>CM061223.1:85882435-86269935 GCA_030844895.1 Ambrosia x helenae
TGCCGGCGAAAGGTTCGACTGCTAAGGCTCCAGAGAACAATAAGCGCAAGTGGGAGAATGACGGGAAAGGATCTGGGTCTACACAGCAGGGTAAAAGGTTTGATAATGGGGGTTCATCGTCTTCGGGTAACAAGCAGGGTGGTTATGCGGGAAAACTGCCCAAATGCAACAAGTGTGGACGCCATCACCAAGAGAACTGCGACAGTAACCGTTGTCACCGCTGCCAGCGAACTGGGCACTATGCTAAGGATTGTCGGGTTACACTTCCATCGACTCAGGCTCCGACTAACAGCTCAGCTCCGACTACTCAGGGGACTACAGGGAAACAAGGATGCTACAACTGTGGTGACACTGGGCATTACAAGAAAGATTGCCCAAAACTGAAACAGGGTGGAAGCAACGGGAATGGTAACAACGGGGGCGGCGGCAGAAATGCACGTGCCTTCGTCATTGGAGCTGCTGAGGCTAGGCAGGACCCTGATACAGTCACCGGTACGTTTCTTCTCAATAATCACTCAGTTAGCGTGTTGTTTGATTCTGGTGCCGACAAGAGTTTTGTATCCATGAATGCTAGTCGACTGCTAGATGTAGTATCTGTACCATTAGAGACCAAGTATATTATTGAGTTGGCTGACGGTAAAACGATTGAAGCTACTAGTGTTCTTCGGGAGTGTCAGTTAGAGTTGTCGGGTTTATCGTTTCCCATCGACCTTATGCCGGTACCATTGGGTAGTTTTGACGTTGTAGTAGGAATGGATTGGTTATCTTTGTATCGCGCGGAGATCGTCTGTTACGATAAGGTTATTCGGATTCCTCTCCCTGATGGAGAATTTCTTTCTGTATACGGTATCAAGGGTGGTGTTTCGCTAAACATCATCTCTAGCATGAAAGCCCTTAAGTGTCTTCAAAAGGGTTATCCAGCCGTTTTGGCGCTCTTATCTGTTTCCACTAGTGATGAGAAGAAGATTGACGACATTCCGGTGGTACGCGAGTTTTCTCTGATGTTTTTCCCGATGATTTATCTGGTCTTCCTCCTCATCGTCAAGTCGAGTTCGGTATTGATCTTGTACCAGGGGCTGCTCCTATTGCTCGGGCCCCCTATCGTCTTGCACCTCCCGAGATGCAGGAGTTGTCTAGTCAGTTACAGGAACTCTTGGACAAGGGTTTCATCCGGCCAAGTTCTTCCCCTTGGGGAGCACCGATCTTATTTGTCAAGAAGAAGGATGGGAGTTTCCGATTGTGTGTAGACTACAGAGAGCTGAACAAGTTGACCGTCAAGAACCGTTATCCTCTTCCACGTATCGATGATCTATTCGACCAGCTTCAGGGTTCTAGTTATTATTCCAAGATCGACTTGAGGTCCGGTTATCACCAGCTGCGCGTCAGGGAGGCTGACGTTGCAAAAACTGCTTTTCGAACACGTTATGGCCATTTCGAATTCTTGGTCATGCCTTTCGGTCTCACGAACGCACCAGCGGTTTTCATGGACTTGATGAACCGCGTCTGTAAACCATATTTGGACAAATTCGTCATTGTATTTATTGATGACATTCTGATCTACTCCAAGAACGAGACCGAACACGGGGAACATCTGCGATTAGTTTTGGAACTTCTGCGACGGGAGCAACTTTACGCCAAATTCTCAAAGTGTGACTTTTGGTTACGCGAAGTTCAATTCCTAGGACATGTGGTTAATGAACTAGGAATTCATGTCGATCCCGCTAAAATCGAAGCGATCAAGGACTGGGGAGCACCTAAGACGCCAACTGAGGTGCGGCAATTCCTAGGCCTTGCGGGCTATTATCGTCGTTTCATTCAGGGGTTCTCGAAGATTGCTCAACCCCTCACCACCCTCACTCAGAAGGATAGGAAGTTCGACTGGGGTGAATCACAAGAGTCAGCGTTTGAAGACCTGAAGTCTAAACTGTGTTCTGCTCCTATTTTGTCTTTACCTGAGGGTCCTGATGATTTTGTCGTTTACTGTGATGCTTCCATTCATGGACTCGGTTGCGTGTTGATGCAACGCGAGAAAGTGATTGCGTATGCTTCTCGTCAACTCAAAGTGCACGAGAAGAACTACACAACTCATGACTTGGAGTTGGGTGCCGTGGTATTCGCGTTGAAAATTTGGAGACATTACTTGTACGGTACCAAATGCACCATCTACACCGATCACAAGAGTCTCCAACACATTTTCGACCAACAACACTTGAACATACGGCAGCGCCGTTGGATCGAACTTTTGAACGACTATGATTGTGCTATTAAGTACCATCCTGGCAAGGCGAATGTTGTAGCAGACGCCTTGAGCAGGAAGGAATCTTCTAAACCTCGTCGCGTTCGGGCGTTGCAGCTCACTATCCATTCGTCGTTACCTGATCAACTCCGTTCTGCCCAATTGGAAGCTTTGAAGGAGGAAAACCTTAAAGCTGAAACCATGCACGGTGCCGACAAGCACCTAGAGCGAAGGCCTGATGGCCTGCACTATTTCGCAGAACGTATATGGGTTCCTTTGTTCGGGGGACTACGGGGGCTTGTCCTTGATGAGGCACATAAGTCTCGGTATTCTATTCACCCTGGTTCGGATAAAATGTACCAAGATCTGAAGGTACTTTACTGGTGGCCAAACATGAGGTCGGACATAGCCTCATACGTGAGCAAATGCTTGACCTGTGCTAAGGTCAAGGTGGAATACCAGAAACCGTCGGGCCTCCTGCAACAACCTGAAATTCCGGAATGGAAATGGGAACGGATTACTATGGATTTTGTCACACAACTTCCTAAGTCACCAAGCGGGAACGACAAGATATGGGTGATTGTCGATCGGTTAACGAAATCAGCCCATTTTCTTGCTATTAAGGAGACCGACACCATGGATCGTTTGGCTCGTCTTTACTTGAAAGAAGTTGTTTCTAAGCACGGGGTACCAGTTTCTATTATCTCAGATCGTGACTCCCATTTCACTTCTCATTTCTGGAAGTCTTTGCACAAGGCTTTGGGTACCCAACTAGACATGAGTACGGCTTATCACCCACAGACTGACGGTCAGAGTGAGCGTACTATTCAAACTTTAGAAGACATGCTGCGGGCATGTGTGATCGATTTTGGCAAGGGTTGGGAAGCTCATCTGCCGTTGGTAGAATTCTCGTACAACAACAGTTACCACACGAGCATCAAGGCTGCTCCGTTCGAAGCACTGTACGGACGGAAATGCCGTTCTCCTCTTTGTTGGGCTGAAGTGGGTGAGAGTCAACTCACTGGGCCCGAACTAGTGTACGAAACTTCGGAAAAGATCGTACAGATTCGTAATCGGTTGGCGGCGGCACGGGACCGGCAAAAGAGTTATGCCGATCAGCGTCGCAAACCACTGGAATTCCAAGTTAATGACAAGGTACTTCTAAAAGTCTCACCGTGGAAGGGCGTCATACGCTTTGGGAAGCGTGGCAAACTTAATCCGCGATATGTCGGCCCATTTACGATCCTGGAACGGATTGGGCCGGTGGCATATCGACTTGATTTACCGACGGAACTCGGTAACGTACATAACGTCTTTCACGTGTCAAACTTGAAGAAGTGTCTGGCTGACGAGTCTCTCATCGTTCCACTAGAAGAGATCAAGGTTGATGATCGTCTTCGGATTGTGGAAGAACCTGTGGAGATCCTTGATTACAAGATTCGTAGCCTACGTCACAGCAAGATCCGTATCGTTAAGGTTCGGTGGAACTCGAACCGGGGACCGGAATATACGTGGGAACGGGAGGATCAGATGAAGTCTAAATATCCTCATCTCTTTCCTAAGGAAGCGTTCGAGTCGAGGCATGTCTCTTCGGCAGCTGAATGAATCTCGGGTCGAGATTCCTTTTAACGTGGGGATGATGTGACAACTCGGGTAAATCTCTCTTTTGGTTTCTACCTTTTGCTTGTTTCCTTCGTTATTTCTTTTGTTCTTTCTGTACTTGTACAAATTTTCGGGACGAAAATTCTTTTAACGTGGGGATGATGTGACACCTGGCAAATTCGGGTTAACAACGTGGTCTAGATGAAAGTCTACCTTAGCGAGTCACGCGTATATTGTACTTAACTGGGTTAGTTAAGTCGGGATATGGTTCGGGAACTATTGGTTAGTCTAGAAGATCATTGGATGTTGGTCTAGAGGTTCGTTAGATGTCGGTCCTTAACCAAGTGTACAAACGGTAACGATTTGTAGGATCGTCAGGGCATACGGAACGTACGAGTCTCGAGTCCCGGGAATTGGTGAACGAGTGTAAATATGTGTATTTACTTGTGTTATGTGTTTACAATCATTATGTGACTTGTCGGTACATGAATATGCATTAACATATGTTAAAACGGGGTTTAACGCGCAAAACACACAAGAGGAACCCCTACAGGCGATTAGGAAGCCTAATCGCCCATAGGGGAGGCGAGTAGGGCACATTAGACACGAGTAGGAGGCTACTCGTGTGTACATAGGGGCGATTAGGCCCAATCTCATGCGATTAGCAGCCCTAATCGCATGTAGCTGCTGCATACTCGCCTATAACGTGCTGGACGACTAGAAACGCCTATAAATACAACACTTAACCTCCTAAACTCCCTAATATCAACCCTAGTCGTCCCATAACCGCCCCAAACACTTAAACAACCTCTGGAAGGCGATTTTGATCAAAAACACAAGGTTTCAAGGTCTAACCATCAATCTTTTACAATTCCAAGGTTTGATTCTCATCCATAACACTTTGTAAACGTTTTTAATCAATCCCTAATGGTCCAGACCTGTTCATAAACGAAAAAGCTTTCTGAAAACCGTCAATAAGGATTGTTAAACGGATTATAACTAATTAACATGCGTTATGGGTATGTATGATTAGAAAGATAGGATTTTTATGGATCTTGATGATGTTTTGATGTATTATCATGCTAGGTCAGAATTAATATGGTTAGTATGATGATAGAAACTCTGTAATCGGATAATAGGGTTATGATTACATGCGTTAATTGAATGTTGCATGCTATGTGTATGTGTTTGGATTGCTTTGGTTGCATGCAGGACTGATTCTACGAGGATGAACGAAGGGTTTTGGGTTAAACATGTTTAGGATAGTGTTTGGGATGATATTGGGTAGTTACACACGCTCTGGATCTGATTTGGAGCGTTAAACGCGCGAAAAACCGGAACAGCAAGGTTACAGGCGAGTAGCCTTGCTAATCGCGTGTATTAGGGGCGAGTAGCCCCCACTCGCGTGTAATAAGGGCGAGTAGGCCCACTCGCCTGACTACAGGGCGAGTAGCCCAATCGCATGGCCTCAAGGGCGAGTAGCCCTAATCGCCTGACTTAAGGGGCGATTAGCCCTAGTCGTGTGACATTTCATGCGATTAGCCTCCCTAATCGCGTGTACTGCTGCTGTAAGTGTAAATTAGCATTCCGAGACCCGATTTGACATGTAGTAACATGCTAGGAACCTCGTAACATGTCTAATAACTTGGTAACATATATTTGGATGTATTTCGGTGATACTTGAACTATGTGCTATAACTTATCGAACGTTAACGTGTGTTAAGTGTACTTGCGTTATTGTATGTTTTGGAACGTAAACATAACACGGGGAGTCTCGGGTCACCAATGGGATGTCGAGTCTTGTACTTTGGGTCAGTTAAACAGTCACGGTGTTTTCAAACGAACTTGGTTATGGTCTGGACACCTAGGGACTAATTAACCTGCGGGTTATTAGTCTAAATACTTGTAACTGTCGTATGTTAGGTCGCCACTTTACGGGACTAGCATAGCAGCTGAGTTTACTCGGGTTAAGGAGTAAAGGAACTTAAGGTGAGTTTACGGCCCCTCTTTTAAACTGGTTTTATACTTTCGGGGAGAAAACATGTGTTAAAACAACTGTTTGGTAACTACTGTCATACTATGGGTTTATACTGTGTACTACACGATCTTTGGAAGTCCCGGGGGAAACCATGAATGTGCGGGTTTGCACAACGGGGAAATGTGAATAGCGCTATTGGGAGTGACCAACCCCGCTCGTCGACTTGGAGGGTCGGCGAGTGCATATTGTCTCAAACAGGAACAACAGGAACAACAGGAACATACATCGGGCATACTTTTGGTATTCGAGTTAGTAATGGTTTTCCAATCGTGGTAGTAACAAAACGTACGCCTAGCTAGCGTATACTGGTTTTCTATTTGTTATAGTATGGACAGGTTGACTTGGTACTTGAACTGCAAACCTGTAAACTCACCAGCATTTTTGTGCTGACGTAAACTTTTACATGTTTTCTCAGGTCGCTAAGGTAGCACAATGGAACTAGGGCGCACGCGTCTGCACGGCGTCTAGATAGAGTTGCATGATTTCATAAACATTGAACTTTGGTTATTTATGTTGAACTTTATTTTGAATAAGCTTCCGCTGTAAATGGGATTTTAAAACTATGTTTTGGTATTGCATTAATTACATTTAGACTTGTTTATTGTGATCGTTGGTTTGGATCCTGGTTTGTCATGCGCCTCGCGGTAAAACTCCGCAAGTGGATTTTGAGGGTGTGACAGATTGGTATCAGAGCCAATGGTTATAGTGAACTAGGACTGCATGTAGAGTCTAGTCTATAGCCGAGTCGCACACACTAGACGATCACATGGTACTAAACGTTATAGTGGTTTACGTAAGGTCTTGTCGGGGTGTCTCTAAATCGTTGGTCTTTCTACGTTACATCATCCGTTCTATCTTAGGTTGGGTTACTTGTTTCCTAGGCAGTGTGGTCTATTGGAGTAACTCGTGTGCTCTTGAGAATTGTCCAAGGCTCGGACATCTCCCTTTCGCACTCCAATAGAAACACTTGTCATGAACTACCGTAGTATTACGGTGTGTAGCTAAGAGTCTATGTTCGGTGATTTGATCTTTGAACTAGGAGAACACTTGGTGGACCATGTAGAGCGTTTTAATCATTTTGGGTGCACACAAAATCATAAAACGAAATGCATGGAAGCCCTAGTGAGCTCTGGGTTTGAAGGGATAGTCCTGGATTGGATCTAGCTTTGATCTATGAACATTAGTGGTTATCTTTAACTGCGAAACTAAATTTTCTCGTTCTTTCTGCCAGAATCATGTCTGGAGTGCGTGGAGGACGAGGAGGTGGTCGCAATGGTGGACGTGGTGGTGGTCGCGGTGGTGCTGGTGGTCGTGGTGGAGGTATTAACCTATCACAGGCTGATCTGAATAACTTGCTCCAGGCTGCCTTTCAGTTAGGGCACAACGGTGGCGGTAAGTTGTTTATCCATTTTCTTTGCCTCATTGGTGAGCCTTGTTTACGTATTTCGTGGTTTCTCATACGTTTCATTTTAGGTGGTCCTGTTGACCCACCCCCACCCATGTGCACCTACAAGATGTTCCGGACTGCAAGCCCCAGGAATTCTCTGGCACCGAGGGTGCGGTCAGTCTGCTTAGGTGGTTGGAGAAAGTAGAGTCGGTATTCCTGATGTGTAACTGTCTCCCAGAAGATCGGGTGAAGTATTCGGCTGCGTTATTTCAGGACGTGGCATTGACTTGGTGGAATGGTATTACCCAGAACATGGGTATTGGGGAGGCATATGCTATGCCATGGGAGAATTTTGTGCAGTTGCTGAAGCGGGAGTATTGCCCGAGAGAGGAGGTACAGAAGCTGGAACATGAGGTGTGGAACCTCAAGATGACTGGATCGGAAATCGAGAAGTATACCGTGAGGAGAAATGAGTTGGCGATGCTGTGTCCCGATTTGCACGTGCCGGAGTATCGTAAGATTGAACATTATGTCTCAGGGTTAGTGCCGGAAATTGCAGGGTTAGTGGCTGCTGGGAATCATCCTACTTATGCGGAGGTAGTTCGATCGGCACATAGGATGACCAATTTAAAAGTGAATGAGGGGATTTTGCCGGCGAAAGGTTCGACTGCTAAGGCTCCAGAGAACAATAAGCGCAAGTGGGAGAATGACGGGAAAGGATCTGGGTCTACACAGCAGGGTAAAAGGTTTGATAATGGGGGTTCATCGTCTTCGGGTAACAAGCAGGGTGGTTATGCGGGAAAACTGCCAAATGCAACAAGTGTGGACGCCATCACCAAGGGAACTGCGACAGTAACCGTTGTCACCGCTGCCAGCGAACTGGGCACTATGCTAAGGATTGTCGGGTTACACTTCCATCGACTCAGGCTCCGACTAACAGCTCAGCTCCGACTACTCAGGGGACTACAGGGAAACAAGGATGCTACAACTGTGGTGACACTGGGCATTACAAGAAAGATTGCCCAAAACTGAAACAGGGTGGAAGCAACGGGAATGGTAACAACGGGGGCGGCGGCAGAAATGCACGTGCCTTCGTCATTGGAGCTGCTGAGGCTAGGCAGGACCCTGATACAGTCACCGGTACGTTTCTTCTCAATAATCACTCAGTTAGCGTGTTGTTTGATTCTGGTGCCGACAAGAGTTTTGTATCCATGAATGCTAGTCGACTGCTAGATGTAGTATCTGTACCATTAGAGACCAAGTATATTATTGAGTTGGCTGACGGTAAAACGATTGAAGCTACTAGTGTTCTTCGGGAGTGTCAGTTAGAGTTGTCGGGTTTATCGTTTCCCATCGACCTTATGCCGGTACCATTGGGTAGTTTTGACGTTGTAGTAGGAATGGATTGGTTATCTTTGTATCGCGCGGAGATCGTCTGTTACGATAAGGTTATTCGGATTCCTCTCCCTGATGGAGAATTTCTTTCTGTATACGGTATCAAGGGTGGTGTTTCGCTAAACATCATCTCTAGTGGATATAATGGATCAGAGAGATTTAAGCTAATCAAACTCATATCTCTAGCCGGTGCAAGTTATGTTGTAGCATCTTTGATCATCTTCTTGTAATTACTTTCAAGTTTCTTTATAATCATTGAAGACAACTTTTCAGTTGTTATCCGAGAGATAGCGGTCAACGATGAAGACAACCTGAAAACAACCGGATGGTTGGTATCTATAGGTAAGAACATTGTGGATGAGGATTGTTTATCTTCCCATTGATTTCAAGTATGTTGCCTTCATCGTTGACACACAAGATGAATGTTGCAACATGAGTTCGACCAAGATGACACACGAAGCTTTAGACTCCAACGGATCCAAGTATTGCCGCATTTAATGAAATTTATCGCGCATACCGCATTCATTGACTATACGTGGTTGATTATGTCAAGTTTAAGTCATTGACAATGATTAGGGTTATTACTTTGTTTTTAAAATTTTTTTTAACTTTTATAAATATTAAATTAAAAATAAATAAAAAAACCAACTCAAAACATCAAAACAACTACCAAAATAAATTACCCCTCGAAGCGCCTCGCTTAGGCCTAAGCGAGGCACTTCGAATTTAAGAATCAGCTTTTTCTGCCCCCTCGTACTGACCTCCTCGGAATGAGTTCAAAGCGCCTCGCTTAGGCCTAAGCGAGGCGCTTTGAGGGGGTGAAAATAGAAGGTGGGGGTTTTAAATATAACCACGGGCAGAGTGTATGCATTACCTACGGATAATGTGTAGGAACCTTATTTTTTATCTATAGATGTTTGTACTTTATGTATACATGTAAGTCCCTTCTAGAATAATGATACAAGTTCCTTTTTTTCCAGGGCCTGTCATACTGAAAAAAAGTGAAAACTGTGATTTGTCTATTTGATAGGAAATTTGTTTTAGGGCATGTGTAGTGGTGCCGTTATACGGCGTTTTAGGCCCCAAAACGCCCCCCAACACCGCCCCCACGACGTTTTAGGGCGTTTTAGGAGACTCACGTTGTGAGGATAACATGGGTTGTTCCTGAACTTTTTTTTATTAAATTATTATTATTATTATTATTATTGAAGTGTGTGTGTGAATAGGAAGAAGAAGTGAAGAAGAGGAAGAAGAGGAAGAGGAAGAAGAGGAAGAAGAGGAAGAGGAAGAGGAAGAGAAAAGAGGAAGAAGAAGAAGGAGAAGGAGAAGGAGAAGTGGAGAAGAAGAAGTGGAGAAGAAGAGGAGGAGAAAAAAGTAGGTGGGGTGGGTTATTATTTTTTTTAAGTAAGTATTATTTTTTTTATTATTGTTTTTTAATTTAATAAATTTTCTTTTATTATTATTATTATTTTTATTATTAGGTATTTAATATTATTATTTAAATAAGAAAAAAAATAATTAAATAATGATTACCCAATCATTTATAACCCCTTATAACCCCCTTCCCACTACACCTCTTATTCCATAACCCCCCTTCTATTACTTTTTAATATTTTAAGGCTCCCACTATTTGCACAAGCAAAATTTTTATCCACACAACCCTCTACGGGCCGTAGAGGCCTCTACGGCCCGTATACAACATTTTTTCTTGTTCTACGGGCCGTAGAGGCCTCTACGGCCCGTAGGTAATCATCACAATGATTGAATGATTGTCAATCATTGGTAATGATTACCTACGGGCCGTAGAGGTCCCTACGGCCCATAGAAGAATCAAAACTTATTTTAGCAGAATGGAGGGCAAGGATGGGAAGGATAAGTTTGATTTGTGTGACCTACGGCCCGTATAGACCTCTACGGGCCGTAGAAGGCTAAAAAAACATAACAGTAACTGTACGAGGTTCGATCTTGGGGACATTATCACACAAACACACAAGTCGTCTCGATATAAACCATAAACCAATATAAACACAAAGTCGTCTCGATATAAACCATAAACCAATATAAACACAAAGTCGTCTCGATATTAACCATAAACAAATATAAACAAAGTCGTCTCGATTAAACATTAACATAAATGTTTAAAATAAACCATTAACATAAACGTTCAAAATAAAACTAATCGTTTATATATGCAACAAAATAAAACTAAAAGTTAACAGAAGCGTTCAAAATAAAGATTGTTTAAATACATAAGATGATCAGAAATAAAACATCGTAGAGTCAGTCGGCGGCGCGGTCCCGGGCTCCTGCGAAGACGTGTCGGGCTGCTGGGAGGACGTCACGGGCTCGTGCGTGCTGGTCCCTAAAGTCGGTGGGACACGAGCCTGCATGCCTAGGTGGCGATACATATCCTGCTGGCCAGCAATCAACCAGCGCATCGCGTCGTCCTGCCGATCACGCCACTGACGCGTATCGGCGTCCTGCTGCTGACGCCAGGTGTCCTGCTGCTGACGCCAGGTGTCCTGCTGCTGACGCCAGGTGTCCTGCTGCTGACGCCAGGTGTCCATCTGCTGACGCCATGCACGCATCTCGACAGCCTCCTCGGCAGCCGCACGAACGTCCGCCCTAACATCAGGAGGCAACCTGAGGGAGTGATAAACGCGCGCCGGTATCTGCAAGTCCTCAGGCTGCTGCTGAGGCATCTCGACGTCCCTAAGACCGCCCCCCTCCTGCTCATGCACAAACTGCAACCCGACCTCCACAGCATCACCTGCAATGGATAACAATAAATAATTAATAAATAATAATAATATTCCAGGATTTTATAAAAAAATTGGGCAGAGTTTCCCCTGTTTTTAGGCAATCCAGACAACACAAGTTGTCTACAAGTTTCCCAAATAATAATAGTAATAATAATAATAATAATAATAATAATAATAAATAATAATAATAATAATAATAAGTATAATAATAATAATAATAATAATAATAATAATAATACCTCTAAGGCCCCGATGTACTAACGGCTCATGCACAAACTCCACGCCACCGGGACTAATCAGATAGTGGAACTCATCATGATCCGGCGTCTTCGCCTTCTTCGCCGCACAAAGCATAGCCCTCATCGTGGGTAGACCTATTGGGCTGAAAGAAACTCAAAAACATTAACATTAATAATAATAATAATAATAATAATAATAATAATAATAATAATAATAATAATAATAATAATAACATTAATAACCGAAATACCTGGGCGGTAGTGACGGAAACCGATTACGGTTAACATAACCGTAATACTTCACGCCATCGCAGCGCTCAGCAATCCTGCTGATGAGCCCCCCGCATGGGATGCCTCCCTTCAACGGCTTATGGGGGAAGGCGGCAAAAAACTCGGCCATGACCCGATGCAAGGCAATCGGCTTGCCGGTGAGTATGCAATGCAGGTACATCAGGTCCGTCTTCGTCACCCGCTCGTTACTATTCCCCCGTGCCGTTAGGGAATAAGTAATGCAACGGTGAATGTAACGAACTACGGGGTGACGAATGTTGGATGCCCTGTCACACCTCTCCCTGCACAGCATAATAATAGTAATAATAATCAGAACAAAGATATTGAAAAATAATAATAATGATGATGATAATAATAATAATAATAATAATAATACTTCTGTGCCGGGTTGCCGAACTCGGGACCGCCAATGGTGGGCCACCACGCATAGAGGTCGTCATCAGCGACAGTAGTCACCGCCCTAGTGTAGACATCCTGAACATTAACATTAACATTAACATTTCGAATAAGAACAAAAACAAAAATAATAATAATAAAAATAAAAATAATATTAATACCTCTACAAGGTCGTCGCGAGTGTACCACCGGATGTGCGTAGCCCACTCATCTAGAGAATAACCATACTCAACGCCGAGTATGGAAAACTCAATATCCCTCGGTGGGCGGCCTGAAGATCCGGCGCCCGACGATCCGGCGTCCGACGATCCGGCACCGGGCGGGCGAAACCGAAAGGTGGATAGAAACTCTATCACCAACGGCCTATGGGACGGCGCGCAAAAGTCGTCGAAAAACCTGTCCAGTGGGCTCCCTTCCGGGATCCACTGTCGGGCAATCGCCTCAGCACCCCTACACTCCCGAAGCGCGGCCCAAGAAATCCCACGCGCCGGCACAATCTTCTTCTTCCTCAACCTATGAAATCTGGCACCCGCGTAATCGACTCGCAGAAAAATGCAATGCTCATAGCCTGACATGTCACCCCCTGCCATGTCAGCCCCCGCCTGCACCGCGGCCTCATCCTCCTCCTGCTGCTGCTCCTCCTCCTCCTCGCCCATGTACTGCTCGTCTACAAAATCTGCCATAACTGCAAAATCAAAAGAATATATAGTTAGTTAGGGCGTTTCTATAATTAAGGTGTTTCAAAAGAATCGCCAAAACTATATAGTTTTGGCGATTCAAAAGAAACGCCAAAACTATATAGTTTTTGGCGATTCAAAAGAATCGCCAAAACTAATATAGTTTTGGCGATTCAAAAGAATCGCCAAAACTAATATAGTTTTGGCGTTTCAAAAGAATCGCCAAAACTATATAGTTTTTGGCGATTCAAAAGAATCGCCAAAACTAATATAGTTTTGGCGATTCAAAAGAATCGCCAAAACTAATATAGTTTTGGCGATTCAAAAGAATCGCCAAAACTAATATAGTTTTGGCGTTAGTTTTGGCGATTCAAAAGAATCACCAAAACTAATATAGTTTTGGCGTTTCAAAAGAATCGCCAAAACTATATAGTTTTGGGCGATTCAAAAGAATCGCCAAAACTATATAGTTTTTGGCGTTTCAAAAGAATCGCCAAAACTATATAGTTTTGGGCGATTCAAAAGAATCGCCAAAACTATATAGTTTTTGGCGTTTCAAAAGAATCGCCAAAACTATATAGTTTTTGGCGATTCAAAAGAATCGCCAAAACTATATAGTTTTTGGCGATTCAAAAGAATCGCCAAAACTATATCAAACCATTATCTACAACCATCAACAATAATCAACAATTATCTAAACCCTAAAAAAAAAAAACTGAAAAAAAAAAAAACTGAAAAAAAAAAAACTGAAAAAAATTATCAACAATAATCAACAATAATAACAATTATCAACAATTCTATAGGATATTCTACAATTATCTAAAAAAAAAAAAAAAAAAAAAAAACTGAAAAAAATGAAAAAAAAAAACTAAAATCAACAATTATCTAAACCCTCAACAATAATCTACAACTATTAACTAATTTAAACATAAAAACTAATTAAAATTAACTTTAAAAAAAAAATACCTTTTTCGAAATAGGGATGGATTCGGGTTGAAAGGAGGGTTTTTCGTGGTCGGATTCGGGTGGTGGTGGTGGTTGCAGTGGTGGAGAAGGAAGTGGTGGTGGTGGATTAGGGTGGTGGTGGTGGATTAGGGTGGTGGTGGTGTTTTGGATGAAAGGGGCGATGGGGTTGGGGTTAGGGTTGGGAAAGTGTGTTTTGTGGCTTTCTGATCTGTTCGTCTGTCTCAAAAGTGTTTTAATAACTTTCCTACGGCCCGTATAGGGCTTTACGGGCCGTAGATGGGCATTAAAACTCTTCTATGGCCCGTATAGGTCTATACGGCCCGTAGGTGAAAATTTTTTTAAAAAAACGGTTGGGACGAGGTTCGATCGTGGGCCTATCCATTCTCACACACACACATACACACTTATAGTAACAATGGGGACCATCTGGGCTACCAGTTCGCTGGTTTATATCCCACAAAAATAATATAAACATAACACTGAAAACCCAATTTTTTTTAAAAAAAAATCCTCGTCTACGGCCCGTAGAGACCAATACGGGTCGTAGACTCATATTTTTTTTTAAAAAAACTACTGATTTATATATATAAACTTCACAAATTGTTTGAAAAAAAAAAATTTCTCTACGGGTCGTAGAGACGTCTACGGCCCGTAGACTAATTCCTTCTACGACCCATAGAGGGTCTTCTACGACCATCTTCCAGAAGCCTACGGGCCGTAGAGGTCTATACGGCCCGTAGCTGAATTAGCAATACGGCCCATATAGGCCTCTACGGCCCAGTAGTAGTTTTGTTTTTTTTTTATTTTGTTATTTTTAATTACTTGGTGTAGGTTTTTTTATAAAAGAACATTTTCATTTCATATTTTATATCTAAAATATAAATAAAAAATAAAAAAATGTACTTAATAAATCATTATACATTATAAAAACAAATTTACACCGAACTATTAGAAGAATCAGGACAGCCTGTTAGGTCAAACCACTCTGGATCTGTTTGAGATAGCCTACGCCCCTCATCAAGACGATCCCTGTATAGTGCTAACCATGGGTTGTGATTTACATCTACCCAACGCCTCCATGCTCCGCTCGGATAAGGCATCGGAGCGTCGTCTGCTAGCTTAAGCATGATGAAGTGGTTGCCGTTCACGAAGGCCATCGAAATGACCCGATGTTGTATCACGCTTTCAGGATGAATGTGAATAGGGAAGAATGTGCACGCTCCAAGAGGACTGAAGAATTGAAGGACCACACCAAATGCCTGAGCAATCACTAATCCAGTCAAAGGCATCTCCATCCATTTTGAGTGTGGTGCATTCCCGAGTCCCCTCCAATCTATGGACGAGTATATGCGGGCGAACGCGTTATCATCGAATCCGTTCAAAATCTCGTACCAGTCCTCATGGTATTGACCCATCAACTCTTCTTTAAGAACGTGGCGGATCAAATCCCAGTCTTCCTCCTCCCTATCCAAAGCCACAGTACAGATCGGAACCCACAGTTACCGTCTGGCTGAACATCTTGAATATGCGTGACAAACCGTCGATACAGGGGATCAATCTGATGCTTAAATGCTCTAAGCACAAATTTATACCTGTCACAGCCAAACATTGGGAAATCATGATTAGGGGATGTGTACTGTATATATATGTATGTATGTATGTATAAATAGTTATTTATGTACCTGTCCCCTCTTAAGAGTGGATACTTTTTGCTACACACTCTCATTGTATCTCTACCTGGGTCTGATGGCCTACGTCTTCTAACAGGCTCGTCTTCCTACAATGGATAACAATAAAATTATAATAACAATAACAATAATAAATAATAATAAATAATAATAAATAATAATAATAATAATAATAAATAATAACAATAATAAATAATAAATAATAATAATAATAATAATAATAATAATACTAACGTCTTCTTGCGCATCCTCCTGCTGATTTTTTTTCTTTGATTTTGTAGTTGGGCGCCCACGAGTATTCTTTTGTACCTCAGGAGGTTGAGTGTCAGTCATACTTGGATTTACCACCGACTTTATTTTTGACAACATATTTCTCTGAACGCGTGGTGATTGAGACAGCAGTGTCTCTTTGACTATTTTCCACTCACTCGCAAGGTCAGGTTCGCTCCATACTACTTCCGGTTCGTAATTCAGTCGTGTCCAGAAGACGTCTATTTCGGACAGCTGAATTTTTATTCCTGTATTCAATAAAATAATAATAATAATAATAATAATAATAATAATAATAAAGTAATGGTATTACCTTTATTTATATACGAATCTAATCGACATGCACACGGTAACCCAGAACTCGCGAAAAGCTGGTGACCACAACTCTTTTTTCATTTCCTCAACTTCTCTATATTTTTTATCTCATTTATCATCTTCTCGATCGCTGCATGGGAAAACTTTACCGAGTAGGTCCTCAAAATCGGTATGTCATGGTGCACCTTTTTCACAGACAAACTCTCTTCAAACGAGTGATTTATTGCCCTCTCTTGTGACGTTACCACATCGTCTGCAATCATCACAAGTTTGTGGAGCGAGTTGTTCGGCCCCTTAATCTGCATCTTAAACCGTGAATGCTGGCTCTCAGCTCTGTTGGTCGTATATTGACCAAAGTTGTAGTTTGTGTCTGTCCATGCAGAAACAAACCTTTCTTTGTAGTCACGGAGCCAGACCCGGTCTATATATTTAAAAACATCTGTAAAAGATAGAACAAAGATATTTGTTAATATGTGTATGCGTTTTAAACTAAATTAATAAAATATGTACCAGCTCGTTCGTCCTGACATAGTCGTCTGTAGAATCTGTCTAACCAGTGCTGATAAAATGCCGGAGATGAAGATCTACATAATCGCTTAAAAGATTTCACGAATATTTTCCAATCTTCATCTCCAAAGGCTTGTCTGCAGTGCTTCAGTATATTTCGTTGAATGTGCCACCTGAATGCATAACAACAACAACAACAACAACAACAACAACAATAATAATAATAATAATAATAATAATAAAAATAATAATAATAATAATAATAATAATAATAATAATAATAATAATAATAATAATAATAATAATAATAATAATAATAATAACATGTATACCTGCATAACAACTTCGAAGCTGCTGGAAATACAATGTCGCATGCATTCATCAAGGCTTTCTCACAATCAGTAACTATAGCACGGGGCTCCGTACTATCTTCTAGCAACTCTTTAAGCCTTTGTATCACCCACAAGTAGTTATCTTTTTTTTCACGGGAGATGAATGCATGGGCGACAATAAACGACTTGGATGTTGATGTCATCCCCACAACTTGAATAAACTGAAGTTTATGCTCGTTCGTTTTGTAGGTCGCATCAATCATCAGCACATGCGGGAACGCACGCCATAACCTGTGCGAGGTGGGATGGACAAACAAAATATCCTCGATCGCATTTGTCGAGGCATTCCTCCGGGTGAAGTAAACAAATTTTTTTTCCACCAATGTGGCTTCGAGTACCTGCATAGCAATAATAATAATTAAAAAATAATAATAAAGAAGTAATAATAATAATAATAATAATAATAATAATAATAATAATAATACCTGCATTTGAGTCCTGCCGCCGTATAACAAATGCTTAACCTTGGTTATTGTGTTATGTATGTCTCTTAAGATGCAGGGACTATCCGGGTTTTGTTTTCTAACGGCCGAATGTATGTCTACTGGCGTAACATTTTGAAAATAAAGTGTATCCACCAATTTTAACTCGGCCGGACCCAGCCTCCTAGCATACGCGTGACCCTCGATGTGTTGGAAAGGTTTGTGATTATGTGTTTGGTTTTGGACCTCCAAAATATAACCATCGTGGCCGTAGTGGTATCTCCCTATTAGTTGAAACGGGCAGTTACATTTTTTACTGCCCGTCTTTCGAACCGTGGCTACACTATGATGTACGCCACTACGGTCACATCGTATCCATGCCGTCGTTACCCTCCTATTCGGCCCCTGCCTTCCGAAACAGTACGTGAGTATACGGTAATGTAACCATTTTTTTTTTTGCTCTTTGATAAACCCACTCTGTGAGGTCTTTAAGAGACCTGAATACCTGCAAAATTTATATACGACTTCAAATAGCAACTAATATATACGAGTTCAAATCTCACAAACCTTACGAGTTCAAATCTCACAAACCCTACGAGTTCAAATAACAACTAATATATACGAGTTCAAATCTCACAAACCCTACGAGTTCAAATAACAACTAATATATCACAAACCCTAAAACAAATTTAGGTACGGGACTAAATATACGAGTCTAAATATGTACACGGGTCTAAATATCTCACAAACCCTAAATATACGAGTCTAAATATACACGGGTCTAAATTATAAACAAGTGCAAATTCATAAACACACCTGATTCGTTTCGTACGAAACATCCGGGACAGGTTCCTCGCCACCGTTATCACCTCCGTCGTGCCCTGATGCACCAGCGTATTCGTACTGTGGTTGACTTGGCGGAGGCACGTAAAATGACTCCGGTTCTTGTACGTACTCCTGGTTCAAATCGGGCAGCAGGTTGAAACCGGGTAGCAGGTTCAAATCGGGTAGTGCATTCCCGTCACCATAGGGAACAACGGAGCTAACCTCCTCCTCACCACGTTCCACCACGGCTCCGAAAAGGGTTTCCGAGACGTGAGATAGGCTAAACGAATGCTCCCATTCATCCCAAACATTACCGTAGTGACCCGAAGACATCGTGGTTGCTTGAAATCGACCGGATTTTTGTGCACCGCGTGTTTAAATTTTTTTCGTTAACTGAAGAAAGAAGACAAGGAAGAAGAATATATCTGGACCCTCTACGGCCCGTAGAGGCCTATACGGGCCGTATAGGGTTTAATGCTCCCAACAACCAGGTTTCCTACGGGCCGTATAGCCCTCTACGGCCCGTATAGGGTTAGCTTTTTCAGAGACTTTTCAGACTGACACACTGAATGTCAGACACTTCATTCAATTACCTCGTACCTCGTACTGCCTACGGGCCGTAGAGGTCTCTACGGCCCGTATAGGGTTTAAATGCACCCCACCAAACTCCCCTCTACGGGCCGTATAGGGCTTTACGGGACGTAGAGGGTTGAGCATTTATTACACTGACACCCTCTACGGCCCGTAGAGCCCTATACGGGCCGTAGAGGGCTGTGAAAATTAACTTTTCCTTCTTGTGTAAATAATATCCCCCTATTTTAATACCCATAACCCCCCCTAACCCCCCACCACTACGATTTTTTTGCCAAACTAGTGCTACAGTGTATTTTTTTTGTGCATTTGGAGGGTGTCAGCCATGAATTTTCAAAAATGGTGAAGAAGCAACATGATCCTGCGGATTTGATGATGTGGAGGGGAGAGGAGAGAGGCTTTTGCTGACTAGAAAAGATGGGGAAGAATCCGCAACATGATCTTGCGGATTTATTGGCTTTTTTTGTAGGCTTCAAAATAATGCAAGGGGGTGTTTTGTAACTTAGAAGGGTATTGTAATACCATCTTGCGGATTCATTAATATATCCGCAACATCATGTTGCTTCTTCATTAAAAGGCTGACAATGGTCTTGAATGGTCTTGAAAGTTTGCATATGATCAAATAGTTGAAGGGCCAGTCTTGTAAATTGAAAATAACTAAAACCGCAAGATGGTGTTGCTTCTTCGGTTTTTTTTTTTAACTGATAGATGAAGGGCTAGTATTGTAACTTATGTTTTGTCTCTTTATGTTTTAAGTCATGTGTGTAAGAAAGAAGTAGGTTGGTTCACATGCATTACACCCCAACCACACAAAGGGGTGCATGCTTTTCTTCAGTAAGACTAGACTAGACAAAGACATAAATGCATGCATGCAAGTACATGCAACCATGCAGTAGTAGTCTTATAAATTTTATGCATGTGAACGAGTAATTTGCACTCTCAAAATCCAAGCAAAAGACCACATATCTTTCAGATATCTATCTTTCACTCTCAATCTGTATACACATATCTTGCACTCTTATAATTTGCACTATGGCATTTGTAAACCCTGGTCCTCGCAGCAATGAACTTCTATGGGATCAATCACGACATCGTTCGGCGATGTTGTTTGAAGGAAATGCGGTAGCCGATGTAGATGTTGATGTTAGACGCGGCGACCAATCCTTTTGGTCGACAATTAACAACTATCCATTGGATGGTCGTATTAAAGATATGCTGCGCACTGCAGGTTTTCTTGGAGTTATTGAGTGTGGTTACCGGAAGATTGACCGAGGGTTGATAACTGCCCTCGTTGAAAGATGGCGTCCCGAGACCAACACGTTTCACCTACGATTCGGTGAGGTGACAGTAACGTTAGAGGACGTTGCATGCATAATGGGTCTTCCTATTAATGGTCCCCCCGTAAGTACTTGACGTGACGAATAATGAGGAACGGGCACTACTTGTCTACAATTTGTTGGGTATAACAACCAACAAATTTACTGGAAACAAGATGCTTGTACGGGATGCTACAAAAAGAATTTCGGGTCCGTTGCCCGATGACCCGACTGACGTCGAGATCATACAACGCGCCCGTTGTGTGATATTACTCTTGTTGTCATGTTCTTTGTTTAATGACTCAAGCAACGGGACGGTGAAGCTGTCCTTTTACCATACCTAGAGGACCTCAATGAATGTCGGACCTTTAGTTGGGGTAGTGCTGTGTTGGCATGGTTGTATCGCAACCTGTGCAAAGCAGCAGTAATGGACGGCGAAGCAATGTGTGGGTGTGTGTCTTTGTTACAGTTGTGGGCGTATACCAGAATCCGGGTATTAGCTCCCAGAATTGTTCCGGAAAGAACAAGAAGAAGGCGCCGATAGACTCCCATTTGGTGCCAAGTTAGTAGTATTTTATGCGTGCATATTATTGATTATATTAAAACATGTTATTTTTGCTAACTATTGCGTTTGATAATTTTTTTTAAAAGGTGGCGTGTACCACACCGGTTTAAGCAGACGACCAGACACTCGTTACGCGCAATCCGTTCTCAACTATTCAATCTTCACGAGGATTCGGTAAGAGTTAAGTTACACTAAATTACTGTTGAATTCCGTACAATGCGTTAATAATTAATTATTTTTTGCACCAGTTTGTCTGGCGTCCATATGAAGAAGAAATGGGTTCCTTGGCGGATTATTGTCTAGAAGGGCAGGATTCCTGGTGTTGTGAGTGTTATATCTTGTGGAATCAAGTGGTGGAATACCACTCACCATCTCGAGTCCTTAGACAGTACGGGTTCTGCCAATGGAAACCTCAAAATCCCCCCCTTAGCCATGAAGAGCACCTTTCCCTGCGTAAATTGAAGCGTTCCGGGCATACGGATACAGACTGGAGAAACAGACATGAAACCTATGTATCCTCCTGGGATAATCGCAGATTTAATAGAGTGGTGGGGCAACCGATGTTGGCAGGGTTTCCTTCCGTGTTTCCAGATTACATGAGTTGGTATCTGGAACACACGGTTGGATTTGTGACCAACCCGGCGAATAACCCGGTACCACAAACCGGGTTCCGAGATGATGGGTCAATCACCCAACTAATGGTTTGTATATCACTTTAATAAATTTACACAATAGTATATAATGCAAAAATATTATTTTAATGTTCTTTATTTTAATATTAATGCAGATGGAAGGCTATGCAGAGATGTATAGTCAAGCGGCTCGGTTTATGCCAAACGCTCCTGAACAATTCGCAGCGATACATAACACTGCCACCGCAGTGTTGACTTCAATTCGCGAAGGAGATCGTTTGAATCATCCTTCGCGTCTACAAGATCACCCGGTCGGTAGCCAGGCTGACAGAAGCCGACCTAATAGGGTGTCAGGGCGTATAAACCGTAGACGTGGTCGGGTGGACCAGGCAGGGCCTTCTTCAACAACTCAAGACCCTCCCAGGAATGATGACCAGTCTATGGACTGGTCGAATTTTGATTTCACAAGTTTGCTGAATGATGATGATAGTGGGAGAGGTAATTTTGAAGGGGCTAGTTCCTCACAAAACCCCGTTCATCCACAACAGTTAGGGGGGTTTGATCCACAACAGTTAGGGGGGTTCAATCCACAAGACTCTAGGGGGTTCATACCTACTCCTCAACAGTCTAGTATGTATAATACCCCATACCCCTAAGTAACACCCAGGCGTCTACATTTTGGACACCAGATAACCCGTTTAACACCCAACAATCCTCGTTCACTTACTGGGCACAAAATCAAAGTGAACAACCGGCGGATTTTAATAATTCTTGGACGCCTCTACCCTTTCAATTTGATGAACGTCGTAATCCACCCAGAAATCGCCAGCGTACTCGATGTGGTACCGGTTCTAGATACTGTAATCAGCCTAGTTGTGGTGGTCCTGGTTATTGTAATAATGATGCATAGTTTTTAAATTCGTTTATGGATGTTAAATTTTCATGTTTTAGCGTTTATGTTTTAATGGTTAATGTTAGTTTTCATGCAACATAACATACATGAAACACACATCTTTGGTAGATAAATGTCACACAACACACATGAGATTTATAATAAGAAACACACATGCTCACAAACGTTAACAACAATATTTGTTACATATTATTTGGTGTCCAACGTCCACGGTAAAATTCATCCGCGATGTACCGACGGTATGCTGAACAAGAATGCGCAAGATCTCCTTCAAAGTTGATATATTCCTCATTAATTAGATTCTTCATTAACATACATATAAGGACTCCAGAATTACCACCAACTGAGCCGTGATCTTCAGGCGGCCAGACTTTTGTATCGGACACTATTATTTTTTCCACATAATTTCTTCCGGAATTTTCCCAGTATGAAATTTCATCCAGGAATTGCTTGAACAAAGTCTCGAACTTCACAAATGTTGGGTAAATCAACACTTGGATTGGCGTCGGTTCACCGAAAGTAGACAAAGCGCAAGAGCTAGCAAAGTACAGCGTCGTACGAAGTGTTCGCATATCAACTTGAACAAGAAACCACTGTCTTTGTTCAGCACATAATGGGATATACAACTGCATAAGGTAGATTAGTGTATATTATTTCCCAAAATAATAAATATATATGGTAAGTTACACTAAAGAATAGTACCATATCAATATCCCATAAGGGAGGGTAGTTGTCTTTAATTCCGATGGAAAATGGCAACGCACGATAGTTGGGAGTTTCAGACAATAAGTCGAGGAATTGTGGGGGTAGTATTGTGTGACTTTTCATCGTTTTGTGACGCAGATAATGATGCCGAGCAATAATTTTGGAGGCCTAAACTTGCATCAACGGTAAACTATGTGCTAAGCACTGCGCGCTGGCGGGTCCGGTGTCCGGTAATCCCGGGCCGGGGAATCGAATCACGGCCCGAAAGTGGCCCCCGGAGCATTTCGCCACTTAATTTAATTTTTACCAAAGAAGTCAATTTATTTAACTGGACCATACATAAGCATACTAAAATAAAGTCAACATAACACACCACCTACCTAACCTCTTACAGAAGACACACACTATATTAATAAAACATAAGTCCATTAAATGGTGAACAATCAGACTGGGGCCGATTCTGGTCATACTCTTCACGAGCTCGTTCTTTGCGCCACTCCCGAATAGGATTTCATCAAGAACCGACTCATCAAAGTCCTCTTCGTCATCTTCCATGGGTGGTGGATTTGGTTGGTGACCGTTGTCACCGGTAGAGGAATGTGGTTGTGGAGATGTCGGTTGGTTATGGTTTGGTGTTTGAAAAATTACTGGGCGGTTATGGTTTGTTGTTGGTGGAGTAGACGGACGGTATGGGTAGGGTTGTTGCAAATGGGAGTGTTGCAGGACGGGGTTTCTTCGTTGTTGGTCAGTGATGTTTACAGAACGATGAATCTGATCGGTGATTTCATTAATCATACCGAAGTGGGGGTGTTGCTAGGTAGGGTCTCTATTACAGGTGGGTCTGCCCAACATACGAATCCACAGCCACGGGGTTTCCTGTTACAGCAGTAGAATCGACGACCTGGGTTTCTTGAAGTTGATGATACACGGACTACTGTGGGAGAACCACAATTGCAATAAACCATATTGTGGTTTCGTTTGGTGATATCTGCAACGTAGTATGTAATGAGTATTTATGGGCAAAAACCGCAACTTCAAGTTGCGCTTATGGTAAAAAGTATTTTAGAAAAAACCGCAAGACCATGTTGCTGTTTATCGAAAATAGTATTTTATTATTGCACGACCTTTTTAGGGTGAATAAAACTGCAAGACCATGTTGCTGTTTATCGAAAATAGTATTTTATTATTGCACGACCTTTTTGGGGTGAATAAAACCGCAAGACCATGTTGCTGTTTATCGAAAATAGTATTTTATTATTGCACGACCTTTTTGGGTGAATAAAACCGTAAGACCATCCTGCTAGTTATCTAAAATAGTACGACCTTTTTGGGGTGAATAAAACCGCAAGACCATCCTGCTGTTTATATAAAATAGTACGACCTTTTTGGGGTGAATAAAACCGCAAGACCATCCTCCGGTTTTATCTAATATATATATATGTATGTGCAATATGAACTACGGACCATCACAATCCTCTGTTACCAAACAAATCATGGCAAACTTTCACCCTTTCATTGTAAAACTCTACTGGGGTGGTGACGTTACCTACGTAAACGGTAGTGTTACCGCCGACGACAACACCATCTCAACCACTTTTATTATGACCCACAGAATGTCATATACTGAGTTTGTAGACGCAGTTTTTAGTAACACTCATATTAACAGGGAGTGTTATACTTTGAGTTTAGTATTGTACTACACTTTTCAGGGTTGCTCAGAGGGGGCGTACATCGTCGGGGACGATGGTATGAACACGATGTTCTATCTAGCCGAGAATACACATATGTACGTCGCAATCGTACATGTGAAGCCCATGCCTATAGTTTCTTTTCAGGAAACTAGTGCTATGGATCTGCTAAGACGCTTTTCCTCGGTGCCTCTAGAAGACGACACTTTGCAAACTCCGCCATCTCAGTATATGCAGTCAACCAATCTCGGTCTCGGGTCATCGTTCAACAACACAGGAACCTCACATCAAGGAGCTACTCCTGATTACCATTATAATGATTTTCACTGTAACGAAGAGTATGTTGCTGATCTATCTCTTGATGACAACGAACAACATCATGCTAACGATGACAATGAAGGTACGAGACCTATATAGTCAATTGATTTTTATTAATATCCATATTTTTCTTCATACGTACTTATAATATGTGTGGTGTTATAACGATGACAAAAATGAAGAGGATGACAACAATAACGACATCGATGACAACGTGCCTGTAAATTATAACTACGAACCGTCAGATGCTTCTCAAGGTATTTTTTTTCTTGTTAATATTAAACTAATTTCATTGATACGGTATCCTAATGTGGTCTCATACTGGTGAGAAGGATATACGTCTGAAGAGAGCAGAGAAAGTGAGCATGAACCCACGGACGTTGACTCGGAAAAAAGCGGGGATGAAGAAGATGAAGCTGGACAGTCACTTATCCAACAGATCCTCAATTCCATGAAGGGCTTAATCCTGCTTTCCCTACGGACGTACCTATTGACGACGAAGATGAAGGGTTAGAAGCATATCGGCTTCCCGATTACGACGATGAAGATATCATGGAGATGTGGAGTGGAAACATAGATGATATCCGTGTGGGCATCTACTTTGAAAGTAAAGAAAAAGTGATTAAAGCGATCCGGTATTGGAACGTGCAATGTAATAGAGAGTTGTGTGTCGTCGAAAGCAGGCCATACACGTTTAGAGTAAGATGTAAAAATAAAAACTCAACTTGCATGTGGGCTGCTACGGCATCACGTGCCCGGGAGGGGGCCTTCTGGCGGTTGTCAAAGTGGTCAACAAAACACACATGCTACTCAACGGTTGAACGCAACAACAACAGGGCACTAAGGTCAAGAGATGTTGCCACACATATCTTTGCACAGGTGAAGGCTGACTTAACGTTTCTGGTGAAACAGATCATCACTTACATGAAGCAGACGCTGAATGTCGATATCTCATACTCTAAGGCATGGAAAGCCCGAAGAAAAGAAATTGAGAATGTGTACGGCACCTGGGAGAGCAATTTTGAGCAGTTGCCAGCGTATGTGGCTCGGTTACAGGCTACAAATCCAGGTACCGTTGTCGAGTGGTATCATCATCCCAGGAGCCCCCAGAATGTAAGGTGTTCAAATATGTTTTCTGGGCCTTTGCACCCGTAATTGAGGCGTTCCAATATTCGGCACCGGTAATCTCCGTCGACGGGACTCATCTAAAGGGGACTTACAAGGGTAAGATGTTGATTGCAGTCGCCAAGAATGCAAACAACTACATACTTCCTGTGGCGTATGCAATTGTAGATGAGGAGACAATTGAGAGCTGGGGTTGGTTCCTGGAGCAGTTTAGGCTGCATATTTCAAGACACAACGCCAGCAACCCCCTTTGTGTTATCTCGGACAGACATGTCGGAATAATTAGGGCGATGGAGGAATTGCCAGGATGGAGGGAGCCGAATGCTTACCATCGGTATTGTCTTCGTCATGTACGAAGCAATCTTGGCGCAAAATTCAAAAGTGCAACTCTGAAAAAGCTTTGTTGGACTATCGGTAGCACATCACAGCGTTACAAGTATCTGTATGCCATCAGACAAATGAAGAGCATTAACAAAAAGGCATGGAGATACTTGAGAGACATTGATCTCTCTAAGTGGACGTTGGTGCACGATAAAGAAAATCGTCGATGGGGTCACCTCACAACCAACATGTCTGAGTGCTTCAACCATGTGTTGTCAAAGGCAAGGATGATGCCTATTATGGCAGCCATACACCACGCGTTGGAAAGGGATGTTGATCAGTTTAACATTCAGTACAGAATTGGAAAGCGTTGCCAAACAATGTTGCCCCCCCGCATCTGGACTGTGATATGCGAACGTGATGCTAAATCACGAGAACATACTGTACGTTTGTATGATGGTTCACAGGGACGGTACCACGTCAGGTCTCGCGTTCGGGCAATGGAAGACGGGGGGAACGATTACACGGTTGAATACCGTAACAGAACTTGCTCCTGTGCAAAGTGGCAAATCGAACGTCAGCCTTGTTCGCATGCTATTGCGGTTTGCCACATGAAACGTAAGGACCTTCATCAAATTGTTGATCCACGATATCAAACTTCCGTATATCGTCTTCAGTACAGCGCCCACTTTTATACCCTAGGTCATACAGCTTTGTGGGCACAGGCCAACTGGAGACTCCGTGGTAACCCGTCACATTTTACCATAAAACGTGGGAGGTTGAAACAGAAGAGGATCCATAACGAGATGGATGAAAGGCATGAGGACGAACCTCGTGCTCCCCGCAGATGCAGTATTTGTAAGCAAACAGGGCACAACAAAAAAAGTTGTACCTCCCGTGGCTAGTGATGTTCATTGTCGTGTGTTGGTTGTCGTAAGTTAATGTTTGTAGTACTGTTTCTTGTTATTTCTTATCAACTTGTCGTATTACTCTCGTGATGCTAGTTCAAAGTATCATGAAATAAATAAACGATGACGCCTTTATTACATGAAAAAGTTTATTACATGAAAAAGGAAATATTACAAAACAGCTGACGCAACTCACCAGAACTTATCACAACGGCACTTATACAGCTCATCAGCCATGTGGCGTCGGTAGTTCACACAAGCCTCTTCTACGGTGTTTTCATGGTGTATCTTCAACGGTTTGTTTTTAACTAGTTTCTCCATCATCATACAAACAAGAACCCCAGCGTTAGCGATGTTACCCTCATCTTGGGGGACATCCGTCTCAACCAAACCGAGGGACATCTCACGTTCTGTTATGTACCTCGTGTGCCTCCTAAAGTGAATACGTTCTAGAAACCATTTGAAAAATATCTGTAATAGCTCCATATAGTTCCTAACATCTCGATGTTTTCCATTTCTCCATCTTTTATCGGTCCAGTATTGAGTAATCACCATGCTCTGCATATCAATACGGACAAGTAGCCAGTCTGTTTGGGGAATCCACAAAGGAAGGTAGATGCAGTCAACCTCCCAGAATGGAGGATACGGGTCCTTTTGTCCGGCATAATAAAGGGGGGTAGTGGATTTATCATCCTGCATGTAATCATAAAAATCAGGAGGTAACACCGACCATCGTAATTCTTTGTTGGGGTTTTTTAAGAGCATCGCCTGCCGTACACGCATTAATCTTACAGTCCAAGCTTCAACATGCTGCAAAAGAAGAAAAAAACACTATAAATTAACTATGTAAGCATGTGAAAAACTTATAAAAATTAATATGTCGTGTTAAGTGTACCGTAGAGGACAGATGACCGCCAGATTCATTCCCTAGTAGGGCACCCCAAAAGATCTGTTGAGTTTTTTTTGTAATGAAACGACTGTAGCAGTATGGAGAGTCCCCGTTGAGGTAAAACTCTAAAACATCTGGGGACCAGTTCTTTGAATCTTTGTTGGAAACTATAGCACTATCTTTTTCGGGCTCCTTTTCCGGTGGCTTTTCAGTCGGAATCTCCGTAGACGACCCAACCTTCGTGGATGACGACGGCCTCTTCATACGCCTCCAAAGATCATCCGTCCACTTTGATTTCTTAGCAACTGGTTGAGAACAGAAATATGACCCGACCTCTTCGTCCTTCTCCATACTATCGAACGTTTCTTTTGGAATGAATGATAATGAAACTTCACATATATGTATTTATAGGTGAAATTGACAATATTAAGAAAGGTAAAACTGCAACATCATCTTGCGGTTTTGATAATGATAGTAAATGTCCATACCGTACTTAAAGTAAAACTGCAACATCATCTTGCGGTTTAGATAATGATAGTAAATGTCCATACCGTACTTAAAATAAAACTGCAACATCATCTTGCGGTTTTGATAATCATAGTAAATGTCCATACCGTACTTAAAAAATAAAAAAAATTCAACACACATTTTTTAATAAAGTCATAGAAAAAATTATATTTAAACAATCTATATAGAATATTGTTTAATATTGTTAATTTTTTTAAATATTTAGTTTTTTTAGTTAATATGTCGTTTTTTAAACAATCTATTTCCGAAGCAGAATATAGGGTATTTTTTTAGTTAATATGGCGTTTTTTTAAACAATCTATTTCCGAAGCAGAATATATCGTATTTTTTTAGCTAATATGGCGTCTTTTTTAGAATATTGTTTAGTAATTTTCTTAAATTATAATATGTTGTTTTTAACAAAGTTATTTAATAATAATAAATTGGAAATGACTGAAACACACGTAAATTTATTTATGCACTAAAACGTTAAATATACAATCTACCGAGTTACAAAACAATCTATTTCCGAGACCACCAATTCCAATATTCTCCCAGACGTCGCTAATTACGGACCTTGATTCTTCAACACCGGGGTGCATTCCGCTATAGGTGTAGAAGCCGCAGAGCCGATTAAATTTGCTGCCAAAATTAGTGTACAACGGTGATGGAAGGCGCAAAACAAAAACTTATTGCAGAGTTCATTGAGTTTCTGTTTCGCGCCTTCCATCTCCATTGCTTTATTGAAGTCAAACAGGGGGCTCAGGCTCAAGCTGGGATTCCAACCGTGCTCCTTCAAACAGGTACCCAATGGTCAACCCAGGATTCATTTCCTAAGTAGCACGTTGAAGAATCGCATCATCCGATGTCGCCGACTTCGCTAATCACATGATGTGATTCATCAACACCGGATGGCCTTGCCCTACAGGCTTTGTCTGGAAAGTTGACCCCCCTAAAGAGACCGTTGGAATGTCGGGGTTTGGTAGACTAGAGATTGAGACTAGCAACGACAACCAACGGCAAAATATTATAAACTACAGTGACAATGTTGCATTCTACACGTGTTATACCACGTGTGGATGTAACACCGATCTAAGTAGTTTCATGTGGATGTAACACCGATCCAAAGACACCGCTTTTTTGGACCCCAGAAAAGCGATGCAAGGCGGGGGATGAAACGGGCATCAATGCCTTTAAGCATGGCTCATCCCCACTCAATACTGTTATAACTCCAAGTGGATGTAACATCGATCCAATGTTCCAAACGAAACTTCTCCTGTCACCACCAATGATGGAATGTGGATGTAACAAAATGAAATCAGAAAATGAAAACATCATATTTTTTTTTGTACATCTACTGGATGAAAACATCATATTTTTTTTGAACATCATGTGAATGAGATATGAGATGAGAACACCGTCTTAATATGTCTCAATATTATATAACATACATAATACATGGAAACCGCAACATGGTCATGCGCAAGTGTACTTTAATGCTGCCCCCCTGCAAACATATGTGTGGTTGGGTTTAATCCCATGTGATATGTAGTTACAAAAGACCCCCTTCAAGAATTAAGATCTCGGCCATTTTTAATGAAGAAGCAACATGATGTTGCGGATATAAGCTTGAATCCGCAAGATGGTATTACAACACCCTTCTAAGTTACAAAACACCCCCTTGCATTATTTTGAATCCTACAAAAAAAGCCAATAAATCCGCAAGATCATGTTGCGGATTCTTCCCCATCTTTCCTAGTCAGCAAAAACCTCTCTCCTCTCCCCTCCACATCATCAAATCCGCAGGATCATGTTGCTTCTTCACCATTTTTGAAAATTCATGACTGACACCCTCCAAATGCACAAAAAAATTACACTGTAGCACTAGTTTGGCAAAAAAATCCCACCACTACACATACACTTATATTCTCCCTAGACAACCTAATTCATTAGTTGTCAACATCAACGTAACAAGAGACGTTTTTTATTTTAAATAAGATTTTGCACATCGATTAAATAAATAAATGAGATAAGTATTGCTAAAAAATGTTTAAGTAGGCGGTAGAACAATTGTTTTTCTTTTGTTTAATAAAAGAAAAACACAATATGGGTGGATGTAAGCGTATATACACGTCTACCGTATGTGGCTCTTTTAGGACTGTGAAGTTGTTTAGTGAGGTATCATCTTTTGTTCTTGCTAAACATACAATGTTACTTTTATGTGTACATGGGGTAAAGATATGTATCAAATATATTATTAATAAGGGGAAAAATCCTCTACAAACTGTTTTTTGGTAAGAACTGTGAGAATCAAAGGAGGGTATTTTTTTTTCGAATTTTTTTTCCCATATTATTAAACATGTATTATAGTATTGAAAACTAAAAAAAAAAAATTGGTGTAGAGTAGTTACGTGTAGAGTAATTACATAATTACTTTAGTGTAAACTAGTGTATTTACTTTAATGACGTAATTACACTAATTTTTTTTTGTATTATTCATTTAGAAAGTATGTTTAAGCACATGGGAAAAAAATTTAAAAAAATAAAATAATTTTTTTAACCCCTTTGATTCTCACAGTTTTTACCGAAAAACACTTTGTATTTGATCTTTACTCTTATCAATAAAACCAAAGGGTGGGATTTTCGTAAAACAGTTTACTATCTCGACACTTCTTTGAAATTGAAATACATTAAAGTAGATAACAAGTCTTTTTTTTTTTTTTCCACTGTGTTAGAAAATAACACTTTTGCTATTTAGAATGGTAAATTCTTTTATATATAAGTATTATAATAATACTATAATAAAAGAATCTTTGACTTTTTCTAAAGTTTCTTACAAAAGTAAGATAGGAGTAAACTTATTTTTTTTGAACGATCAACAAAATTTTATTCACCAATGCTAGCGGGAAACTAGCAATACACCGTACATAAATCACCCATTGATACAATACAAACAAACTTTTCTTGTTGATGCAATACAAACAAACTGTTCTTGTCACCCAATACTAGAAAACACTAAAGGAACTCCATGAATCCCAATCCAACGAAGGTTGTCTAGCTCTCGCCTTTACCCAAAACAAACTAAGAGACTTGATGTCACCGAGAACACGCTGAATTGAAACCTGTTTTTGGTTGAAAACCGCCTCATTTCTATGCTTCCATATACACCATATAGTAGTCAAAACAATAGCGTAAAATGCTTTCTTCTTTTTTGTCGAACCGCTAAAATACTCGTGTAGTTCAAGTAAATCTTTGAAGTGAAAAACTATAGGATTACCAACCTTGCACCATTGCGCCACCAATTGCCATAGGATTTGGGAAAACCCGCAAGAAAACGAACAAATGCTCCACTGATTCAGCAAATTCTCCACAAAACGAACATGTTTCAGCACCAATCGGGACATTTCGGCGTGCCAAAGCTACTTTAGTCGGAAGCCTGTCGAGTTGTGCCCTCCAAGCGAGAATGATAGCCTTTTTCGGTACCCACGGATTGTTCTTCATGATGAAACTCAGCTCGCTCAAAAGTTGTAGTCTGCAGCCGGCCCTTCAGCGAACTAACAGAGAAGCAGCCACTATCATCCAGACGCCACATCCACCTGTCTTTCAGCCCATTCAGAACCGGAGCCGTAAACAACCTGCAAAAGAGATTAAACTCCGTTTGTTCCACAGCAGTGAAGTTGCTTCTTCTCCAATCCCAACCCCACACGTTACCCAGCGGCAGAACATGGTCGGCTACTAAAGCCGATTTATTCTTTTCTAGCGCGAACAAAGCCGGGAAAACGGACGCTAGAGGCATATCCGTAACACAGCTGTCCAACCAGAAAAAAAATACCCAGCCCATCACCCAATAACCCCGTATGGCCCAGCCCATGTCCACCCCTGCCCGCTTGATCAACTGCATCGAACTGTACACCTGTTTCCAAGGACCGGAGATCGTCAACCTCGTGGGAATCGGATTCCAGTCCCTAGAGGAACTGTGCACAGCCCAGATTACTTTACACCAAAGCGCATTAGGATCTATTTTGAAACGCCACCACCATTTGGCTAATAAAGACAAGTTTGCGTCATGAAGGGAGCCGAAACCAAGACCACCATATTCAACCGGAGCACTAACCCTTTGCCAAGCAACCCAATTCATCTTCGCTTTCACTTCCGATCCACCCCAAAAGAATATCCTTCTAAGTTTATCCAACTCATCTATAACCTTCTCGGGTGCCTTAAATAGGGAAAAATAATATGTGGGTAAAGCATTAAGCACCGACTTTAGTAGCGTAACACGGCCACCAAAAGAAAGCGTCTTTGCTTTCCAATTAGAGAGTTTATTCTTGAAAGCGTCCACCACCGGTTTCCAATTCTTGTAGAGGTTCATGTTTGCCCCAACTTGCAACCCTAGATACGTAAACGGAAAAGAACCGGGTTTGCATAATAGGACATCCGCCATATGTTGAATATCATTATCCTCCACCCCCAACCCAAAGATACTACATTTTCCAAGATTTGCCTTCAAACCCGACACTAGATAAAAACATCTAAGGATCCGCTTTAAGTTTAGAGCATTTTCATCCGACCATTCACCAAGGAACACCACGTCATCCGCATATAATAAGTGTGATAATATAAGATCACCCGAACCACAACCCAATCCTCTAAACAAACCGGTCTCACTTGCCTTCTTCATGACCCGGTAAGAGCTTCCATGGCCATAAGGAACAAAAATGGCGAAAGTGGATCGCCTTGTCTAAGGCCACGGCGCACTCAAACTCATGTGTAGGCGAGCCGTTGATCAAAACAGACGCCCTGGCCGACCTCACTATAGCCATCACCCAATTACACCATTTTATCGGGAAGTTCATTTGAAGCATAATGGACTCCAAGAAATCCCAATTTAACGTATCATGCGCCTTCTCCAAATCCACCTTAAAGACCATCCCTTGCCTTCTATTTCGTTTTAGCCAACCGATAACCTCATTCAACATAAGGGGTCCGTCCGTGATATTTCTACCATTTAAAAACGCAGATTGTTCCGGCGAAATAAGCTTCCCCATCAATGGCTTTAGTCGAGCAACTAGAACCTTTGAGATAACCTTGTTGATGCAACCCACCAAGCTAATCGGCCTGTAATCTTGAAAACCGAGAGGGTCACTTTTTTTGGGGATGAGAGCAATAAACGATGACGAACACTCCTGCCCAAACCGGCTCCATTATAGAAATCACCAAATAAACGGATGAAATCCTCCTGGAACCCCGCCCAACATCGTTTAAGGAATTTGAAGTTAAACCCGTCCGGCCCCGGTGCCTTATCGCCATCACAATCCCAAACTGCCTCCTTAATTTCCTGAATCGAGAACGGTCTACATATAAACTCAGCATCCGCGACAGACACTTTGTTTAGTCCAGGACATATTAATTTCGGTCTTTGATCTAGAGGTTCACGAAATTTTTCTTCAAAAAACACAAAGGCATTATCTTTAATGACCGTTGGATTCGACACCCAATCGCCATCAACTAACAGCCCGTGAATCCTTTTGTTCGCCACATTTGCACCAATGATGCCGTGAAAAAACTTCGAATTTTCATCACCGTCAATAGCCCATTTACCCGAGCCTTTTGTTTTAAATCCATTTGTCTTTGTCGATCAAACTCTAGCATATAGGCTCTAGAATCGGATCGCAAATCCAACTCCTGAGGTAACAAACTTCTTTCATCGGCCAACCTATCCAACCTCTCAGCTTCTTTTTTGCTCGTAATGTATATACCCTCCCTTCTTTGTCTTTCTGCACCAACCCAATCCTTTATTCTAATCTTAAGATACTTTAACTTAGTAATGATAGCCAAGTCCGCAGGGCCCGAAAACACAAACGTATCACACAAACTCATAACATATTCAGTAAAACCAGGGAGTTCTAACCATGAATTAAAAAACCGAAATGGTATGTGACCGAAATCGGAAGGTACCACCGAAAGAATCACCGGGCTATGGTCTGATATGAATCTAGTCAACGCCGTAACAGCCGCATCACTCCACTTAGTCATGAAATCATTACACACCAAGTACCTATCCAGTTTGCTCAATTTCTCGCCATTGTCCGACATGTATGTGAATTTTAGACCCCCATATTATATTCATTTAATTCAGCCCTCCTTATGAAATCGTTGAAATAAACAGCATTCAACGGTACAAATTCAGTATTCCTCCGCTCCGAATGGTCTCTCACATCGTTAAAGTCCCCTAGAAAGACCCATAGACCCACCCGAGAGAACCGTATTGCCACTAAATCATCCCACAGCCTACGTCTCAATATCGGATCATTAGGAGCATAAACATTAGCCACGTTCAAAGTTACCTCCGAGGCCGAAATGACACCCGATGTAATCAGAAAGTCCCTGTTCTTAACTACTGACGTCACTTGAAAAACTGAAGGATCCCACACACTAATAATACCCCCAGATTTGCCATCCGCATAAACTTGTTCCGCACAAAAAACTGATCTACCCACAAACAATTAAATTGGAAAAACGTACCTTCACAAAGTTTCGATTCTTGTACCCCAACAAAATTAGACCCGTGACACGTCTTCAATCCCCTTATCCAGGATGTTTTCCTATCATCCCATACCCCCCTAAGATTTATGGATAGGAAATTCATTGGAAACCCACATCAGCACCCTCACCATTGATTACTTCCATGACCAGTCCCTCAAATCCAACCAGATCTACTCCAATAACCTGACCCGCTCTTGTGGTAAGATTGGCTTCCAATTGCGTCTCATTAACCCCCACAGCGACCGAAACCCCCATGTTAGTATTACCCAGATTTTGCCCCGCCAACCCGGTAGACAACAAATTATTCTCCTCGGCGATTTGAATGGAAATATTATTATCATTATGAGAATTACAAAACTGATTGATGCTATTATGGTTGATATTATTATTATCATTATTAGAAATCCCAACCCCACCTTCATTATTATTACCCAGACCCTTTGAAGAAGAACCCAAAAGTGAGTCAACAGCTAAGGTGTCCCCCACCAGACATCCCTAAAGTAGCATCAGTATTATTCATCATATTCATGTCATTCACCTCATTTATTCGGTCAACAAAAGATGGGGCATTATGGCCGGTCCACCTGAATAACCATTAGATCCATCCTCTTCCACTACTGGGCTCCTAGTATGCCTTGGCCTTTTTCCGGACTTCTAAATCTGGCCCACCGAATCTCCAACACCAGTAGAAAAATTCTCAACAGTTTGATTTAAATCAAAGCACCTCTCCCTATGTCCCACCTTCAAAACTGATTGAGAATTTATTGCATTTTTCTTCACCCCATAAGACTTTTGCACTTCCCCATCATTAGACTTTCCATGCACATGCAGGCTGTTCGTCTTCCTCTCCATGCCCGGGGAATCAGCGACCATACCGGACATCGATTTTGCCGAGATGTTACCGGAATGCCCCCCTCCCTGAACTCACCTTCTTCTAATTCCTCCACGTTAGCTACGGATCCTTCAGTAACCGGACTATCATCATCCTTTCTAGAAGTCAAATTATCAACCACTTCCACAAGTAGGCGATCATCCTCTTCCGAAACCCACACCCTAAAAATATTCCTGTTCCATACGATAGAAATCTCTTCATCAATCTGTTTGCCCAAGCTCACCTTTACCCACACCCTTCCCACCGAATTATTCATCGACAACCAAGAGAAATCTGACTCTTTGATGACCACTCCGTAAAGTTCACCAACTTTGTTGAAGAAATGAACGTCTCTGAGTTGTAATGGCATCCCACACACTCTGAGACACACCACTCTATCGAACTCCACTTCTTTACCATCCCAAAGGGTAGCAGACGTTAGCTACGGATCCTTCAGTGGTTTTGTAAAAAGTAATTTTGTCATGTACTAGTGAAAATAATAAAAAATAGTGGTAATATGTATCTACAGCAATGGTACAAGTGTTGAAAGCTAGATTTTTTTGCCAAAATAGTGGCACAGTACCAAAAGTTTGTGCAATTAGAGGGCCTCAGAACTCGTTTTAGGCATTTGGTGAAACCGAGATAACATCTTGCGGTTTTGGCTTATGTGGAGGGGAGAGGAGAGAGGCTTTTGCTTAGTAGGAGAGAGGGGTAGAAAAAGCAACATGGTCTTGCGGATTCAAATGAACGGCTGACACAATCAGGGGCATTTTGTGTAGGTAGTTAGATAGTTGAAGGGGATGTTTTGTAACTTTGAATGGAATCCGAGATATCATCTTGCGGATTCAAAGTTTAGGGGGCATTTTGTAATTGTTTAGATAGTTTGAGGGGTTGTATTGTTACTTTAGGATGGACTTGAATGGTATATAATAACCATGTTATATAATATTGAGACATATGTTAATATACTGAACTAAACTCTAAAGGGTTTACGACGATGTTCTCATTTCATTTCCACTCAGCAAAATATATGATCTTTTCATTTTCTCATTTCATGTGGTTACATCCACATTCCATCACTGGTGGTGGCAGGAGAAGTTTCGTTTGGAACATTGGATCGATGTTACATCCACATGGAGTTATAACAGTATTGGGCGAGGATGAGCCATGCTTAAAAGCATCGTCTCCTGTCTCATCCCTTGCTTGGCATCGCTTTTCTGGGGTCCAAAAAAGCGGTGTCTTTGGATCGGTGTTACATCCACATGAAACTACTTGGATCGATGTTACATCCACACGTGGTATAACACGTGTAGAATGCAACATTATCACTGTAGTTTATAATATTAGAGAGTTGGTTGTCATTGGTAGTCTCAATATCTAGTCTACCAAACCCGGACATTCCAACGGGCTCTTCAAGGGGGACAACTGTAACACCCTAAAACAATTTACAGAAAAACGTGCAGCGGAAATACCAACCGAAAAATTCATTTCTTTTAAAAACAACCTTGGATGTTTAGAACCCAAATCTACTAAGCATTTTAGGTATTACATCTTTTAAATATGTTCTATTACATTAAACGTGACCCATCTATGTCACGTTATGGGTCGTGTCCTCGTACAATCCGCCTCCTTGCTCGATCTCCATCCTTTCCTTACTCTATTAGGTAGACAAGACAACCTGCGATCACCAAATAACCGTTTCGTTAGTTCATTTAGTGACTTAATGCACACTACTCAAAATGCGGAGATAATATCCATAGATACTCCACGATCTCGTTCCAACGCCTATTTGCAAGTTCGGGTGTGGCACCCCGAGCCGAACCTACAAGTCTCAAGCATTCACACTTATATACCTGCATCTTCATTACCATTCGCATAACAAAGGTTAATAACCCCACAATTCATACAAATATACAATTCCCTCAATACCCCACAATACATACAAGCATACAATTCCCTCATATAACCCCACAATACATACAAGCAAACAATTCCCTCATATAACCCCACAATACATACAAGCATACAATTCCCTCGTATAACTTACTTTGACCCGTTATGTTACTCTTTCTTCGCCAATCTTTAAGACAAATATGACGTTTCCAATCCTATACTCAATCTACATATAACTACCAACCCTTACATACATGAAGCTCTCTCTCAAACCCGAGCATGAGTACACATATGTACTATAAATGAGGTTTGGAGTTGCTCAGGCAAGGTACGAAAGCATAAACAAGCTGAAAAATCAACATCCAAGGCCGAAGGGGGATTTGGCGTAAGGTACGCCAAAAATGGCGTAGCCTACGCCACTTGCGTAGGCAAAGGGTGGCCGAGTGGCGTAGGGCAGCAGATTTCTGCGTAGGCGAACCAGGTTTGGCGTAGCCTACGCCAAAAGTGGCGTAGGATACGCCAACAGCTGTTGTTGGTCAATACTTTCCTTTTTCAAAGCCATTCCTTTCACGCCATTCTTACCCACAATTCCCGACATTCTAGCAGCCCATTGACTAACTCTCCCACCCATTATTCCACACATACCTTGATCAAGTCTCGGATCGAATGCACGCCCCTACGAGCTTCCGGTTTGAGTTCAAGTACCTAATATACTTGATTTGCTCAAACCTTGGTTACACTAGTTACATTTACAAAAGACAATGTCCAAGTTAACTACCATGTGAATCTTTGACCCATAACCAAAACCATGTACTCCTTCAAGATTCCCATTCTATGTGAACATAATTCAATATCATAGATGTGAGTTAAGTTCGGGAATCACTAACCTCAAGTCCTCCAAGTTCATGCTTGTTTATTTGCCTCCTCTTGACCCATTAGCTTCCCATGGTTGAGTCCATCCTTCCTATCCTTTCATATCATCATGTTCACATCATTATTAGCATACATGATCATAACACACTAACAACCATTCTCAACCAAATATCACATTGACTTTCATTAGTCAACTTCTATCATATCTAAAACATACATTCACAACCACATTTATTCTCACATAGTAATACCACTTATTATCATATATGTCTCATAGTTTTAACATGTTATGCGTCACATAGTGTTTCTAATCACACAATCAAGTTTGGGAAGCATAACCATGTTATTTTAACATTGTTGACTTTCCAGAAAGTCAACTTCCAACTATACCATCATCCTACTTAGAAACGTATGTCCATATTGATGTACTAGATCATATAAGATTCACCATAAAACATCATTCTCATATATTTCGAAACACATACAACCATATGATCACAACGGTTGTCATATACGTTCATACATTTCCTCACATACATACTAGGGCCTTCATATTCTCCAACTAGCAACATAGCCCAAGAGTACCTCATAACACTAAATCCCTACATGAATGCTCCCTAGAACACAATTCTCATGCTAACCCACTTTCAATTATATTTATTATCATACTACTTTCATACTTGTCCAATCTTGCCTACAATTTCACAAGTTAGACTAATCTAGGCATTTCATCAAACACTTGGTGTGCATACAACATTTAAAACACAAAGTACAAGCATTTCATGCATACTTTCATAGCTCATAACATAAATCATCATATTTCTTTCCTACATTACATACCATTCATTTCAATAGTTATCAACATAGAAAATAATCACTTTCTTTTCAATGCACTCAACAATTAACTAAGAATGGTCTTGGATTACACCAAGATCAATACCCACTTTCATCATAGGTGTAAAACAACCTAATTAGCACATGAATCAAGCATAGCCTTATGTAGTATCACAAATTATGGCTCCTTTAGTGTCTATCAACCTCTAGACACCTTCATCCATCCTTGATTCACGTTTTCACATAAACCCTAGATTTTCACCACATTCAAAAACAAACATAACATCATAATAAGCCAAATTAAAGGTACCTTGATGTATATAAAACCTTAGATGACCCATAATTGGCTTCATGCACCATCTTGGCTTCTACTTTCTCTTGATTTGGAACTAGAGGTGAAGAGGCAAGGGTTTGGTCTTGGGTTGTTCCTGATGATCGACATACACAAGAATGTGTATGTTGACATCTCACTTCCCTTATCTATAACCCATTATTTTGCTCCTTGTCCAATTCTAGTCCCTCTAGTTTGATACCCTCCCAACAATGACTCAAACCTTATTGAAATTCTATATAACTTGTATATCTATCTAAGATAGGTACTTAGTTATTTCACCCCAAGCCATAACACATTGAAACATGCTACTAAACCAAAATTCGGGTTTTGGGGCGTTACAACAACCTTCCAGGCAAATCCTGTAGCGCAAGGCCATCCGGTGTTGAAGAATCACATCATGTGATTAGCGACGTCGGTGACATCAGAATTTGAGATTCTTCATCGTGCTACTTTGGTATGGTAGCCTGGGTTGACCATTGGGTACCTGTAGATTTGGTACCCATGTCAAACAGATTGATTTATAGCCCTGTTTGATTCAAATGGGTTGGAATTCCAACCTGGTCCTGAGCCCCCTGTTTGACTTCAATAAAGCAATTGTGATGGAAGGTGCGAAACAGAAACTTAATGAACTCTGCAACAAGTTTTGTTTCGCACCTCCATCACGGTGGTACACTAATTTTAGCAGCAAATTTAATCGGCTCTGCGGCTTCTACACCTACAGCGGAATGCACCCCGGTGTTGAAGAATCAAGGACCGTTATTAGCGACGTCCGGGAGAATATTGGAATTGGTGGTCTCGGAAATAGATTGTTTTGTAACTCGGTAGATTGTATATTTAACGTTTTAGTGCATAAATAAATTTATGTGTGTTTCAGTCAATTCCAATTTATTATTATTAAATAACTTTGTTAAAAACAACATATTATAATTTATGAAATTTACTAAACGATAAGAAATTTACTAAACAATATTCTAAAAAAGACGCCATATTAACTAAAAAATACGATATATTCTGCTTCGGAAATAGATTGTTTAAAAAACGCCATATTAACTAAAAAAATACGCTATATTCTGCTTCGGAAATAGATTGTTTAAAAAACGACATATTAACTAAAAAAACGAAATATTTAAAAAAATTAACAATATTAAACAATATTCTATATAGATTGTTTAAATATAATTTTTTATGACTTTATTAAAAAAAAAGTGTGTTGATTTTTTTTTATTTTTTAAGTACGGTATGGACATTTACTCTCATTATCAAAACCGCAAGATGATGTTGCAGTTTTACTTTAAGTACGGTATGGACATTTACTATCATTATCAAAAACCGCAAGATGATGTTGCAGTTTTACCTTTCTTAATATTGTCAATTTCACCTATAAATACATATATGTAAAGTTTCATTATCATTCACTCCAAAAGAAACGTTCGATAGTATGGAGAAGGATGAAGAGGTCGGGTCATATTTCTGTTCTCAACCAGTTGCTAAGAAATCAAAGTGGACGGATGATCTTTGGAGGCGTATGAAGAGGCCGTCGTCATCCACGAAGGCTGGGTCGTCTACGGAGATTCCGACTGAAAAGCCACCGGAAAAGGAGCCCGAAAAAGATAGTGTTATAGTTTCCAACAAAGATTCAAAGAACTAGTCTCCAGATGTTTTAGCGTTTTACCTCAACGGGGACTCTCCATACTGCTACAGTCGTTTCATTACAAAAAAATTCGACATAACTTTTTGGGGTGCCCTACTAGGGAATGAATCTGGCGGTCATCTGTCGTCTACGGTACACTTAACACGACATATTAATTTTTATAAGTTTTCACATGTTTACATAGTTAATTTATAGTTTTTTTCTTCTTTTGCAGCATGTTGAAGCATGGACTGTAAGATTAATGCGTGTACGGCAGGCGATGCTCTTAAAAAACCCCAACAAAGAATTACGATGGTCGGTGTTACCTCCTGATTTTTATCATTACATGCAAGATGATAAATCCACTACCCCCCTTTATTATGCCGGACAAAAGGACCCGTATCCTCCATTCTGGGAGGTTGACTGCATCTACCTTCCTTTGTGGATTCGCCAAATAGACTGGCTACTTGTCCGTATTGATATGCAGAGCATGGTGATTACTCAATACTGGACCGATAAAAGATGGAGAAATGGAAAACATCGAGATGTTAGGAGCTATATGGAGATGCTACAGTTATTTTTCAAATGGTTTCTAGAACGTATTCACTTTAGGAGACACACGAGGTACATAACGGAACGTGATATGTCCCTCGGTTTGGTTGAGACGGATGTCCCCAAGACGAGGGTAACATCGCTAACGCTGGGGTTCTTGTTTGTATGATGATGGAGAAACTAGTTAAAAACAAACCGTTGAAGATACACCATGAAAACACCGTAGAAGAGGCTTGTGTGAACTAGCGACGCCAGATGGCCGATGAGCTGTATAAGTGCCGTTGTGATAAGTTCTGGTGAGCTGCGTCAGCTGTTTTATAATATTTTCTTTTAGAACATCCCGTCATCGGGCAACGGACCCGAAATTCTTTGTAGAACATCCCGTACAGGCAGCTTGTTTCCAATGAATCTGTTGGCTCTTATACCCAACAAATTGTAGACAAGTAGTGCACGTTCCTGATCATTCTCCACGTCAAATTGTTCTCCTATCACGGCTTCACCATTAATAGGAAGACCCATTAGACATGCAACGTCCTCTAACGTCACTGTCACCTCACCGAATCGTAGGTGAAACGTGTTGGTCTTAGGACGCCATCTTTCAACGAGGGCAGTTATCAACCCTCGGTCAATCTTCCGGTAACCACACTCAACAACTCCAAGAAAACCTGCCGTCCGCAGCATAAATTTAATACGTTCATCCAATGGATTGTTGGTAATTGCCGCCCAAAAGGATTGGTCGCCGCGTCTAATATTAAGATCTACAACGGCTTCCCCATTTCCTTCAAACAACATCGCCGAACGATGTCGTGATTGATCCCATAGAAGTTCATTGCTGCGAGGACCAGGGTTTACAAATGCCATAGTGCAAATTTTGAGAGTGCAAGATATGTTGTCTTTTGATTGAGAGTGAAAGATATGTGGTCTTTTGGATTTTGAGAGTGCAAAATACTCGTTCAACATACATAAAATTTATAAGACTACCTGCTGCATGAGGTTGCATGTATTTGCATGCATTTATGTCTTTGATTTAACTTGTCTTACTGGAAAGCATGCCCCCCTACTGATTTGTGTGGTTTGGGTGTAATGCATGTGAACCAACCTGCTTCTTTCTTTGAATTCACATACACACACGACAAAAGAGACAAAAGAGAAGTTACAATACTAGCCCTTCATCTATTAGTTAAAAAAAACAACCAAAAAAGCATGACCATCTTGCGGTTTTAGTTATACAGAATTTACAAGACTGGCCCTTCAACTATTTGATAATATTCAACCTTTTTGGGCTATCTTTGAATCCGCAAGATGATCTCTCGGATTCCCTCCAAAGTTACAAAACATCCCCTTCAACTATCTAACTACCTACACATGCGGCCCCTGATTGTGTCAGCCGAAGTACTAAATCCGCAAGACCATGTTGCGTTTTCTCCCCCCTCTCTCCTACTAAGCAAAAGCCTCTCTCCTCTCCCCTCCACATAAGCCAAAACCGCAAGATGATATCTCGGTTTCACCATTTGCGAAAGTTCATGACTGACACCCTCCAAATGTACAAAAAAATGCCACTATAGCACTACTTTGCAAAAAAAATCTGAAAGCTAAGGTACAATTGTTTAAGCAAGGAATATGTCTGACACATAAAACCTTACTTTTGTATGCTCACACATGCATTATGAACTTATACTGTACTCCATTTGCTTTTATGTTAATTTCTATTTATTTATAATGCATATTTGCATACGTAAAGTTTGTGAAACTATGAATTGGTGATTTCATAATGTGTTGAAAACATATTCTTGTTTCACAAGATAATTCACCAAATATTATGTGTAAGCACTTGCAAGTTTGGAGAAGACCGTTTTCTTGTTGTAGGAGCGTTTCTCTATTTTTAAGGTATAATTTTTAAGGTCTTCTTATTCGAGCTATTTTTCAAAGACTTACAGATCATGTTTCAAACAAACTACGATTTGAAGGGTGTAAGATTTTGAACTTGTTAACTGAAGTTGTGAAAACAGATCCATCTAGAGCATTTGAAGAAATGCGAGTGTCTAGGAGGTGTAGAAGTGACATTTAAGGGAACGTTTTCTCCAAACGGGGAAAGAACATAGAAAATAGATCGACGGAGTCGAACTGCAAAAAATTTATGTTCTAAGTAGCACGGGCCCACGGTGGGCGCCAACTTGTTGCTGCAACAAATATTGGTCCAGAGAGGGTCTGAACGTTCCAAGGTCGCTAGGCTTCTGACCTCATCTGCTTGAAGGGTTGAACCTGTAACAAGAAAGAACTTGTTAGAAGGGATATAGAGACCGGGGTCTCTGGATCACCCTTCGACGCCCAACATTAGTAGATTATCCAACATAAACGTGTACATAAGTAAATGAATAATAAATATGTAGATACGTATATGTATGAGTATGGGATGTAAAGAGTATAATGTAAGGATGAGGTGATGGTCGAAATCCAACGGTTAGCTAGGAGCTGATGTGATATCATGCTTTTTAACTTGATGGTTTACGTGGCTGTGGGAACCGATGTGGTTGTGAAACCAGCATGGTTGTGAGCTTCAAGTAATGTATTGCAACAACTTTTATGATCAGAGGCTTCAAGCTTTGGCCTACTGTTGTAACTCTAGAGAGTGTTTTGAGAGAGAGTGTGTTTAGAGAGAGAGAGAGTGAGAGAGAGGTCTGATATGGTGATCAATCTGAGTTGGATGTGGGGTTCGCCTCTCTATTTACAGGGGGAGAGTCATACCCTAATGGGCTTTCTTGTTGGGCTTTGGGCTTGACCCAATGAGCACCCTATCAGTCCCTCTAATCAAGACATTATGTACGGCTTGGTTTATTTCTTTTTGAATATAGAAATCTCACTAAGATACCTACATTATGTACTGCTTGTTTTATCTTACATTAAAGACTGCTTAATATGCATAGCTGCTTCTGATTTGATAGGGTTCTTGAGCTATAATTTTATATGAATGTGATATGTTGGCATTGATTAATAGATAATTCGATACAAGTTGTCAGCATGTTTGCGTTTAGAAGTGATTTTGATTGGATGCATAGTTGATTATCATGATTGTGGGAGTAGGTTCTGCGGATGCTGATACGCCAAGTATGGGTTCTAACAGTTCACGGAAGTCAATAGAGACGGAAATACAATCGTTACTTGAGAAGTTGTTGGATGCGAATGATCCTATGAGTCGGCGTGCTGCATCTGCATCGCCTGCTACTTCAGTCACTCAAAATCTGGCAAGGCATAGTGGTATACCCCATGATATTCATTATATAGACATACCATCTTTCTGCTTTATATGTGAATTGTGTGTGATGTGTAATATCTTAAATTGCTTGCTAACCTACCTTGTTTCCTTGTTACAACATTTCCTTGAGTAAATTTCGACCGCAGATTGCAATTTCTCCATAAGGGCTTTAAACAACCATACAGGCTAACAAGTGTGGGGAGTTTATATAACACTGAAATCAAATACAATAGTCACATAATTATGTACCATGAGCCACCACCATTACTGGGGTATGTGATTGTGATCTAAGCCTATGGTCGCAGAGCCACTAATCAACAGTAGAAAGAAGCAAGATAGCAGAACAAATTTAACTAATTTGGTTCAAGATCAGTGCATGTGCTTACTGTGCAAAACAATAAAGAAAAAAATTTGTACCTGAGTCACTAATTTTATATGAAATATAGCAAAATGCCTTTGAAGTACAGTATTACTTTTCGGTTTTATGATTATACCATAACCATTTTCACTTTGAAAGCCAGTATAGAATGAGAAACAACGTACAAGCCGCTATGACAGCAGATAGGATGAGCGTGTCCCTTGATTTCTTCCTTCTTATAGAGCCTGCAGACAATTTGTACAAATGTTATTTTATCAGTTTTGAAGATTTTATATTATATTTATTGATTTAATTAGCAGAAAAAAAACATAAGGATTAAAGAGTGATACCGATTAGGCCACGGACGATAGGAAACTTGTCACTTAGTTGTTTAACCTTCCCTTGAACATCACCAAACATGGCCCTTTGAGAGCCCAAGGCTGCTCTTGTCGTTTGAGCCTGAGTTATTACATCGTCCATCTGTAGGAAACCGATTATGTTTAGCACAGGTGATGGTTTCAACCCGTTTAGTAAACAATGAACAGGTTAACTTTGTTTCTATGTTAATTTTATCATCTCAAACGAGTTAAATAATAGTCAAACGGGTTGAAAGTTGACCAAAGCATTTCCTGATGCATGCAACGTCATATATTGGGTTTTAAAAGATTTAGGTTATTGATGCAATTATTATTTATATATTTTAGAAAAGTTAAAAACGGACTAAAAGTGTTTGCGGGTCAACCTGACTAACACATTTCAACCTGTGCCAAAAAATGAGTTGTTTAAAGTTTCAACCAAAGCCATTTTGACTCGTTGCCCACAACTTACCATTAGGAGTGTGAGTGAGCCCAACTAATAGTGAGCTACTCGAGTTGTTAAAAACACAACTCAAGTCAAGCGCAAACAAGCTCAAGCCTAACTTGGAACATGCCTAATAAACAAGCTTGAGCCCAAGCTTCATACAATCCTGATTAGGCTCACGAGCCTTTGGTCATATGGATATAATAATGTTATATATAATTAATTATCATATCATATGTACATAATTATAGATTATAGATTTTTTTATAATATTATCATATACGCAATTATATTACAAACAGATGAAGCAAATAATTATAGGCCAGCATCAAAATTAAATAATAAATATATATAATAAACAAGAGTCGAGAACTCGAGATCGAGATTTACAGATAAGGCTAGAAACAAGCTGAGCTCCTTGGGCATAGCTCAACTCGTCTGTGTCACCATATCTGTTCAGGTTTTGTTGTAATTTGGTACATGTTCATACGGTGCATGACTACTTGAGGTATGTAACAATCCGAACACGGACGATTCATGTGCAAAGAAGCCTCAGTTTGCAAATAAGCCGCAAGAAGAAAGAAAAGACACAATAAACATTCTTGTTTTGTGGGTCCTACTTTATTTGTTATGATGTAAGTTAATACAAAAAAATTGTTGTGAGCAGAAATGTAGATATAGGGCCTACAAAAAAGAGAATGGTGGAAAAACAATATGAAGAATGGAACTTAAAACCCTAATCAAGACTCCTATTCTCTTAAGCAACTTACAACCATATATACATATATTTATACACACACACACATATAAATGTATATAGGGAGAGAATAAAAATCATCTTAAGCATTTACAAGGATGATATAGAATACAACAAAACTTACATGTGCTATGCTTCCATGGATAGCAGCTCGCTCCCTTAGTATCTGCATTCTTGGGCTCCCAGATGCCTGCATACGATCGATATTATTATACTCTTTCCTTGGTTTAAAAAAGCTTGAGGCGCTCTGAAGCGTTTTGGTTCAAAAAGCCAAGGCATGAGGCGAAAGCTTCACGTACTGACGTACGTGAGGCGCCCAAGGTAAAAAAAATTAAAAAATATTCATACAAGTCAATATGACATATTCTACTTGTTAATCAATCCTAAACACAAAAACATAATTATAAAAAACACTTAAACACTTCAAAAACATAACTAAAACATACATTGAAGCTGAAACACACTTAAAAATCTTAAAAAAAAAACCCGTGATTTTGACTGTTGGCCCAAATAAACCCTGATTTTGACCTGATATTGACTGAGGCGACGCCTCAGGCACCTTAGCGCCTCATGCCTCAAGTGCGCCTCACAGCACCTCATGTAGATGAGCACCTCAGGCATAAAAAGGCGTTTTTACAAGCATCTCATGCCTGAGGCGCGCTTTTTTCCATAGTAATTCAATAATAATAATAATAATCCTAGTAACAGTAACGATAATAAACAAGAAGAAGTCAACAACAACAATAATGAGTTTAGATGTTCATTTTCTCACCTTGTACTCACTGATATCATCTCTTACAGAACTTAAAAGCTCAGCATGCTCCGTCATCGCGGTTATGTTTCCTTTGATCCGTCTAAATTCCTACAGAATGGTAAAGGAGACAAAAGCCCATTGTAAATACCAAATCAGATAACACACAAAGCAAAATCATGAGGGAAAAGACATAATAGCCAATTCTGTTCTAAGTTGAAGGTATACAACGTGGAAACAGGTCAATTCAGCTAATATGTTATTGCTTATGGTTTAAACGGGTTAAATGTTGAAAATTAGCTACATAAAAAGATCACAAGTCGCCTTAGATGTATCCAAATGCTTACACTGTCTAAAATGTTTATATTTAAAGATATGTGGTAAGTAAAACTTTGGAAGCACATCTTATACAGTGTTTATGGAAATTACAACATCAGCCCTTGAAACTTTGCTATGCAGCACTTTTGCCATTCATCTTTGAAAATCCCAGGTACGTCAGCCAAATTTAAATCATAGCGCCTGAAATTTGGCTGTAAATAACAACCATGGTAACGTAAAGGACGTCCACTGTAATTTCATTAGTTAAAGGATAGCACCTGAAATTTGGCTGAAACTTAAAGGACACAAAATGCAATTTACTCAGTTTGAAAATTCCATGTTCAGTCTCTACTCTCTAGACCAACTTTCAGGTTGCAAAAGCCAGTTAATGTTGCCGGGAGGGAAAAAATGATTAAATAGGCTATGTCCATTCCAGGTCACATGCCCCTTTTTTAAGGCAGTTTAGTCATCCTGCAATTATTTTATTCTTATTCTTTCCAAAACCCCAACAAGCAATCAAAATCAAATCTAATCAAATAAAAGGAATCATAAGAACATAACAAACAAAACAATCAAACACTTCCACATATGCATATCCATCCGTTTCATTTTCATTTTCTGCACCAATCTCTCTCATGCTGTGAATGCAGATGCAAGCTGTTCCAAGTTGTGAATGTAGTTGCTGTTCATGCACTCCTGTAATTTTCGTGTTGTTGAAATCATGACCAGAGATATGCATAGGTGAAGAAGATGAAATGCAAAGCTTGGTTTGGTTTTAGCTACGATGGTTAACCAAGGCTTCAAAACCGAAACCATAACTGGTTGGTCGGTTAACCAATTCCTCAAAACCATAACCACCGATTATGTCGGTGAAAAATATAACAATGAAAAGGAAGCAATGGCCGAAACTTCCTTAAGGCACATTATGCTATCATTGAGAGATTTCTTTATATTTGGGGAAACTAACACCTATGCTATCATTGTGATATGTAAAAAAGAAATGGTGGTGACATATATAACCAATGAAAAGGAAGCAATGTACATAATTAAGTGGCTATTATATTCGATTTCAGCGTTATATAAACACCCCAAACTTATTAGCCTATATGGTTGATTGGTTGTTTGACGCCCTTATAGAGCATCATGAATTTATAAGCAAACCAATGATTAAAAAAAATAGTAGTTGATGAAAACAACAAAAAATTGGAACCTTACGGGTGGAGACTAACAAGAAATCAGGAAGGTTAGCAAGCAATTTAAGACACTACAAAAGTAGGAGCAAATCACATATAAAGCAGAATGATGGTATCAGGTATGCATATGTAGTGAATAACTGAATATGATGGTTATAATCATAAGCTCAAACTATGAAAGTCTAAGTAAGAACCTGACTAAACTCATGGAGTATATCCCTATGCCTTGCCAGCTTTTGAGTGACAGAAGTAGTAGGCGCTGCAGACGCAGCACACCGACTCATAGAATCATTCACATCCAACAACTTCTCAAGCAACGATTGTATTTCCATCTCCATCGATTTCCACGAACGGTTAGAACCCATACTTGGCGTATCAGCATCCGCAAAACCTACAAACACAATCATAACCATCATCGATTATACATCCAATCAAAATCACTTCTCTAGTTCTCTTAAACACAAACTGCTAACAATATGCATCCAACTATTCATTGATCAATATAAAACACATCACAATCATATAAACCTAAAACCCTATCAAATCAAAAGCATCTATGCAATCTAAAATCTTAAAAGAAAATTGGATTATAATAATTCCAACTTTCACCTATTGGCCGAGATTAATCGCAACTCTGGAAATGTTTACAGACAGTCACAACTTTGAACGTATTCTCCTTAACCGATCCGATAGTAACCGAAAGTTAACGCCATAACATTTTGATGACGTGGACTGCCAATGTGGCAGTCCACATCATCAAAAGAAACTATCGTGGTTAACTTTCAGTTACTATCGGATCGGTTAAGGAGAATACGTTCAAAGTTGTAACTGTCTGTAAACGTTTCATGAGATGGGATTAATCTCGGCCGATAGGTTAAAGTTGGGATTATTAAAATCCAATATGTCCGTATTAAATTATACCTAATTTGTGTAACAACAGTTCTAGGGTTTTGAATAGGAGAATGTGATTAACTAAAAATAAGATCTGTAATATTAATTGATTATTATATAAATAGGAAGAGGGAAATGAACCTCCTTGAGTGACGCGGGCACCGAGCTTAGCGTAAGAGGAGAGTTTGACATCGAGATCGCCTTCGATCTTACGAGCTTCTTTCCTTAGTTCTTCCCAACCCGATTCCTGATCCATTGTAATATTATTATCGGACCCGATTGGATCTGGATCCGATCCGTTTAGTTGTTGTTGGTGTTATGCTGAATGTTTCAGTTGTAATGGAGGGAGGTCTGTGTTGCTTTGCTGCTCTTCTACTACTGCTCTATTGTCACTGTATGATAAGAAAGTACGGAGGACATGAGGTAAAAATGTAAAGGGTGATGTTATTTGCACTGGAGCTATTTTTAGGTTTTTACACAACTCTACTGCTCGTAGAGGCCTCTACAAGCAGTCTAGGGCTGCAAACGAACTGAACTTTCAGCGAACAGTTCATGAACTGTTCGGCGGGAAGTTCGTTCGCTTACCAAATGAATGAACACTAACAAAAAAATTTGTTCGTTTAGTTAAACGAGCGAACATGAACAGAGGCCGTGTTCGTTCGTTTATGTTCGTGAACGTTCGGTAACGTGTTTGTTTGTGTTCGGTAGTTTAATAGGGTTTATAGTTTTTATAATTTTTTATTTTCTTTTATTTACCTTGGGTGGATCTAGCTAATGTCTTAAGATTATATCTTATTCAAAGTTAATATATGTCCGTTTGTGTTTGTTTCTATTCATAATCATTTCTTTGTGTTTGTTTGTGTTCATGAACACTTGTTTGTGTTCATTAATGTTCGTTTGTGTTCGTGTGCGTTCATGAACAAAATTAACAAACGAACACAAACGAACACGAACACAAGTGTTTTCTTAATGAACGAACACAAACAAAAAATCTCGTTCGTCAAGTGTTCATGAACTGTTCATGAACACATGATTTCCTTAACAAACGAACACGAACAAGGCTTTGTTCGTGTTCGTTCGGTTCGTTTGCAGCCCTACGAGCAGTAGAGGTGTCAGAACACTGAAACCCATAAAACTCTACTACTGGTAGAGGCCCCTAGGAGTGGTAGAGCTTTGTTGCCCTAAAAACCTAACCCTACTACGACTCGTAGAGGCCTCTACGAGCTGTAGAGATGGAGGCCCACTGATCATTCAATGTTCAGAGTCCATACAGGCGTGTCAGTCAGCTCTGCGACTCGTAGAGACCTCTACGAGCCGCAGAGGCATGGTAGTTGATTTATTAATCCCTATACGACTAGTAGAGGCCTCTACGAGTGGTATAGGGTTAGAAAGTACAACGTATCCGAGTAGCAGACTGACATTTCAGTGAAATCACCCCTCTGCGGCCAGTAGAGACCTCTACGAGCCGCAGAGGTCTGGTTGTTGTGAGCATTTATATGCATACTCTACGACCAGTAGAGACCCCTACGACTGGTAGAGTTTTCTTTCAGCACTTTAAACCATCAACCATGCACGATTTTCAGTCCAGACCTCAAAATTTCAAATTTGTTTCTCCGACGGTTCCGGAATTTCTCCGGCGAAAATACCATTCGGCCAACCAGTTCGTAACACAATGTCTTCGGGTGAATGGTTTGATGTATGTTGCGTCCCGGAAAGCGATAGTGAGCATGGTGAGCTAGAGGTTATATCCGGGAAAGCAGCGCTACCGGATTTGAATGAACAACCACAGCTGCCCGATTTAAACGGGGAGTATGTAGAAGAACCAGAGTCATGTTACGTGCCTTCAAGCGCTCCACGATACGCACACGAGGCGGGTGACTGTAGCGAGGAACCGAACCTGGATATTTCGTTTGAAACAACTCAGGTGTGTTTATTTATCTACGCATGTTTATAATTTATACTCGTATATATGTTGCCCCGTATGTATGTAGGTATGTATACATGTATGTATGTTTGTTCGTGGGTATGCGTAATTTATATTGTCAATATATAAAAATTTGACTAGACACGTATATAAACTTTCAGGTATTCGCAAATCTTAAAGAGGTGACAGAATGGGTTTCCCTCAGAGCAAGAGCTATTGGTTACGTCACTGTATATAAACGTACTGAAAACAAGGGAAAGGGGGAGAACAAGAGGCCAGATTCGGCTACTATAGGTTGTACCTTATATGGCAAACCTCGTAGTGTAGCCACACTTCGGAAGACGAGTAGTAAAAAGTGTGATTGCCCGTTTGAAGTTAAAGCGAAATACAGCTCGAGATACGGTGGTTGGCGTTTGAGGGTCATCAACCCAACTCATAACCACCCACCGTTTCAATATATCGAGGGTTACGCATATGCTCGGAGGATGCACGAGGACTGTTTAAAATTGGTGAACTCGCTTTATTTACAAAACGTTTTACCAATACAGATTCTTTCGGCCGTTAGAAATCAATACCCAGAGTGCCCTGTCATTTTACAAGACGTGCATAACGCATTAACCAAGATTAAACGGGAGTTGTATAGCGGCAAGACTCAAATGCAGGTATTATCGTTGTTGTTGTTGTTATTGTTATTAAACCCTAATTATTATTGTTTTGCAGATACTCGAAAGCTTACTGGTTGATAAAGATTTTACTTTCTTCACCCGAGTGAATCCAAAAACAAATGCGATTGAAGATATTTTCTTTGTGCATGATACATCTCTAAAAATGTGGCGTGCATTCCCGCATGTGTTGTTGATTGATGCGACCTATAGTACGAACGAGTATAAGATCCCGTTTGTTCAAATTGTGGGTGTCACATCAACATCCAAGTCGTTTATTGCCGCCCAAGCATTTATTATACATGAAAAGATGGATAACTTCAAATGGGTGCTAGAAAGGCTGAGAGAGTTGCTGCATGAGGAAAGTATGGAGCCGCGTGTTATAGTAACTGACGCTGACCAGGCATTGATGAATGCATGCGACACAGTATTCCCAGCTGCTTCGAAGTTGTTATGCAGGTAGTACATAATATTGTTGTTGGTGGTGGTGTTGTTTTAAATTAATCATTATTATGATCATTATTGCTATGCATGTTTCACATTTCACAAAACATTGTAAAACACTGCAAACAATCGTTTCCTGACAATGAAGAATGGGAATCATTTATCGGATCTTTTAAGCGAGTGTGTGCATCTGAGACCCAACAAAATTACCGGCACTCGTTATCCCGATTCCATATTAAACTTAATCAGCAAGATCGAAATGGTACATATTAAAAGCACGCATACATATGTATCTAAGTACACACCTTAATGATATCTTTATTCTTTTTTTGACAGATGTTATGGTATACTTGAACAAGGTGTGGTTTGATAAACATAAAGAAAAGTTTGTTCGTGCATGGACAGATAAAAATTACAACTTCGGTGAGTATACGACCAACAGAGCTGACAGCCAGCATGCAAGGATTAAGCTGCAAATTAAAGGGCCTAACAGCTCCCTCCACAAACTTGTTGGGCTTGTAGAAGAAATTGTGATTTCACAAGAGAGGGCCATAAACCACTCCTTTGAGACCAGTCAAAGGAAGAAAATGCAACATCATAACATACCCCTGTTTGATCTCTTGCGGGGTCACATTTCCCATAAAGCCCTCGATTTGTTATTAAAAGAGATAATAAAGATAGACCACTTCAAGCAAAGTGGAACGGGTTGCAGTCACTGGCTTTTAATGAGTTGTGGGATACCGTGTGCATGTCGTTTAGATTCTTATATAGCTCAAGGTAAGAAAATTACTTTATTTATTTATTTATTTATTATTATTAATTAATATTGTTACAGGAATAAAAATACCTTTGTCCGATATAGACCATTTCTGGAGAAAGTTGAATTACAGTGTGGAGAAAGGTAGCGGAGAAAGCGATGTTGACCTTGTTACGGAGATTGATGGACTGAAAGAGATACTAAAGTCTCGACCACCGCACATTATTAAAAACATGATCTCAAAAATAAAGTCGGTGGTGAATCCAAGTATGACTGATCATCAACCTCCAGAGGTGCAAACTAAAATTCGCGGGCGCCCGAAAGGAAAAGGTAAAGGAATAAAACAGGAGGATGATGATGATGATGATGAAAAAAAGGTTAGTAACATAGCTATTATTATTATTATTATTATTATTATTATTATTATTATTATTATTATTATTACTATTATTATTATTATTATTATATAAAACAGGAAGAGCCTGTTAGAAGACGTAGGCCGGCAGATCCAGGAAAAGACCAAAATATCATTTGTGATAAACATTTTCCATTGTGGGTAACAGGTACATAAAAATTTTCATGCATACAAGTTTTTTTACGCACGCAAATACGTAGATACACCCTAATCATGATTTTTTAATGTTGGCGTTAACAGGTATAAATTGGAAATCATGCATTGGAAATGCCAGCTTCCTATAGAGTATCACCGGTTTATTACACATATTCAAAATGTTCGGGGAGACGGTAACTGTGGGTTCCGATCCGTATCTGTGTCTTTAGGGGGTCATGAGAATGACTGGGCTACAATCCGTCAGGATTTGATGAACGAACTACGTGAACGCTATGCTATGTGGCAAGGGATGTACTCAAGGTGGGGTTGGTATACGGTCGATTCCGTATACCAGTCATTAGATTACTTTGGAATTGGATTGGCGCCCCGAGACAAATGGATGGAGTTGCCGGGGCACGGAATTGTCATTTGTGAGAAATATGGTGTGGTTCTTCAAGTATTCCACCCTAGAAGAGGATTATCTACCACTTACTTCCCTGTGTTTACTCATCCCGACGACTTACCTGGACATCCAATCATATCGCTAGCCTTTGTGAACGACGACCACTTCATCGTGCTTAATACAGCAGAAGACGCTCCAATGCCACCTACGCATGAATTTTGGAACCGTTTGGTTGGGCGACATAACGTTCATACAAACCCATGGGTTAGGCTATACTGGGATCGTCTGCAACATGGTCTTATGTTGTAATTATAACGTGTAACGTATTATTAATTGAATTTTTTATTTTCGTTTACGCTCTATTATAGATATAACAAGTAGTGGATTTTTTTTTTATAAAATCTCAAATAACATACATAAAATTAACAAAAAAAAAAAAAGTTTTCTACCACTCGTAGGGGACTCTACTGGTGGTAGAGGGTGGAACAGATACGAGCGTAGAGACCTCTACTAGTCGTAGAGGATGCCTCTACGAGTCATAGAGCTCCTCTACAGGCTAGTTTTAATTGAATTTATATTAACTCTACGGCTCGTAGAGACCACTACTAGTCGTAGAGAACACTGAAAAGTTTAAAATGCATTCGTTTGACAATAACCCACCACATTCAACCCCAAATCCCCAAATCAATTAACCCTAGCCCTCTCCTTTCTCCTTTCGTTCACCCACATTCAACCCCAACCCCCAACCGTTCAACTCTCGTAGCACCTTCAACCACCACCACCTTCGACTCACACCACCAGGTATCTCTCTCTCTCTCTCTCTCTCTCTCTCTCTCTCTGTCCCCCTCTCTCTCTGTATCTCTTTATCCGTGTATAAATAGGGATTTTGAAGCAGGGTTTTATGTGAACCATTTTTGTTAAAGATTTAGGGATTTGAGGCTACGTAACCGTTCGGTCGTTGCACAGCGTGGCATTGACTGGGACGCGCTGAGTCACTTAGGCGCGGAGGAGAGGGCGAGACAGTGGGTCCCAAAGGGCAGTGTATGGGATCGATTGTTTAGTATGTGTAATCGGGAGGCTTACAGGCCTATCGTTATTGAGTTTTTGTCTACTTTTCGCTACAGCCCACGTGCGGCCCGGTGAGGTTGAGGACCCGGACAACCCGGATATCTCGTTTAGGGTGTTAGGCATTGAGAAAGGGATGTCTTTAGATCAGTGGGCTACTTTTACAGGGCTGTACGAGGAGGTTGAGCTTGTACAGGATCATTACACTACGGGCATCACCACCTTGGATCTAGATGAGCTGGTTGCATGGTGGCCCACCATTGGTAGCCCGACATACGGTGTCATAGGAACAACGAATAGGTATTATTTTTTTTAATTATTATTATTATTATTATTATTATTATTATTATTATTATTATAAAATATTGTTATTGTTTTAGTCATTATATCAACTGTGCAGGTGGGCCAAGGCGTCTGAGATTGTTGACCCGTTGATTCGTTACCTGCACCGCTGCCTGACTTACTCTATCACGGCGCGGGGGTCGAGTAACGACAAGGTCAACCAGATCGACCTTTTTTTTTCTTTACTGCATGATCAGGGACAGACCGTGTGCTATGCATATTTGCCTCGCCGAGCTGTTTGTGTCGCTCTCGCACAAGACGGAGAAATCGGCCATAGCCTGCGGGGGGATCATCTGTGGCTTAGCGCAGCATGTCGCAGGTCTAGTATACCTCGAGCATACCACCGATGGTGGGCCATTAGAGGGACACTACATGCCGCCTAAGTAATGCCGTTATTTATTTATTTATTATTATTTTATTGTTATTAATAATACTATAATTCTGTGTTGCAGACCGTTAGATCTGGAATCAATGAAAAATATGTCGATGGCGGATAAGACGAGGAAGCGCCCACCTAAATACTATTTGGTTACGAAGCATTGTGAACCGGAGTATGTGCCACAACCTTTGGTACATCGTGGTCTTAACTAGGGGCATCTTGAGGTTGAGATGGTGGACGTGGCAGAGCCGGAGGTGGAGGGCAGTGTAGAGGTGGAGATCCCGGGGCCCGTGCCCGATCCTCAGGACCAGCAGAATCCGGCACGCGTTTTTCGGGGGTTGAAGTTGTCTTCTACGCTCGCAGAGCAGCTACGGGTGATAGCGGATGAGGCTGTGGTGGAGCGTCAGTGGACGCAGCAGATGGCGGATGAGGCCGCGGCGGCGCGTCAGTGGCGGCAGCAGATGGCGGAGGAGGCTGCGGCGGCGCGTCAGTGGCGGCAGGAATGGATCAGGCTCTTAGTGTGCTGTTTGCGAGCGAGCAGGAGAGGCGTGCGCGTGACGGTTTGCCACCTTTATCACTGCCTGGTGCAGTCACCCATGCCGGGACGTCCTCCCAGCAGTCTGGGTCGTCCTCCCAGGTGCCTGGATCGTCCTCACTGCAGCCGCCGCCTGTTGACACCACGCAGCAGACGCCCCCCCAGTAGTGTTATTTTCATATGATGCATGCTAGTACACTCTTATATTATATTATTATTATATTTTCGTATATTATGTTTGGAAATGCTTGCTTATATTTGTCTGTTTATTTATATAAATGTTTGTTATACGCTTACACGCTTATCGAGACGACAACCGAAACAAAAACCGCTTACAAATAAAAAAACTAAAAACTAAATGTGTAACGAGTCATAGAAGAGCACACATTGTTATTTTATTTTTTTTTAAATAATAGTAATAATTTAAAATAATAATAAAAAAAGTTATTTTTGTAATATTTGTTCAGTTAACGAAATGAAACGAATTCAAGTGAAACTCTACTGCTCGTAGAGGCCTCTACGAGCAGTAGAGGTGTCATTAAATGATTGCCAATGATTGGCAAGTGTGGACCACATTTGACAGAGTTCTCTACGAGCAGTAGGGACCTCTACGAGCAGTAGAGTTGCCTCTACGAGCGGTAGAAAGGTGCAAATAAGTTTTAGGCAGGTGCAAATAAGAGGCGCCAATGTAAAATAATATGATTTTAGATTTCCACGTCATCAACACCACCCCTTATGTAGCGTGAAAGATGGTGTATTGATGGCGTAGAGCAGGTTGGGTGGAGATTTTCATAGAGGCAAAAGATGAGAGTGATGTGGATGGTTGTGGTTGGTTCTTGAGTTATGAGCAATTTTTGATTTGTTGATTGATTAAAAAATAAAAAAAAACCTTCACGTCCCCACCACCACGTGATTTTTTAGGGGTTGGCGGGGAATTGATGTGGCTGTCACATATCGCTTCATACCCTGTTCACCCAATAACCACACCGTGTAATCTTGTAATAGTAGCATAAAACAACAATGTGTTGTTTATAAGTAACGCTATTTAGAAAAAAAAAAAAAAAAAAAAAAAAAAAAAAAAACTATGTTTATGATTAGTGAAACCATTCCCTACACAAACAAGCATGATTTTACCTTTTAGAGTGCTTGCATATTTTTTTAAAAATAATTTTAAAGTATCAATATACAACAAATCGAATGATTTATTTCAAATTGGTTATGTGTTGACTTATGAAAATTTGTATTGTGATCAAGATTATGTATCGGCTTAAACACAAAGTGAAATAAAGCTAGAGCTTTTTTTTTTTTGAACGATCAACTAAAGTATTGCCAGGTACTCTGTACGCGGCCTCCAATGGTCGAAAGGGGCCCCAGACGGTCTCTAGTCCGTACGGACAGAGCCCTTCGGTCCACCCGTCTCCTGTTCCAGGGAAAACCTGGCCCACAAACCCGTTCGAAGGCACGATGGTAGTGAACTGGTAAAACCCGGAGGGATCAGGAGTCGAACCCATAACCACAAGGGTCAAGGGTCTCTCCATCACTTCTCAACCACCTACCCCACCACAAGGGTGGGGGTATCCATCACATGTCTCCCGTGAGAATCGAACCCGGCTCCCCCAAAGAAAGAACCGACCCTTTTACCACTAGGCCACATGAAGCTTTAGTCCCTCATTTTTACAAGGCACGCCTTCACACCATCAAAAACATTATGCTTCGTCTGACTCTCTGTGTAATCTTTTATACAAGCTTTCTCGTCTAACTTAAGATACTACGGACCACTATAGTATCATCGTGCTACTAACGGACGCAAGTCCTCTTTTATGTAACATTTTGTCCAAATTAACTAGTTTCACATACTTTGGGTTAGATGACTAATAACTTAGCTAATGTAATCATATGTTTACAAAATAATATCATCAAAGGTGTGATAACCAAAAATAACCAGTCTTTCAAAAACTTTGCTCACAAAACCCAACTGTTGATGTGAAAAAGTTACTACATTCATAACATGTTCTTCAAAACAACACAAAATCTTTAAGTAAAAGAAACCATAACCGATTCTTAGCAAAATAACATGAAGATCAATACTTGACCCGGCTTCAGCGATCCTCTAGGCAACAAGGGTGCTAGCTGTGGTTGACTCACTGCAAATAATAAATAGTTATTATTAGTAAAAAATCTACGATAACAAAAAAAAAGCATAACGACAAAAAGGAGGATTCGCCAAATCAGTAACTAAGGTTTTGCAAAACGATGGATAAAAGATAAGAGACATACTATTTCCAGACAGGTGGAAGCTTCTTGGTCTTCTTGTAGTAGCGAGCAAGTCGGTGAATCCTGCTCTCAACAAGAATCAACCTGAATTTCGAGTCTTTGTCCTTCCTGTTCCTTTCCAAGTGCTTTCTGATGGCAACCGCCTTCTTGATCAAGTGGTACAAATCCTCAGGGATTTCAGGAGCAAGCCCTGTAAAACGCGTATGCAACAACATAAATAAGTCAATTAAAAATAACCAAACATTTGCTAACAACGAGCACAAGTATAAATAGATATAACGCATACCGTGTGCCTTAAGAATTCTGAGAATCTTGCTCCCGGTCACGCTGTTGACCTGTGCAATACCATGAGAATCACGAAGAATAACACCAATCTGGGATGGCGTGAGACCCTTCTTTGCAAACTTGCAAATGCTGTCTTGAACCTGATATATTATATATATTACATAAAATCAGATTATAGAAATGTTATAAAATAATATCAGCAAAATGAAAAAACAACCGATTCCATCAACCCGCTCTTATAAACAAAAACAAACAAGGCATCAAGACTAAAAAACAATACAATTTCAATATCTACTAAAATTTAAATTTAACATAACACTTGATAATGCTCATAAATTGCTGAATTGATTAAAACATGTTCAATAAGCCGTAAAAAAACAAAATGCCACATAGTTAAAAAAAAAGCACAAGATTAAAGCCATACCAAACACTAAACATGTTAAAATAAATAAATCACATTATTTAATATCCATAAAATGAAAAAAAAAAGATTAATATCATAACAGGTTGGAACTAAATAGGGCTTCTAAATTAATTAGAAACAGATCATACAATATCCTAAAGGCAGCCTAATCCATTACATTTGTTATTATTATAAATCATAAAAACCAGTAAACATATAATAAAAACATAAAATAAAATATATAAAGATTAAAATAACATACATCCTGAGCAGAGATCTTCAACCAGCTAGGAGGAGTCCTCTTGTAGGGCTTAGCAGATGCAGAAATACCCTTTCTGTTTAAATCACACAAACAATAAAATTAATACGAAATACAAATAATAATAATAATATCATTAATTATTAACAAAAGAATATTAGAGAAATGAAAATATAATGATACCCTTTGCTGTGCATACGACCCATGATGACGGAGATGAGGTGTTGGCCGCTGCTTGCTGCTTGAAAACCCTAGATGTCAATGGAGGCGGAAGATAAAGGAGGTATGGATCGATGGGATTTATAGTATGCTTCTTGTTTAAGGGTTGTTTAGTACAGGCCCAGTTTTTTTAAACAAGGGGTGGGCTTGGGCTTAATATTGTATCATGCTTATTGGGCTTGTTAGTTTTTAAGTCGGGATTATGAGATGACCATGAAGACAAATATCGGTATTTGTTACTTTACTTTCAAAAAACGTTTTTTTTTTTTGTTGTTGTTGGGCTCAATGCTTTAAGTCATGCTTAGAGGGTGTTTGAGATTGAGTTTCAAAACAACTTATTGACTTATTGACTTTTTCAAAAAGTCAATAAGTCAATAAGCTGTTTGTATAACCCAAAAGCACTTTCTGTTTTGACTTTTGGCTTTTGGCTTTTAAGGGTGGAAAAGTTGTTTTTGAAAAGTTAGAAATCCTGGCTTTTGACTTTTGGAAAAAAATTACAAATCTACCACCCATACAACTAATATTCACAATAAGTTAAGCGAAACACTTAAAAAACAACAATTTATTGACTTTTTGACGTTTCTCATCCCAAAAGCTAATCCAAACAATTTTTTTAAAACTCCTTTTCAAAAAGTCATAAGCCAATAAACACTTTTGATCAAAAGCACTTTTGCATCTCCAAACTCAATCCCAAACACCCTCTTAAAAAGACTCTGTAAGTTTCAATTATGATTAGGAGTTAGGACCGTGTCATGCTTATAAATAACACCTATTAAGTGTTGATTAATATGAAATAAATCATACATACATTCTAAAAGTTGGTAAAACTCATCACAAAAGACGAATGGTATTGAACACCCTTCCACTATGATTATCAGCTCCTATTCTTCACATCTAGGATTTATACTCAGATTAGCCTAGTACTAACTTTTTGTTTTTTGTTTGTTTCTTGCAGCTGGGTTTGGTTTGTCGAAGAGTGGTGGTAGTGGTGGCTCTAAGGCTGATAAGCGCACCAAGATTGTTATGAAGCATACCATACCCACTCCTCCTACTGAGCCAGCTAAACCCCTTTCTCACCCGGCGCGTCCCCCTAATCCGCTGGCACAACCCTCCTCTCCACCCAAACCACTTGAACCAAACGCTAAGGAGCCAAGCGGGGTGGACAAAGAGGGTGCACGTGATAATGTTGCGCAGGAGCGAGTGGAAGAGGTTTTGAAGGCAGTTCCCGAGTAGGCGGCCGGGAAGCAGGTTGAAAATGTGGGGTTCGTGAAACAACCCCCAGGGCATTCAGGTGAGGCTCACAGTGTCCCTTACTCGGACTTGTATCATCCCCGTGATGCGAGGAAGCCCTTTGCGCCTGATTGGCGCTTAACTCATGGCAGCCGTTTTGATGAAATCCAGAACTGCCGCGACTTCCTTATTAACTATATCCTGCCGGCTGAACACGGTTTTCAACGTATGTGGGATCGTTAGGAGTTGCTGGATGAAAACGTGTTGGCTTTGACCAAGTATCTCTCCACCACTTCGGAGATTGTCCGCAAGTGGGGGTCATTGTTGGAAGATAGGCAGGCGTTCCTGAATGAAAAGGTTGCGTATGATAAGGAGAAGGATGCTCAGGGTAGGGCGGTCCACGAGGCTAAGTGGGCGGCGGCCACTGCCTGCGAGGAGAGGGGGGGGGCGAGAAGCGACTGGCTGGTCGTGAGGCTAAATGGAGAACAACCTGCAATATGACCAACCAGAAGCTTCTCGCGGCGTCTGAACGCGAGCAGAAATTAAAAGATGAACTCAACAACGCTGCGCAGGAGACGCCTCAGGGAGGTAATTGAGGTTAGGGATATGGAGTTGGCCTCCGCCAACGAAAGTTTGAAGGCGAAGGATGATGCGTTGACAGAGTGCAACAAGAGGATTGTGGGGCTTGAAGCTGCAAAGGTGTCCCTTGTCAACGAGCGAGATGCGCTCCAAAACAAGGTTGGCAACATAACCGACGAAGTCAAGTTGCTTCAAGGCGATCGCACGTGGCTTTTCACTGATTGTATTCCTAAGGTAAATTTTCTTCTTCTCGTGCTATCCTGTTTTTCCTAGTTTTTCTAGAACTGTTGTTTATTGTGTTTATTTTGTTGCAGGTCACCAATTATGTGAAGGACAGTGACCTCACCCGCAAGGCTGTGGGCGCATTGATTGGGGCGTCCAAGCTTGTGGGGCGCAAAGAAGGCTTCATGGAGGGGTTCCAGCATGTGCAAGAAGGAAAAACGCTGGAGGATTTCGCGTTGCATGACAAGGTCGTTGATGCTTTACATAAGGCGAAGTCCCGCGAGTTTGATGATTTGGAGCTCCCCTTTATCGACTTCATAGTAAAAGCTAAAAAGGAAGTCAAAACCAACCGGTAAAAAACAAAAATAACTTAGTGTGAGCCCTCTTCATTTCATCTTCTTCATCCTCTCTACTCCTACACCCGTAATACACATGCCATTTATTTTCTCAAACAATTTCATTTTCTTCTTTAATTCTTAACCCCTCTCAACATTTCTTTACTTTCTATTTTATATAAACTACCATTCACTTTGATTAATACTTGATTAATAATTTTGGGGCTCAAACATACACAAATCCATCGAATTAAGGACATCACTGTTAAGAAAACTTGGATTGTCGGAGGGTCAATATGCCCCCTAGAAATTGGGCCCGGGCCGAGAGTCCTCCCCGCACCCCTTAGTGGCCGGCCATGCTAGTTCAGACCCTGGTTTTGTTCCAAATGGCTTTAGCTTTGGTAGTCTATCTCTGCCACTCTCCCCCTTTTTGGCATCATCAGTTGGGAACTCATCATCATCTTCATCTCTTCTGATGGTTGTGGGGGCAAAGCGAGTGGTCTTCAGCAGATGGTCTTTGATGGCTTTAATATCTGCTTGGGTATCTATGTACCTAGCATCAACCATAGTTCTGATCTGAGCCATGTAGGTTTCATGTGTTTGATCTGCTAGTTTTCTATGAGCTATGATGATGGGGGAAACTGATTTCCATAGCTCACTAGCAATCTCTTCTTTGGATGGTTGACTTTTGATTAGAGCATCCAAAGATCCCATGATTGTCTTGAGATCTGTCTTGATGTCAGCAACAGAGGTTTCAATGGAGTGAACTCTAGCTGTCAATTCTTGGTATTTTAACCCATCACCTAAATTAATAGGATCATCTGGATTCCTACCAGTGGTAGTTGTATCTGGTTCAGTCCTAGGAGGTGAATCCATAGAAAGAGAACCAGATGCCCCTTTGTCTTGGTTCTGGGGACTTCCAACTGATTTTGTGGTCACTATAGTGGCCTCAATAGTTGTTGCCTTCAAGGAAGTCTTAACTATGTAACCACTGTCTTGTTGTGAGACAATGGTCTCTACAGCAGTAGTGGCTGCTTCACTTGAAAACTCACCTAGAGTTACATTGAACTCTAGGGGTGTAACCTCCTCTGTTCATGGGTTAGCTAGTTGATTTTCCTTAGTCCCAGTCACTTGTTGGTGTGTACTCTCATTTATGGGTGAAGGAGAGGAACTGGGAATGTCTTGAGTTTTATCAATAGCTTCGAACAATGGTTGCATTGTTGGAAGCACATGTGATGGTGAGGGTGGAGGAGTGAAAAGAGAAGTAGCCCTAGGAGAAGGGCTTATGAGCATATGGTCAAGTGACTCATATGCTTCATGATGTGTTTCCCTTTGGCTTACAACATGATCCTTTTGTGAGGATTCATGAGGAGTTTGTTCAGGTTGAGATATATCCAACTGTTGTGAGGAAGTAACAACAGTGGTTTCTTGTTGCTTTTGTGCTGCAACAGGGTTTTCCTCTGGTATCTCATCTTCCAAAGGCCCCTTTTGGTTTTCTTGGTGGTTTTTGTGGATGGACGTTTTCTTTTAGAGGTGGCTGGCGTGGGTTTCACAGCACTGGATGTAGTGCCATGATCACTTGGAGCAGTGGGCTCAACAACAGAGGTTTGGACAACAGTTGTTGTCTTAATCCTCTTTGTTTGTGTTTTTGAAACTTTAACTTTTGACACTTTTTCTTGGGTGTTTGAACCCAGCATTCTTGTGAAAGTTTCATCAGTTAGACTCTTCATTTGAGATGATTTACCCTTTTTAAAATCCTTTTCAGGCAAAACCTTTTGTAGGATTACACTTAAAAGTCTTGGGTATATCAGAATAGCATTGTTTGACCCAGACTTTATTCCCTTCACATTTGATACCAAATCCAAGAACGGGCCCTAGGATAGATTGTAGTCAGATTCTGAAAATATAGCATATCCCAAGTACTTAATTCTCAATGGGATTTCATTAAAAGAAGTGGATTTAGCAGAGACACAGAGAAGGAGTGTATGAAAGAAAATTTTCATGACTGGTGGGAAAAACTTTTTGAAAAGAGTTGAACCAGTCATTTGTGAATCATAACCCCTTTCCTGAAACTCAGTGTGAAGTTCAGCCTTAGGGAAAGAGTCGTTACCTGACAAGTCATTTAATGAGAAGGTTGTGGATATCAGTTGGTAGGTAATGGCGATATTTGTCTCTCCAATTTTTGAGATAATGGTTGTGGGCTTTTTGTCATGTAGAAGAACCTCAGCATTTAACCAGAATTCTTGCAGAGTATCGATGTAGATGGGGGCATCAGCAGTTAGTATTATCAGGTATTTGGATTTGAGAATGATGTCGATGGTGTTATGGAACGGGACATTGTCATCTGTTTTGATCAGATAGGGAAGGTAATTGTGGGTGGCTTTAGCTTGAAGATCCATTGTAATGGATTTCGAGTGTGAGGATGAAAGTAATTAGAGTGAGGGTTTGAGGTTGAAGAAGACGGTTTCAGTATTTTAAATACAATGAGACAATGTAACATATGTTGTGGTAAAGCATGGTTTTTATAGTCTCTGGTGAAACCGCTGATGTGGCCAAAACTCTGCTTTTGAGAGCAGACGTGGCAAACATCTGGTGGCATACATCTGTTGCCAAAGGACTGATGCAAACAGCTGTTGTGCTTCCAAACTGCTGATGCTAACAACACTTGGGTGTTTTTTTAGAACATATATATATATATATATATATATATATATATATATAGGGTAGGGTAGGGTTCAAATAGGAACCATACCTTAAGTAGGAACTATAGGAACCAATCTTAGCCATTGAGCTGTAATGACATGATTGTAAATAAGTAAAACATTAATTAAATGTTTAATTAAATCAAAGGACAATGTGTTAATTGTATATTGACTATTAACAACACATGTTTAATTAGTTTCCTTTTATTTTCAATATAGAATCTTAATTAAAGGGGTACTTTTAATATACATCATATTTATTATTTTTGTTTTTTAAACTAAGAAGAAATCATTACCATTTTAAAAACTCGATCCCTATAAAATCCCCCTATCAGTTTTTTTTATTTCAATCATCATCTTCATCATTATCGACATATATATATATATATATATATATATATACACATTGGTGTATATCAGTTATTTTTTGTTTTTTCATTCAGCCTCATCACCAACACAGATATACATTGGTGTATATCAGTTTCTATTTTTTTGTTCATTCATCATCATCTTTTCATTCAGCATCATCACCAACACAGATATACATTGGTGTATATCATTTTTTTTTGTTCATTCATCATCATCGACACATATATACAATGGTGTACATCAGTTTCTTTTTTGTTTTTTCATTTATCATCATCATCGTTGACACAAATATACATTGGTGTATATCAGTTTCTTTTTTTTCTTTCATTCATCATCATCAACACAGATAGATATACATTGGTGTATATCCATTTTTTTTTCCAGCTTACATGACTATAATTTGGACACACATATACATTAGTGTATATCTGTCTAAATGTAAGTTAAATACACCATAGTACGTAGATGTTGAGGTTTCTCCCTTTTTATATATGAACGAAATATACATTGGTGTATATCTGGGCTGGAACCTATATGAAATTGAATACACCTGTATATATAACAAATAAGTATTATTAAGCAGAGGTTCCGGCCAACGAAAAGCAGAGATTCCGGCCAACGAAAAGGAAAACGGACGTTTAGCGTATTAAGAATCAAATAAAAGAATATACCCTTAGGATTAAGTTAGCGAACTTTTTTTTAATCCCCTGTTTCGAACCAAAGTTTAATTATCAGGAAATATTCAAAACTTGAATTCAGTTAAACGTTTCATCCAAGAACAGACAAAACGAATGTCTGTTGCATACTTTAAAGAGAAACAAAGTATTCAAAATCAAATCAATTTGTGAGGATTAAAACAATAAAGATAGAGCAATTTGATCGATGTTTTTTTTTATTTTTTTGTTATGGTTGAAAGATTTAAGGAAACCTAATAACTAATGGCAAGGAAATCGCATATAAAAAGAAACTGCCATATAAAAAAATTCTCAATTAAATAAAAAGTTAATATTTAATTGTCTAATTACACAAATACTCCCTAGATCAAAATCAAAAATGGATAGCTCAGATTGATTCCTAAGTTCCTAACTAGGGTATTGGTTCCTATTTGATCTTATTCCTATATATATATATATATATATATATATATATATATAATGGAAACAGTTGTTTTATCTGATCAGATGTTTGAAAACAAATTTTTCAACCAAACAGTGGTTGTTTTATCTGAGCAGATGTTTGAAACAGAAACTCAACGTTTGTTCATGTTCACTCATTTAACTAAACGAACAATTTTTTTTTGTTCGTGATTGTTCATTTATTAAATAAACGACATAAACGGATTTTCCGCTGAACAAGTTCACGAACAGCTCATGAACATTCGGTTCGTTTACATGGCTATTTTTACCTCTATTTACCTCCATTTCATGTACTTCTAGGCAAAACAAATTTAACCAAAGTTTGTTTTTGTTATTCACCAAAATTAACTAAACCGGACTAAAACCGATAATCTAACAATACTAACCGAACCAAGGAACCAATTGTTTAATAAGATTGATTAATTGATGACTTTTGATTTTAGTTTCGGTTGAGGCTAATAATCGAACTTAACAGAACCATACACACCCTTAAAAGTGTTTGTGTTTCCCGCTGCATCGCGCGGGCACTCTACTAGTTTAACTTTAATTAAGATCGAATTTATCGTCATTGAGGCCTTTTGTACTATGTATACATCGTCCTCGTCACATTTATCTTAGTTATCTTGGTCATTACTTTCATACCCATGTAAGTCTTTGCTCTCGCTATCGCTCCCAATAGAACCCTCGGTTTGTTTTACATGAGTAAGACAAGGGACCAAACCTTTGTAATCTTTATGCCTCCCGGTGGCACCCTCTATTAGTTCAAGATGAACTAACCGAGGGATGAACTCTTGATCATATTCAAGACCATAAGTTTCTTCTAATACTTGTTCATCAACTTCGTAACATAATGGGTCTAGTTCTGACATGGGAAAGAAATGGTTGGAGTGAGACTCATATTGTTCACTATCCGTTGCTTGATTTGATGAACCTCTTGAGAGTACGGTTATAATGCACAAGCGGCCATAAACATCATCAAACCGAAAGTATGGTTTATCTCATATGCGTATTTGGAAAAGAGATCATGAACAAACGAGGCGATGTTGTTTAAGAAATATGAAAATTTAGAAACTCGACCAATCTTCATGCGCTGATGTCTCTTAGCTCTTCGATACGTTTGATTTTTAAATTCTTAGGGTTTATAATATAGATTTTGGTGTTTGGGTATTGATGTCACTAAACTTGGAATAAAAGCAATAACGATAAAAGTCTACTTGTGAAATTTCTTTGAAATATACACAAATAAATAAATTATTTGTGTACATGTCATGGTGATATGTAGAATCTTGTGGGGGTGGCCAACTATGAGTATTAATTTTTAAATAACTGGTACTTTATTTGGATAAATTTTTGTTGACCATTCAAGATCATGTAGATGTAACTATTTTTGTATTGTACATGGCTAACATCCATGATGCATGCCAAATGCCAATGCAACAAACATTACCATGATGAGAATTATGTATTAGCATAGAACGTAGTTATGCTATGAACAATCTTTTATCAGGGGAAGGGGCGTAGCCCGTATTGTACACAGGTACCCCAGTACTCATATGGTGACACAGTCGTTGTGGGTACTGGTAGGGATCCCGTGGACCGTTTCCCTAATTGTAACTAACGGGCAGTGAAGAAAAGTTTTAAATGCAATGGTAAAAAAAATTGACCGTTTATATTTTTTTGACCGTTATTCATTTTTTGACCGTTTAAAATAAAAAAAATTACTACTCTATATAAACACCATATACTTTATTTCATACACATAAAATTTTATACAACTACATGCATTTAATATTAAAATGGGTGGTGGTAATTTGTTTCTGTTTACAAATCATTGTCGATCATCCCATGTAAACCGCTAACCTACAAACAGCCCACGGACTACACATCCACCAACAAAAACCCTCCGACTTTAAACCCACCGGCTACCAGCCCAGTGAATCAGTTAAACCCTCTAACATTTGAAATTTATGAGCCACAACTTCCTGGAGATTCGCCAACGGAAGAATTGCATTACGTATATGATTACACAATGGCTCTACTAAAACGAGAAGCAATACGGATTGGAGATGTTGTTATAGTGCCAGTGCGTAACACTCCTGCAGTGTAGAACCCACCGGCTACAGCCACAACTTGTAACACCCCAACTGATGGCGGAAACATTGAGGTGCCACGTAGTGATGATTGTTCAATAGCTCATGGTACTAAATGAAAGTTGAATATTATTAATCGATTTACAATTGTCATACAAGTAATGATTACATACACTTGATTCATATAAACTAGGTCTAAAGCTCATATGTGTTTCAAGACTTGTACAACTTTCAATAGCAATTAAAACCTAAAACATGTTACGTTGGAAAGATGTGGGGCCAACTATAAATAGTTGGTGAGAATACATAGGTTTTGCAAGTAATAGAATATAGTGTTTTGTATAGCAATCACAATTGAGATATAGCAATGAGTAATGTAAGGGTATGAGTCTAATATGTAACAATGCGTCTTTGTACAACCAAACTTTGTGTCGACTAAGACCTAACTCGCAAGTTAGTTAAAGCAACGTTTTAAAAACCGGTTTTTAATTACACCGGATTTTACTAAAAAATGGTTCAACCGGTTGAACCGCGTTGTACCGAGTGGTTCAAATGGGTTGATTAGTTAGCTATATAATTTCTTAAATTTACAACATTAAGACAAAAACTCATCTAAAAGTACATAACTACGTACTAAAATACCATCAAAATAATTAAAAAAAATAATCCAGACGATACTCTAAAGTTTTTAAATTTTTAAAAGTTACTCCTTAATAAAAAAAAAATAATCTAAAACTAACCTATGCAGGTACTGGTATAGCGGCTCAAACCGGTATACCGGATTTTACCGCCGGTATAAAATCTATACCGTTTCCCATATTTACCGGAGTGTTTCGTACCGGATTTCCACCCGAAAACGGTAATACCGTTATAATCGGCCGGTATTTACCGGTTTTTAAAACATTGAGTAAAAGTGTAACAGTTTTCGATCATCCCTAAATTTATGCGTGGGATGGGTTTGTCAGACCTATAGCATTATATTCTAAACAGGCGGCGTGACTAGAGGTGCACAAATCGGGTTTTTTCAATACCCGGTTCCGGGTATGGAACCAATTCCGGGTAGGGTCGGGTATTACTTCAACCGGGTATTGGAAGAACCGGTTCCAGTTCCGGTTCCTAGCATAAAAAACTATACCCGGTATATCGGTTCCTATTTTTCAATGCCCGGTTCCGGTTCTTTCAATACCCAGTTTCGGGTATGGAACCGGTTCTGGGTATACCCTGTTAATGCACGTTTTGCGACTAGTGCTATTGGATTGCACATTCTTTTATATTTTGGTGGAAACGTGAGGTCGAAGGTGGAATAAGGAAGGTCAAAGGTGGATGTTATAGGTCGAAGGTAGAAGATTTCAGGCGAACGTGGAGTTTTGAAGACATTGTGTTTGTTCGACCTAAAGAAGGGTCGAACCTGCACATTCGACCCTTACCGGGGGGGGGGGGGGGCGAATGTGCAGGCCTATATAAACTGAAAATTTCATTTTAATGTTAACTTTTGTCATTTGTCTTTCCCGTTCGACCTGTAATTCTCTCTAGTGTTCTAGTTATTTCTGAAAAGTGAATATTTCATTGTAAACAACGTTTTGTAAGGTTTATTGATATTATTTATTAATGAAATGGATCTTAAAAGGTGATTAGCATGCTTTGTTCATATTAATATCATTTCGTAACTGATTTAGGGATTCCGCTCCTAAATTGGTAGACTTGTTTGATCAAACTACTTGTTTTTGACAAAACGATCCTCCTACATACCCGGGTATTGAAAAAAAAACGGGTACACTGGGCATTGAAAAAACCCGGCTATGCTGGATATTGAATTCTTTTTATACAATCATGTCGAAGGGTAGTGCGACTTAGATGATTATAACGCGGTTATAGAATTCTTTGGATGAGACAGGTCAATCTTGGGTTGTCGAAGTGGTCAAATGGCAACCCTTCTTGAATCACGAAGTGACCCATTCCTTCCCGGACCGCCTCAACATCAAAATACCAAATAGTCCCGTCGCTTGACATATACTTTTTTGGGTCATGAACCGGGTATTAGGAAAACCCGGTTCCGGTTACAACCTGGTTCCGGGTATAAAAAAAACCAGGTACAACCGGGTACAAACCGGGCCCGGTTCCGGGTACGGTTTTTTACATAGAAATATATACCCTATGCTTACCCGACGGGTAGGGTCGGTTCCGGTTTTTTTAATACCCGGTTCTGGGTTTTTTTTTCCGGTTCCGATTCCGGTTTCGGTTTTTTTGTGCACCTCTAGGCGTGACTAATGTTAATTATTGTACTGTGTCTTTTTGTTACAAGTCAAAATGAGTCAATAAGTTTCAACATACTGAGAATGAGTAATTACTATTGAGTCTAAAATGTTTAAACATGTTTCACCCAAAAAAAAAATTAAAACAGTAAAAAGTGGCTATGTAAACTCTAAATAGCAAAATATTATGAATATTTGTATAAGTCTTGTTAGAAAAAGGTTGTCATTAATTGATAAATCATAAAAATAATTCTTGAAAAATTATTTTTTTTATATTTATTTGAAATAAAACAATTCATTATTTAAAATAAATAAATGCTTTAATTAAACTAAAAACAAAATTTTTTAATTTTTCTGAAAATAACCATATTTTTAGTTCAAAAATGTTAGAAATATTTTTTGTGAAATTTTGATATAAAAATGATTGAAAACGGATTCATAATAAATTAATTATGATTATAATGAATTTAATTATTTAAAAATAACTAAATACTATTTTTATTTAGTTTATAAACTTAAAATAATTTTTATGAAACTAAAATTCTATTTATGAAGATTATAAGTTTATAAACTTAAAATAATTTTTAGTATTTTATAAGGTAGTTTAGTTATTTTAATGGAATTTATGATTTATTTGTATTAAATTTAGATTATATATATATATATATATATATATATATATATATATATATAGGTATAGGTTCATGTACAAAGTACATTTTTCATACAAAGTATGAGAAGTCTATATAGTCATTGTGTTTTAAAGTTTGGTTATAATGTTTTTGATTCCTTTTGCATTGATTTATATAGAAAAACACCAAACGTTACAATTTAAAAACAATCAAATGTATTTTAGACATTAAATTTAAAACACACTGATTACTTTCTTTGTAGGGTGTTTTAGATTTCATGTTGAGAATACATTAATTAGTGTTTTAACTTGTTAATTTTGTGTTTTTCTATATAATATTATGCCAAAGGAACATAAAACATCATGCCTAAAATTTAAAACACAATACCTATATAGACTTCTCACATTTTGTACGAAAAATGCACTTTGTACAGGAACCCCACCCTATATAGGTATATATATATATATATATATTAATTGAAAGAATTTTCATACATAAAAATTTGTAAAACCAAATTCTAAGTTTTGTTAACATTAGGTAAATTTTATAGATCCAATATATATATATTTTGATAATTTTTTGTATTTTTAAAGTTTAAAATAATAAAATTAACAATTAAAAATCAAATAACAATTAAAAAAAGCTAAGGCAGGTGGGACTCGAACTTGAGTACCCAGCCGGTTCTAATGACATATAACACATGTCTAGACCATCTGGTCTGCACATTTGATTCGATTTACTTTGTTTTCGAATAATATTTATCCAACTAATCAAACAGTCATCTTCCCCAATAAACCCTAGCCTTGTGTTCAATCCAATTGAACTAACAAATGCTCATGTTAACGTAATTATTGTTAGGGGTTTTATTCTACAGACAAACTAAGCATAAACAAAGCAGAATTTTAACTTACAAAGTTGCCTCGATACTTAATAAAATGGAAGGTTTTTGTATTTTGGCCTATTCTGAACCCAAATGTGGATTCAGTTTATAATTAAAAGTGTTAATGGCTTCTTTAGTATTCGATGATCAAAAGAGAATACAAGGGGCCCTTTATATATGGAGCAATTACAATGAAACCCTTACACAATTTTAGGAATAGATAAACATTACTATATACAAGATAAATCTATTCTAAATAAATAAATAAATATACTAATATTATCGGCTAAGACTCCCCTGCAGCTCGAGCAGGCGTAGGATAGACGCTGAAACTGGAACAAAAAGATTGTAAAAGCTGTCGAGAAATCAGTGTCCCAACCAGTATCAGAGTATGCCACCAAAGAATGTGTCGCAGACTGAATACCATAATTCAGTGTCCCTTGTAAGTAACGCATGATCCGTTTTAAGAAAGCATAATGAGGATCCCGCGGTTCATGCATAAAAAGACAAACCTGTTGTACCGCATATGATATGTCCAGGCAGGTGAACGTGAGATACTGCAATGCACCAGCCAAACTACAATATAACGTAGGATCGTTGAATAAAGGACCATCCGTAGAACTCAATTTTGAGGAGAGATCAACAGGAGTAAAGCATGGTTTACAATCGGTCATATGTGCTCGCGAGATTATGTCCTTGGCATACTATGTTTGATCAAGAAATAAACTGTTATCATCCTGACTTACCTTAGTACCTAAAAAATTATCTAGATGACCCAGGTCGGTCATGGCAAACTCTCGTGAGAGTGTGGAAATAATATGGGTTAGTAACGAGGTGGATGATGATGTTAGAACAATATCGTCCACATATAAAGTAAATAAGAGATTTGATCACCATTTTTGTATAAAAAAAGAGAGTTATCGCGCGTACTACTACGAAACCAATGAGCTAAAATATAATTGGCGAATCGCATATACCAATGCTCTCGGTGACTGTTTAAGTCCATAAAGGGACTTCTTCAACCAGCAAACAAAATTAAGGTACTGCCTATTAACAAACCCAGGCGGTTGATGCATTAAAACAGTCTCGTTCAAGTGCCTATGTAAGAAAGCATTCTTGACATCCAACTAGTGGATCAGCCAAGAACGAGAGACGGCAATAGACAATACCCTGCGGATAGTAGCCGGTTTAACAACCGGGCTGAAAGTATCTTCACAATGAGTGCCAATTGTTTGAGATTTGCCATTAACTACCAGACGTGCTTTGTATCATTCAAGTGACCCATCCGCTTTAAACTTGTGGCGAAAAAGCCACATACACCTAATAATCGGTTGATCATGTGGACGGGGGACGAGTTCCCATGTTTCATTGTCCTGTAATGCACTAAATTCGGTATGCATGGCATGTAACCAATGAGGGTTGGCAAAGGCCTTGGCATAGGTATTTGGGACCGGGGAGATGGCAGTGGAGGTGTGTAAAACTTTGCCTTTGGATCGGGTGGTCATTGGGTGGGTTATGGTAGTGCTGGAGGCCGAAGCCGTAGGTGGTGGCTTACACACATTTTAGCGAGCTGCGCAAGCTGAAGGATGTTATTGGGCCATCTGCGAATGATGAGGAATATGAGGAACACGAGGAAGAGGCGGAGGCCAGTGGGCGTGTCGACCTTTCTGGTTCTTCCGAAGACTGGAACGAGTCTCCGCCCAAGGGCAAGAATGTTTAGATGTGCATGTGATATTTTCCTTGTAGTTTTCTTCTTTTTTGTCCTCGTAAAGACTTATGTCGTTTTGACGGAGATATTATGTAATGAAATATTTGTTTTTTTTTGTGTTTTTGATTATTGTCCTTAGTTTATTTTCAATTTATATATTTGTTGTGTAGCCTTTGTTTAAATCATCAGGCTTGACGCTTTGTGTAGGACTTGCAATCGTTTGTGGGTAGTCATGTGAACGCTAACCTCATTTTTAGCGCTTTACGGCACCGGTAGTTTATGGGGTCACTATGCACCTGCACCTTAAAGCGCGGGCCCGAGGACCTCTACGTGGCTAAGTGCGGTACTTGAACACTTCCCTTAGTTGTTTTTATTTTAGATGTGTTTTTCTACAATGTTATAGAGTAGTTTAAGGAGAAGGGTAACGATTTCATTCATATACGGTGGCGTAAAAGCCTTCATTACAAAGTAAGATGAACTACATATAACATTTTTTGAGTTGCGCTGCGTTCCATGTGTGTGGCACAACTTTGTCATCCAATGTTTTCAACTTGTAAGCTCCCTTTCCCAAAACCTTTGCAACACAGTAAGGACCAATACTTTTCCTTGCGGGTGTGCGTTGCTTGCCTCGTTGCTTCTGAATAGAAAGTCTCCCTCCTTGAAAGCATTGAGTTTGACTTTGGCATTGTAGTATATTTCAACCTATTTCTTGTAGTTGGTTTCTTTAACTGCGACCAACTCTCTGCGCTCCTCCGCAAGGTCAAGGTTGAGTCTCAGCTCCGTGTCGTTGTTCGTCTTGCTCGTCATGAGAATGCATGTGGAGGGAAATCCTATCTCGGTTGGGGTCATGGCTTCGGAACCATAGGTTAGGCTGAATGGGTTTCCCCGTTGCTAGTTTTGTTAAGGTATGGTGCGCCCATACACGTTTGGTAGTTCCTCAGCCCATGCGCGGCCCTTGGTTCCTAGCCTTGCCTTGATACCTTCAACCAAACTTCGGTTTGCTCACTCAACTTGGCCATTGCTCTGTGGATGAGCTACTGATGTGAAGATTGGTTGGATATTCTGGTCCGCATACCATTTCAGCAACCCTTTATTAGCAAATTGTGTGCCATTGTCTGTCACAATGTTTAGTGGGAGGCCAAAGCGACATATGATGAATTCCCAGATGAACTTCTTCACATGCGTTTCCGTGATTTCCGCCAATGGTTTTGCTTTGTCCCACTTTGTGAAATAGTCAATCGCCGCAATTAGGATTTTTCTTTTACCGGTTGTCATAGGGAATGGGCCGACATTGTCCATCACCCATTTTTGAAATGGCCAAGCGGAGATGACAGGTATCAGGTCATTCTTGGGGCGCATGGTGTTTGGCGTATGGCGCTGGCATGAATCACAGTAGCGTATGACCTTTAGAGCATCAATGGGCATACCCGGCCAGTAGTGTCTTGCGTTCATGATTTTTGCCACAACCATGCGTAGGCCTGCATGAAGTCCACAAATTCCTTCATGTATTTCCCTTATCAAGTAATCTGCGTCGTCCGTATCCACACTTACATCTCAGCAACGGGCCCAAATAAGACTTTCTATACAACACTCCATCATTCAATTCATATTGTAAGGCTTTGTGTTGTATTTTTCTTGCTTCGGCACACTTTTCTGGTAATGTGCCTGCGCTGAGATATGCCTTGATAGGTTTCATCCAACTGTTTGCCCCTGTTTGGATGATATTTACCTCTTTGTGTGGTACCGATGGTTGATTCATTACTTCCACGCGGACTTCCTTCGCGAGATGGCTGAAACTAGTAGATGCCATCTTGCTTAGGGCGTACGCCGGTTTATTTTGACTTCTGCTGATGTAAATGATGGTGTAGGATGCGAAGCGCTTCATGAGTTCTTAGGTTTGCTGTAGGTATAGGATCATGGATGTGTCCTTTGCTTTATAAGTTCCATTAATTTGTCCTGCTACCAAGATTGAGTCAACATGCGCGGCTACATGTTTTGCGCCCAGTTTGTGTGCGATTCGCAGTCCTTCTAACAAAGCTTCATATTTAGCTTTGTTGTTCGTGCTTTTAAACTCCAGGCAGATCGCATACGTGAACTCGGCTCCTTCTGGGCTTATTATCCGCAGTCCCATACCAGCGCCGTCCTCGTTTGATGTGTTGTCGGTATACAGCGACCAAAGAGCGTTCTCATCATCAACCACTTGTACCTCCTATTCAACTTTGCACTCTTCAACTTTTTCTTCAGGTACCTCCACAATGAAATCAGCTAAAATTTGACCTTTCACAGCTGGGCGAGTTTTATAGTTGATCGTGTGCTCGCACAACTCGATGGCCCATTTCGCTAATCTGCCCGATAGCTTTGGCTTGCTCAAGACATTGTTTAGCTTGTAGTCTGTCAGCACATTGATTGGGTGACCTTGGAAGTATTTGCACAACCTGTGTGGGGCGTGCACCAAGGCCAAGATGTGACACCCGTCGAATTTCTAGGTCAAGATCCGTTCACGCCCTTTAAACTATGCCATTTTATGTGTGGATTAGACATTTTTTCATAACTATGTCGTCTCGAGTATAGTAAAGCCCAAACAATTTCAGGAATTCGTTACATTTTCCATTTACGCATGCAACACCCGATTAATCCAAAACAATTGGCTATGAACAATCAAGCCAATCACACACTTAATAGAGAGCAACCGAATGTCCAATTATTACGTACAAACAAAACATGATTACACATATCAATACATTGAGCTTTATCATTGTTCAATTTCAAATTATAAACATATGTATTGCGGGTTATAATCCAATTCCGACATATGTTTAAACCAAATATACATGACATTCTATTTTAAACATGTGTTATCAAAGTACAAATCAATTTCCATATACGTATGAACTTATTGGATTTCAAAATACACATTATATATGCATTCACATACTTGATTTCGGCTATATATGTATATATATACACACAAGAGTAGTCCATGTCGCATGCACATAAACACATCCATGTATATAAAAGTACCATGTATTTTAATCAAATACAATATTTACATATATAAATTTACATACAGACCACAAATATGGGATTAAGTGTACTTGAACTTTGAAACAATGCCTATCAACACACATATACATAGTTCGAACATATAGATGTGTGTGAGATGGATTCAAGTGAACAAAGAAGTATACATACAAATATATATGAATCGTAAGTTTTCATGAGTGTGTGATAATGACCTTTCATGATGCATACAATGGCTACACACCACACAACACCTATAATACTTTGTGTGTGATCTCTTGAACTTAGAAAACCTTATATACATACACACACACAACCTACACATACATACATACCCATACACACACACACTACAATCCAAATGACATTCTAATTAACCATTACACCTATAAAGACCCTAAACCATTCCATGAACTACTCTCTAGGTGTGATTAAATTCCATAATTGTATGATCCAACCCATATAATCGGCCAAAACCTTCCACTCTTGATACATGCATTAGTCATTTTTTCAATGTCAAAGATTTATACCAAAGTGGCAACACCCTTTCTTACTACTACAACCAAGAGACATTGACCATCCTAATCTATTCAAACCTCCCTCCACTCCTAACCCACACTACTTCCTTTTCTCCCTCTTTGGCCTCGGCTCAACCCAAACCACCCACACCCGGTTCCCCACGATCGCACATCACCACCATCATCTACATTGAAGTTTGGAGGCCGTGTGGTGGAAGCTAGAAGAGGATCTCGACCTATTTCCTTGTATTCTCGATCCACTCTCTTGGTATGTCCAAAACTATCCTATGTTCCATTCGATTCCATTATTATTCGGTCGAAACAATGTTCACCCGAGCCACGACTCTCTAGCACACACTTATACACGAGCACAATGGTTTAAAATCGACTAAAACACTCAAAAATTGTGACAAGAACATAATATATACACACACATATATCTATAAATGGTATATAATACACCCACGTATGTACGTATGTACATACACACCTACATGCCCTCTAATACACTTGTAAGTGTATACGAGTGGATATTAAGTCGAACAAGATACATAAAACTCGTTTTTTGAACTCAACATAAACATACAAAAATCTTTGGTTTATAAGGAACATGTGTTAAAAAGCTGCCAAGATATGCTAACTACGTTTTTAACACAAAGGCTCAAAAACATATGTTAAGTCTCTATATTACATACAATTTCTTAACATGTGTTAACATAAGGTACCATATGGTAGCATATGATAACTTGTGAACCCGGTTTTGACAAGATTGGTATTTTTACGATTATAAACGAACGGATCTAACGAGAGTTTCTAAGATCTGCATGTTAAAACCGTACATCTTTTCAAAAGTAGAAACAATGATACGTAATAATTATCACGTGTATGGACTATAAACTACGTATACATGGTCCCAAGATTCACAAATCGGGTGAACAACTTGCATGGTAAATAAAAAAGTACAAAAACCTAAATTGTCCTTAACATTCTAAGGCACTTTCTTTCGGACTATAGTTATTCCGGCTTTTACATTGCTAGACCTCTCGCACAGACATCATGTGAGTTTCACGGCCCCTTTTTACTATTTTCATACTTTTTGGGGATAAACATGCTACATATTACAAGTTACATTTCATTTAGAGTAAATTCTATCATGACCACCATGTGAAACATGAGACAAATGGGTCATGAGCTCAACATTCCTCGTACATACATTTCACTGTAACCTTTAGTTAACAGTAGCCATGGAACACTTAAATAGTTCTATTGGGTTGACACTCCCATTCTTGGTTAGTCGCTCTAACCTGCCATGTAAGAAAGAGTGCTACCTTTCTACGAATCATACATTGCACAACAGTAGAGAGGTTTGGTTATGGGACTCATGGTTGGCACAGTAATCATTGGCTTAGCTAGGTTTGATTGGTCATACATGAATTTCACTAACTTACATGACATACATTGAAACCTATGAATTCACCAACTTTATGTTGACAAATCTTTTACGCATGTTTTTCAGGTAATTGATTTCATGGACGCTCAGGACTTAAGAAACCAGTTTGAGAATGCATTGTGTGGTACTGTCTTTTGCGGGTCTTGTCTCAAAAACAATTTAACATTTGTGTTTTTCATGATGATTTGACCATATAGACAATTTAGTTATTGTGTTGTAAAACAATTTGAATACTCGGTATCAATCTTTATCTTATCTTATGTGTTGCTCAAACCTTGTGCTTGAAAACCTTTCGAATTCGCATTCCCGTGTTTCCGCCTTGGCGATGTGTGACACAAGACCAGCTTCTCCATTGTGGAGTACCTTGTTTTCGCATCAGTTAGGACTCTGCTAATGTAATAGATGGGAGTTTGGACAAGCTTCCTGTCAACCATAAGCACCGCGCGGACTACCTTTTTTGCCGCGCACAAGTAGAGTGTGAGCGGGTCAGTCAGGGTTAGTAGGTCCATCAGACATTTCTTCATCTCTTGGAATGCTTTTTCGGCTTCGGGGTTCCATTTGAATTGATTCTTCTTCAAACAATTCTTTAAAGTTTCGATAAATGGGATTGATTTGCTGGCATAGTGGGATAAGAACCTGATGATTGTAACCAAGCGCCCATTCAATGTTTGAACTTCTTTCAGAGTTGAGGGGGAAGGCATGCGCTCGATGGCTTGTATCTTTTTAGGATTTGGGTGGAAGCCATCCTTAGTAATGATCACTCCCAAGAACTTGCCTTCTTCCATGCCGAATGCGCATTTACTTGGGTTAAGCTTCATGTTAATGTCGTGGAATTGCTGGAATGTTTCCTCCATGTCCTTCAACATCTGATCCTCTTGTTTGCTTTCAATGACCAGGTCATCCACGTACACTTCCAAATTCTTATCAATCTGGTTGATGAATGCGCGATCCATCAGCCTTTGGTACGTGGCACCTGCATTCTTTAACCCGAATGACATCTTTGTGTAATAGAAGACCCCCTTGTCAGTCCTGAAAGCTGTTTTGTCTTTGTTCTCTAGCGCCATTTGTATTTGGTGATAGCCTTTGTGTGACAACCTGCACCCTTCACTTTTCATAAATGTGCATAATTGGTTCCTCAACTATTTCAAAATTTTCATTTTTAACCCTCGTATTTTAATAGGACCAAAATTCACAATTTAATAAAACTTATAATTTTTATAAGTAAAAGTATGCACGTTTTATACTCACATATACACCCGAGCACGTATGTTTCAGATCTTGATACTCAAAGCCCTTAATTTTCGGTCCTAAAACAACTTAGAAACAGAAGGAAACAAGTCTAGAAGTTAAAATTGGTTAAATTAGAAAAATTATTTTTTTTAGCCCTCGCGGTCCGCTGAGACAGTCAAACAGTCAAAGTCCCAGTCAAAGTCTTAGTCAAAGTCCTAGTCAAAGTCTCAGTCAAAATCCTAGTCAAAGTCTTAGTCAAAATCCTAGTCAAAGTCCTAGTCAAATAGTCAATTCATCTTAAAACCTTACTTTATTGTGTTGACCAATTTTAAAGCCTAATTGAATCCAAAACTAGTATAAAAACCCACCTATGACCCATTACACTTTGCACCTCTAAATCGATTGTTTCAATTCGATTAAACTCTCCCTCATACCTTTCTTCTAGAGTATATTACTTCTACTTTTGAAGCTTTGATTATAAGCTCTTATAATTGGCGAATTGGAAGCTTGATATTTTTCCTATTCGGTTTCTTTTCTATAAAATTGGACTAGTTTCGTTGTTGAATCTTTGGATTGCTCGCATTTTCACGCTCGCTTAGTCATCTAGTCATTTGGCGAAAGTGAGTACTTCCTATCCCCTTTTTATGTTTTTTATTCATTTTTGGGGTGTTACATGTACACTTATACAAATTATAAATACAAGTTCACATTTTTACAATACAATTCTAGTACTATGTGCATTTGCTTACAAACGTGCTTTATGCTTAGACATTACATGTAGAATACATTTGTACTTAGTGAAATCATTAACATTGTACAAGCCGACCTTAACATTGGATAGCGCTATTGGATTGACAACCCGCCTAGGTTGATTCTCCCCCTTTTTCATCGGAGAATCCATGGTCATTGTTAAGTTATTATCCAATTATTTGGATAAGTACACCGCCGTTCATTTAGTACATTATACAGTCACAGGATTGATTTCGCTCATTTGTATGTTACATAGTTTACATAATTGCACTGTAGCTTTGCACTTGAATTGTATACCATTTTTTTCAACTTACTATATGTATTAAAACTAGGAATGCTCACCAACATTTCTTATGTTGACAAAACCTATTTTGTACATGTTTCAGGTGCAGTTTGATCTTAGTTCCATTGCATTGGATTTTAGTGCTTGCTTTTAATAAGTTATTTCAATTTTCATGTTTCGTTCAGATTTTTGTATTTTTCCCATTTCATCTATGTAAGACAATTTAAATTATTCAATAATATATTTACATTTTAGTACCATGTGCTTTTGAACAATCGTCATTACGTGACACCTTGATGATTCCGCCATCGGTTGGGGTGTTACAGATTGGTATCAGAGCCATGGTTATAGGGAATTAGGTTATTAGAATGCCTTTTAGCCTAGTCTATAACCAAGCTTACATTCTCGAGTCCTCTCGTGTTTATTTCTGTTTATCCTATTATTTTCTTTCAAGATATTTTCGCTATGATTCTTTATCGTTATTCTTTCGGTGTGTTGTTTAAAGAAGAAGATACTCGTATTTCACAAACGAAACGATATCACCAAGTTAGGAGTGGTATCCATACCTTGATGATTAGTTTCACTCCTCTATATGTTATTTATCTTAGGAATATATCTTTGAGATAGGAGTGACATCCACACCTCAAAGAGTATTTCTTTCAAAAAGGAACTTAACCATTAAACTGGGAGTGATATCCTTAACTTAGTGATTGGTTTCATTCCACAATCATTTTCAATTTTGAAATATATCTTTGAGTTAGGAGTGAAATCCACATCTCAAGGATCTATTTTTGCATCTCGTTTTTAATCTCGCTAAAGTTTTGGAATTCACTATTGATGGGGCACGCGCAATCTGGAAGGGTGAGCGCCTGTATCCTGAGTTTTCTGTCTAGGCCTGGTATTTCGTATAAATCCCAATCAGACGAGGGACCCGTATACCTACCTGAGAACTCTTGGGATGAACATTCACTTATAGGCTAAAGTACGCCCCCACAAGTCACTAGGAAATTTCGAATACTTGAGTTGGTCAAAGTTTCCTATAGAAACAATTCCAATGTTTTATATCATTGATATTTATATTTGTTTATCATTTGAAGATTCCATTTAATCACTTGATGTTTCATATGCCATTATTCATTGATCATTCGCTTTTGAATCCCTTATCATCATTACTAAAACTTTTGTTCGATATATTATCGCATTAAAGCTTACACTATTTCACTTATGCTCATGATTTTTTTACACTATAAGGTATTACTCGTTTTGCGTTAAAACATTTTTACCCACGACTTAAGTTTTAAACTCTGTGTTTAACTTTGATCACATCCTGATTTTAGGAATATTGCGTCATCATACAGTTAAAAATGAACATGGTTTTTCCAAACTTATTATTTCAACCTGTTTTATACCTTCATGTTTACAAACTTACTTGATCGAAGTCACAATATCTCCTCATATACCTAATACTAATATTGCTGCACCCAGTCTCCTAAGCCATAGCCAACTACCATTAGTTAGAACTTCTTATTCAGACTAAACTCATACATAAATGCCTACCTACATGATACACATTAGTACACTACTCTCTAAAACGATTAATTTGACAACTTATTCGATAAGTCTTTTCACAAAGCCTATTTGCCAAATTAGAACACACTTTTCATACGCCTTGTGCCTTGAAACAAATAGCCCGCTATGAGCCCAAAGAGATGCCTTAACGATCCTGCAAATAAATGATCTTTCAATGTATAAATTTCGTAAAAGTTTGAAAATTTAAAAGGTTTCAAGTTTACCCAGTTTTAACGGGTAACACTTCGATTTTCTCAAAATTTCATAACAATTAAAAATTTCCGACTTTTCAACCCACAAGTTAAAGAAATGTTAAATACAGAAAATATTATTTTCCGAAATTCGTCAAGGCATCTGGGATCATTCACAACCTTCACATCATTTTAGATCTTGGTCTTTTGAAACACATTAGATTTACACACACCTCATGAAATGGTTTCATCTTGCATTTTATAAACTTGTATTGCATATTTTACAAATCAAATGTAAATCTGCATGTTTTCATATAACGTATCCAATATATGTTTTTGGGAGGAATTTGCAACTAATAATATACCTTATAACACTTTTCAAACTCGACTTCTCGTAAACACATGAAAATGTGTACCTACGAAATCTTTTCAAGTGAACCTGTTTTGAACTTAAAACATTCTTCGGTTTCCAAAAAGTTATCCTCATACCAGTAGACTATACGTGTAACACCCCAACCGATGGCGGAAACATCGGGATGTCACGTATTGACGATTGTTCAGTAGCTCATGGTAGTACATATGTTTAAATAATCCTTTATTTCATTACAATATTGAATTACATTAAAGTCTACATCAAATAATCAAACAAAGCTTAAAACTTCAAATATCTCCTCTTGCTAGCTCTAGACTTCAAGCATCAGTATTTCTTGTTGAGTTTGGAAAAATGGGGGGGGGGGTCAACTAGAAGTTGTGAGAATACATAAGCCATGTCAAGCAATTAAGTTTAAGCATAAAAGTTTAGCAATTCATATGTCTATCGTAAGTTTAAGTCTACATGAATAAACATGAAATGTTGAATCGACATAATCAAACCTCCGACTAGTTTAGGTCCATCCCGTCATCCACGGTTCACCTTAATAATATGTTGGAACGATAACAATCACCCACGCTACCTATGTAGGAGGTACACGTATCCGGGTGGGATTGTCAATCCAATAGATCTATTATTGAGTATCACCGGCTTGGCCATAGCTAATGATTATGTAATGTTGAAACTCGTTGAAACTGTTGTTGTTGTCTAATTCATGAGGCATTAAAGTTTACACTAGACATACATGTAGAATTGCTTAAGTATAATGTCGCAAGTATGAAGAATTGCATAAACATGGTTACGTAAACTCACCTTGATTGTGATGGACTTGCAAGTATTCAACGGAAATCAATGAGTTAAATTGTACCTAATTAAAAGTGATGATTTAGTATCTATATTATCGTGTTTGTGCGTACTATATAACTTTCGATTGATTGGTTTATTTATTTGTAAATTTTAATACATTAGCCGTAAATAGAAGGTGTGCCTGATAATAAATGCATAATGCATTTGTTTTAGTTATAATTACAAATGAACGTAGTGAACAAAATTACTATTTATTGTATCTAGATATTTATTTTCTCATGCCAATTCTAGAGAAGAAAAATAATAACCAATAAAAAAAAAATAAATAAATAAAAATTACGTGGACAAAATAAAAGTTCATGTGTAAGAAGATACAACAAAATTTATTTATTTGTTTTATGAAAACATATTCTAATCTTTAAAATCATGGTTAATTTATACTGATGTATCTATAAATCATACTATAATTATGGGTTGCGTAAAATGGTTTGTGAATCGGGTTAAGCCCATGACCAGATTGTATCAAATAAAAAAAAAATGTATTGTTTTCATAGAACATGGACTAAACCAACAATGAGAGTGTTGTCAATTGAAGTATAGAGATAATTATATACGTAGGTCTATGAAAGTTTATGACACCAAGTGAGTTATTAAAGCTCCTACACTTGACATATAAATATTTGTTTTCTAGAGAGATGCATTGTGTTCGCCGTGTCAAAAAAATAATGTACTTACCGTATCTGCTATATGTTTGGCCAAAATAAAAGTGCCGACGTTGATAACACAATGACAGATAAGCGGTTGGGTGAGGAAAGGAGTCCGTGTGCGTGGGTGGTTGACAGTCGTGGTGGTGATTTATGGTGAGGTTTCAAATAGTCGGAGGTTGCTTGTCATTTCAATGATATTTGTGGTTCGGTGGTGGCCGAAACTAGTAGTCGGGAAAAGAAAAAAAAATGTTGAGAGGTGGTATGGTTTGAGATAAGGGTGGAGTTTGCGCAATGATTTGAGGGAAAGGTGGTTAAATATATATACACACACAGTGTCATACAAACGCGTTGATTTTATTTTTAGTATTGATAGCCTAAATTTGTGGGAGTTGATTACAGCTCAATACTTTTGAAAATCCTCAGTGTTTAAATGGAAAGTTGCGAAAGTTTTGCAGAAGAAGAAAAAAATATATGAACAAGTATATGAGCATTAATTGCTCCATGTTGACCAATTCCAAAAGATTCGAATGTTCTTGTCTCATTTGAGTTATTCATTATTATTAATATTAGATAATATAAATGTTTTTAAATGTGTATAATTTAAGAAAACTATGTATTTATTTCAAAATTATATGTGTATATATATATATATTTTAATCACTAAAAAAATTTAAAGTTTTAGGAATGATTAGTAATTTATATAAAAAAAATACATGAGAAAGTGACGTAGTGAATAGAAATGGAAATTTTATTAGTTTAAAATTTAGGGAAAATTTTCATAAGGTTACAATCTCCCCTACTTTTAGGAATTTCGTCCCGAAGTTAATGTTGGAGAGGCCATTGGTGGTAGGTGAGGGTACATGGTACAATCTAGGGTAACAATGGGTTAGAGTATAGGAAAAGTTTAGAAGTAACATGCTCAAGGTTTTGGGTGACATTGGTCTGTGATGGATCACTAAACTTAAGTTTCAAGGATGCGAAGAGAAATGCATTAGATGACTATGTAAAGACTAAATGAACCACCAGGTAACTAGGGTTTATAATAGGGTATCTACCGAATACCTTGATAGAATTTCACACTACCTTAACGTACCTGTAAATTCATGATTACGTTCCGGACCGCAATCACCAATTTACCTTACATTAGGGTTTTGTTTCCTTCTATGACTCTACACGCACATGTAAAATAACCTTGTGATACAATGTATCCAAAAATGAGTCCAACTGTTGAGCAGGAAAAAGACTTCTACCAGTCAGTGAGTAAGAACCTCTACCAATTGTTGAGCAGGTGCGATAGCCTCTACCAGTCGTTGAGCAGGTTGTAGGGCCTCTACCGACTGTTGAGCAGGCATGATGACCTCTACCAATCGTTGAGTAGGTTATTTGGTACTCTACTAACTGTTGAGCAAGTACTTCATCCTCTATCAGTTGTTTGATTAAGTGTACCAATTATTTCACACATAAATTGTAAACTAATAATATGTACATGTAAGCAATCAAGTATCAAGTATAGCATGCGAGTTGTAATAGAGTTGCCCTAGACAAGGTTAATGACTCTAGGTGTGTTTATAGCAAATAGTTTATATTCCATGCTTTCAAGTATCATGAATAATCAAATGTTCAGGTATATAATCAAATCCTCATGTATAACTAATATTCAAGTTTGATGCAACGAACAATTAAGTTTTCAATAGTTTGGTTATCGTGGAGATCAAGTTCATGTTCGAGCAGGTAAAGGATGTGAATTTGGTTTTTGAGAGATGATGGAAACTCAAAGTAACATCAAGGTTGTGAAAAATGGTGAATGTGTAAATGGTTGATAAAGGGTTTAATTTATAGGGTTTCAAAAAGACGCAAGTAGTAAGGTGATCAGGCAGAATAATCGTGGGGTTTGAATAAATGGTTAGATACAAGCGTACGAGAAAACATGATTGTGGTATTTGCCAAAAATTTGTAATAATTCGAACAAGTTTAAAATAAGTAGGTGTTAATGGAAAAATTGTAGAGTAAATTTTGTCCCTGTGGATGGAAAGATTTTATTTTCAAAATTGGTTTTGTATATAAAGCAAAAGTGATTAAATTGTACAACTAAATTGATTTAGATCAAAATATTTCGATGAGTCATAGGTTTTAAACACGATGTCGGATTTCAAAAATCAAGAATTTGTTCAGACGTTTTGTATAACAGGCTTCGAGTAATCCATAAAAGAAGTGATTCTTAATATATTAAAACTTTTTTTTTTAAGATCATTTTATTTTATTAGTTTAAAATTTAGGGAAAATTTTCATAAGGTTACAATACGTCTGTTCTGAGCACTTTCATTTACAGTAAATTTCATTATTTTTTTTACACCATTCTATTTATAGTTACGTTCGTACATTATCTTATTATTTTTGTATTATTCTTTTGTTGCTAGTTATTTTCACGTGTTATTCGCAACTATTCTCGCACTAATTATTAGTAGTTATTCTTACAACACTAGTTTTGAGCATTAATTTAACTCGTTTCCTTTCATTTTGTGCAAATTGTGCGATTTACTCGATTTACGTTATGCTATTCTTTCAATCGAAATTTTATGTTATACTTATATACTTACATGAACGCATATTTGGTATGCATATTTTTTTTTGTTGTGAGCAAAACCCTGTTATACTTTACATTATTTTGTTCATCATCATGGCCAACGAATATACTAATTGATAGCTCGTATGAGATCTAAGCCAGTTCCCATGTACGACTCGGTTCAGAGTATTCCTCTAACCTGAGGGGAACAGTGTAATCCTCAGAGTTTATCAATATGGTTGTTTAGAGCCCAATGATGTGAACAGAAATTTACCGGTTAAGGGTGAACCCGAGAGGTGAAGAACCCCTAATCATGTCTTATACTTACACATTAATCTCATTACGGTTAAAAGGTGAACCTGAAAGGGGAAGAACCTCTAACTGCATCTTATACTTGAGCAGTATCTACTACTTAACACATTTTGGTTGCACGCATTGTTTCTTGTATTACTTATGTTAGTGTTATGGAAAAGCATAGCACCCTAGTGTAAGGTAAATCGATGATTACGGCCCAGAACGCAATCATGGATTTACAGGTACATGGGGGTGGTGTGTGATTCTACTTAGGCTATTGGTAGACAATCAGTACGAGTCCAAAGTATCAGTAGTGTGGTGGGTTAGCTGCGGTACACCCTATATATAAGCACGAGCGATACTGCGGGAGCAGACTAGGAGTCTGACCAAGAACCTACCCATTACTATCTCTTTATTAGATCGTTGACTAATAGCTAGCATTTTCGATAAGAATGTTCTTACACGAGTTCAATTCGACTTCCTAGAGTCTTTCTCTGGACCATCCACACAGAAAACACAAACTTTGTATACTCTTACACTCTCTGTTAGTCGAAATCCTGTTGCACGTCCTTAATAAAGTACAATCAGAAACTTCTCTAAAGTAAGGGAAGCTACTATAACATTGCCCTGCCCTAGCCAGTTACATACTTTTCCCAAACCTTGCTCATTATAAACTCTTAATTCTCTAACCTTGGGTCAAACTTTAAGGATTTTCAAACTCTTATTTTGGGTATTAAACAACTACTTCAAACTTTGTCAAATCATGGCTCATGCATTTCTTAAAATCTACTTGCCTTTTTACAAATGTCTTTTGTTTCATGGAAACCTTCACTTGAAAGTAATTTCGGGACGAAATTTTCTAAAGTAGGGGAGACTGTGACAACCTGCACCCTTCACTTTTCATAAATGTGCATAATTGGTTCCTCAACTATTTCAAAATTTTCATTTTTAACCCTCGTATTTTAATAGGACCAAAATTCACAATTTAATAAAACTTATAATTTTTATAAGTAGAAGTATGCACGTTTTATACTCACATCTACACCCGAGCACGTATGTTTCAGACCTTGATACTCAAAGCCCTTAATTTTCGGTCCTAAAACAACTTAGAAACAGAAGGAAACAAGTCTAGAACTTAAAACTGATTAAATTAGAAAAATTATTTTTTTTAGCCCTCGCGGTCCGCTAAGACAGTCAAACAGTCAAAGTCCCAGTCAAAGTCTTAGTCAAAGTCCTAGTCAAAGTCTCAGTCAAAATCCTAGTCAAAGTCTTAGTCAAAATCCTAGTCAAAGTCCTAGTCAAATAGTCAATTCATCTTAAAACCTTACTTTATTGTGTTGACCAATTTTAAAGCCTAATTGAATCCAAAACTAGTATAAAACCCACCTATGACCCATTACACTTTGCACCTCTAAATCGATTGTTTCAATTCGATTAAACTCTCCCTCATACCTTTCTTCTAGAGTATATTACTTCTACATTTGAAGCTGTGATTATAAGCTCTTATAATTGGCGAATTGGAAGCTTGATATTTTTCCTATTCGGTTTCTTTTCTATAAAATTGGACTAGTTTCGTTGTTGAATCTTTGGATTGCTCGCATTTTAACGCTCGCTTAGTCATCTAGTCATTTGGCGAAAGTGAGTACTTCCTATCCCCTTTTTTGTTTTTATTCATTTTTGGGGTGTTACATGTACACTTATACAAATTATAAATACAAGTTCACATTTTTACAATACAATTCTAGTACTATGTGCATTTGCTTACAAACGTGCTTTATGCTTAGACATTACATGTAGAATGCATTTGTACTTAGTGAAATCATTAACATTGTACAAGCCGACCTTAACATTGGATAGCGCTATTGGATTGACAACCCGCCTAGGTTGATTCTCCCCCTTTTTCATCGGAGAATCCATGGTCATTGTTAAGTTATTATCCAATTATTTGGATAAGTACACCGCCGTTCATTTAGTACATTATACAGTCACAGGATTGATTTCGCTCATTTGTATGTTACATAGTTTACATAATTGCACTGTAGCTTTGCACTTGAATTGTATACCATTTTTTTCAACTTACTATATGTATTAAAACTAGAAATGCTCACCAACATTTCTTATGTTGACAAAACCTATTTTGTACATGTTTCAGGTGCAGTTTGATCTTAGTTCCATTGCATTGGATTTTAGTGCTTGCTTTTAATAAGTTATTTCAATTTTCATGTTTCGTTCAGACTTTTGTATTTTTTCCATTTCATCTATGTAAGACAATTTAAATTATTCAATAATATATTTACATTTTAGTATCATGTGCTTTTGAACAATCGTCACTACGTGACACCTTGATGATTCCGCCATCGGTTGGGGTGTTACACTTTGTAGGCATCAAGGACACATTTGAATCAGAATGGTGCTAGGGAGTCAACCTTCAAATCAATTTTTAGTAGCGGCTAACAGTCTTTCGGACAAGCTTTGTTCAAATCCTTGTAGTCCACACACATTCTCCAACCACCATTGCTTTTAGTGACCATGACTGGGTTTGCAACCCAAGTTTGGTACCTTGTTTCTTGTAGGATACTTGCCTTTAACAACTCCTTGACCTATTCATTCATGGCTTTCGTTTTTTCTGTGCCCATGCTTCTATGCTTCTGCGCAATGCGCTCTACAGAACGATAGGTATTGAGTTTTTGTTGCGCGATGCTTCGCGGGTCCCTCACCATTTCTGATGGTTGCCATGTGAAGACATCACTGTTCTTCATGAGGAGTTGCTTGAGGTGGTCCTGTATGTTTTCAGAAATTGCCAGACCCAGTGTTATGGTTTGTTCTGGGAACTTTGGGTTCAAGACCCACTTTTCTGGTTCGGTGCGAATAGTTGGTTTAATCGTCTTGGGTTGGTGAGGTTCATCCGCCATGGCGCATTCCTTGTTCGCCCAGACAATGGCTACGCCTGTTGGCTTTGGGAATCCGTCCAAGCCTTGTGCTGGGGATGGAACCATGTTATAAGCTACCATAGAGCCGCGCCCCAAGATGATATCATGCTTGGACCTCGTTGGAATCACGAAAAAGTGGATTTCCTCGGTTCTTGAGCGCATGCCATCGCTAATTGTGAGCTTGAAGGAGATTTCTCCAAGCGGATTGACTACTTTGTTTGAAAATCCTATGATAGGTGAATTGATGGGGCACAGTACTTTGCATCCGCTTCATGACCGATATCATGATGGAAAGTGTTGGGTCTGTTGACCTGGAGAAGAACAGATAATTGGAAAGCCAAAATATACTACACAATTGATCCTTAATAAGAACAACATTTACAAGTTACTTCTCCCAAAAGACTATTGACCCTAACATCTGTTGTATCCTAACAACTGCTGCTTGCAAAGGTCTGATAAAGAACAACTGCTGATCAAAGTGCTGATGAAGAACAACTGCTGATCTAAGTACTGAAGACTAAAGGTCTGTTGGAGCCAACAACACTTAGGCTCCAACAGATGTTACAGACCATCAGAGGTTTCCTATCAGCTGTTTGTCTATCAGAGTTTTCCAATGTAACAGTATTTGTGTCATCAGATGTTTTATGTTGTTATTCAGTTAGAGGTCACTTTCTTAGGTGACGTCAGCCTAGGTCATCAGTGGTTTAGATTGTCTATAAATAGAACAGTGCATGTACTGTTCTATTATATCACTCGATCACTCAAAACATTCTCTTAGACAAACTTACTGTCACACCCCAACCGATGGCAGAATCATCGAGGTGAGACTTAGTGGTAGATTGTTCAAAGACTTCATGACACTAGATTTTGTGACAATATAGTTTAAAGATAGAATTTCATTTATTGTCTAAAAATAGAAATACAAGTAGTTTAAATAACGAAAAACACATCAACAAGAATATGACAACTTGAACTAGAGTGAGTTTCTATGTCCAATCCTAAGTAGTTTTCTTGAATGTCCTGCAATAAATATTTCCTGCAACATATATAAAATATCCGTCAACACATAAAGCAATGGTGAGCATACTAGTTTTGACATAAATACATAGTATAATAAAGTTTTGCTTATAGGCATATGCAAGAGAACCATACAAACGGCGACTAGCCACGAAGAATTTTGCTTAACATGACCCATGTAGGGGGCGGATAGCCAATCCTATAGCGCTATACATGCAAGGTGGGTTGTCAACTATATGAACATTTGTATGTTAGAGTAAATAATTCTGCATAGCATAGCGTACAAGCATATAATAGACTTTAGATTGCGCATGATAGAATTTAGAATATGATAAGACTTTAGACTAAGCATAATAGATTGTAGAGTTTAAAATCGTTTGAGTTTTGATAGTGATACATGTTGAGCCCCAAAGAATAAAGGATAAAAAGGGGGGACAAGTATGAACTCACCTTTGGGTGCGTTTGATAGAGTTCCAAAAAGTAAGTCTTGGAAGATTAAGCTTTAGCTCCGATTAACTAGAATTAAAAAGGAAGGCGTTTTAGGTTCAAGAGTTGGATTAATGGATTCAAGAGAGTCAAGCAAGCCTTTTAGGCGAACCAAAGCACAAACCACCATAAAGGTGATTCGGATGGTCATGAGAGTCAAGTAGTGCCTTCAAGGCTAACCAAAACACAAACCACCATAAAGGTGATTCGGATGGTCAAGAGAGTCAAGTATTGGTAAGGTAGGGATGTATCCGCAAACCTTCCAAGTTAATAGATTAATAGAGTTTTGAAAGTATATATTTTAGTATTTACATAATATAACTATAGGGTTAAAGTAGTTTATGGTGACTTAGTTTGGAAGAGCCTTGGCTTTCCTTTGTCAACCATTAACCATAGCACAAATCCTAACAACATTAAGTTGTTGGTGAACTTGGTTGGTATCACTTCAACTAACCTTCTAGTGCATAAAAACAATAGAAGATGAACCACCTTTGAGGCCTCATTTTGGTGTCCTACTCGTATTCATTTGCCATAGCAAACAAGAGCAAGGTCCTAGAGGTTTCCCCAAGGGGTTAGAAGAAGAAAAGAAGTGAAGAAAGAATAATAAAGTTGGAGTTTATGAGAAAACTCACTTAGAAGTGGACTTCCACACTAGAGATTTCTTTGAAGAATTGGGAGGTTTAGAGAGGATTTTGGAATGAGCAAGTGTTAGAATGGGTAGGAGTAGTGTATTTATAGTTGAAGTAAAGTGGTTGGGTATTAAATGGAGTTATTAAGGTGGTTGGGAGTGAATTAGGTGGGGGTTAAACTTGGTTGTTAAGGGATGGTTGTAGGCTACCTTCGATGCATTTACAAAAGAAATATATATGTTTTTTTTTTACGTTTGATTGTTCTACTCGACATAATATAACATAGTCAAAGACAAGAGAAAAAAATATATGTCATCATCTTCTTGATGAATCACCCCTTTTTATAGTTTAAATAATGTTAAATATTGGAATAAGAAAAATCTATTCACTGTTAATTAAAGGAAATCACAATGAGATGCTTTTATAACATTGTTGCTTTTAAGATATAATCATACATATTTTATTTCGTAGTAAATTTTATTTTTAATATACAAGAAATTAGTAACTGCTCATTCCTAGTTTTATAAATTACAACCATAAGTCCAGCAATAATACTTACGAAATCTTCAATTTTGTAGAATAATATATTATATAAGTGTGTTTGTTTAAACAACAATTTCCATTCGTTAGAAGTTGAACATAGTATGCATCCTATTAAACTTTGACATGTTAGCAAATTGGTTGCAACATGTTTTATAAATAGATATATAGTAAGATTTTAACTAAATGAGTTTCTTGTTATAACGTCTAAATTTAATATGATAAATTATAATGACGACTTGTTATTAATTGGTAGGAGTAACATAAAAGAAGCGAATAAAGGCGAACTTGGAATTTCTTAAGTATATAATTTAAAATACATGAAAAGTAAAAATAACGCGATGTTACACTTACACGAGTGATCAGGCTGAGGGGGAGTAATTGTAATCGTTTGTAATCATTTAGTTATATGAAAGCCTTCGATTAAAAAACAATTATTCTCTTGTTTTGATTTACAGTTTATCATTCCGCTGCACTTTCCACTTATAGTTTACTTATTTCATTACTCATATTACTTAAACAATCAAAACAATCAAACTCAGATCCTAACAATTGGTATCAGAGCTTGGTCAATTAAATTCGATCTAACCAATCAATTTAATATAAACAAATCAGCTCACAATTATTGATATCGTTTGTTTGTCGGATTAAAAACAAAGTAATAGTTTATTTACGTTTCAACCGTTTTTAAACAGACTTTGTTTTAGAAACAATCAAAGAATGGCTTCAATCAATCACGATCCACATAACACTGGCACGAACAACAAGCCACCGATGCTTGTCAGATCTGAATACAATATCTGGCAACGTCAGATGAGCCATGTTCTAGCTCAACAGAACACTGGGTGCTGGAAGTCGGTTATCTTCGGACCACATGTTCCGATGGTGCCGAGTACCGAAGATCCCAAGGTTCAAGAGCCTAAGAAACTTGAAAACTACTCCGACCAGGATTTTCAGAAAATTGAGTTAGATGCCAAGGCCTTCAGTATTGTGGCCATGGCTCTACCCAATGATATCTATGCTGGGCTGTTACACTGTAACAGTGCAAAGGAGTTGTGGGATGCATTGAAAGAACAATTTGGTGGGACTGAAGAGGTTATTGAAAACAACCGTGAAATACTTAACCAACAATATGAAACATTCAGTCATGTAAAGGGAGAGTCATTAACTCAACAATTTAAGAGGTTTAATTGTCTCATTAGTGAACTAAAACTGGTTGGTCTAACTTACCCTAATTCAACCTTGAACCATAGGTTTTTGAGATCATTACCAGACAAATGGGACACTATTGCTATAGTTATGAGAAACTCAATTGGATTTAAGGACCTATCACTAACCCAGCTTCATGGTTAGCTCTTGACCTATGAGAGAGAGCTTAACTAGAAAAAGAAGCTCCAGGACTCTAGAAAAGTGTCTGATGACTATGTATTTGGTAATACAACACTTTTGGGTCATGATGAGGTGCCTGGTAACAATAAGGATCACAGTTATGATCATTTCATTGACATAACTTCAGGTTTTAACTCTGATGATTTGGAAGAAATGGACATTATGCACCAATTGGCCCTGCTCAGGTCAAAGGTGGGGTTGGATAAATCAAAGATTAAGTGTTATAAATGTCATAGACTTGGTCATTTTGCTAGGGAATGTAGGAGTCAACATGGTACACTATGATTACCTATCCAAATCAAAGGACACAGACCAACACTTATCAAGTTTCCCATAATACCCCTGGACCAAATGTGCAAAACACTACTCATTTTGCACAGTCCTCAAACACTGTTCCTGTCCAGTATGTCCAAACCACTGTTCCTCAGATTCACTATGTGCAAACCCCTGTTGCTCAGGCACAAGTGCCAATGACTGCTGCTCCACCCTCTACTCCTGCAGAGACCAGTCAATAAAGTTTCTTCACACAAGGCTTTGTTGATTGGAGCAGTCTACCAGATGAGTTAACAGATGAAAATTTTGCCCTTGTAGCCAAAGCTGAAAATGAACCAGAAAATTTTTGTTTCATGGCTATGGTTGAAGAGGTTGAATATGAGGATGTGGTAACTGAATTTGATGTTGAGACTGATGATATTGTTGATGAAGTAGTTGCGGGTAGGGCCGTAAACAAACCAAACGTTCGGTGGACAGTTCGTAAACCGTTCCGCGGGAAGTTCGTTTGTGTCCGTTTGTTTAATAAATGAACGAACACGAACAAAAAATTCCGTTCGATTAACTAAACAAACAAACACGAACAAATGTCTCGTTCGTTCGATTGCGATCGTGAACGTTCGGAAATGGGTTCGTTTACGTTTGTTTGTTTATATCCGTTCGTGTATGTTTGTTTATGTTCGATCACTAGTTAAAACTTAAAAGTTTATAGTCTTTCAGTTTCTTTCCTAACTTTTATTTCTTTCCTAAACTTTTCCCCCCTTATACATTGAATATTTAAGTAATGTTTTGATCATTCTCATATTATAAAAACATCAATCTTTTTAGCTGTTGGTCTTACTATACTAATGAAAAATCTCAACCTTTTGTTGTGATTCCTTAGTAGATAATTGAAGATGCTACTACTTTTGACTGCATAGTTATAATGCAAGTTTTTGTATCGTTGTCTAATTAATATTTGTTTTTATATGGTCACAAGAAATCGAAGAATGTGTAGAGTTTAGGAAAGTTGGATATTGACGAATCTAGACAATTTTTAGGATAATTATGCACTTTTGAATTAGGAATATCATGTATTCATGCCTAAGTAATTTTAGATAATTATGTCTAAGTTAGTAAAATTTGACCTATCGTTTAGTGGATGTACTTAGTCTAACGGTTAATATCAACAATGTTTTTTTAGTTAGATGCATATTAAATGTTTGTTTTTGTTTGTTTGTGTTCAAGACCTGTGTTCACAAACAGTTCGCAAACAACTGGATTTCTTAACAAACAAACACAAACATAGAATTATGTTCGTAAGTGTGTTCGTGAACGGTTCGTTTGTCCAGGAAACCTTAACAAACAAACACGAACAAAGCGTTGTTCGTTTGGTTCGTTTACAGCCCTAGTTGCAGGTGAAAAATCTGAAGAAGAGGTTGTGAATCTCTCAAATCCCTGGGGTGCATCTGATGATTGTGAGTGCAAGTGTGATTGTGCATTGATGGCTGCTACTAAGGTATCTCCTCAAATTCTAAAAGATCTGTGTTCAGACAAATGTGTAATAGCATTTGCTAACATTAAAGAGGTGAATGAAAACCTTAAGAAGAAAATTTTAGATGATGAAGTTCAATTTGAAAAACTTTCAAAAGAGTTAAAATCAAAATTGACTGAAAAAGAATCTGAAATCAGCAGTTTAAAACATGAAGCAACTATAACCAAGGACCAGCTCCAAACTATGATAACTAAATATCATAGTTGTAAAAAGGAGCTTGAGGCCACCCAAGTTGAATGTGAAAAATGGGTGGAATCATGTAAAGGTTTTGAGATGCTCCTCAACAAACAATCTAAAAGTCATTTGAAGTTTGGTTTTGGTTTTGGAACCACTGCTCCAACTTTTGAAAACACTGACAAAAAGGAACAAAAGTTAGTTGAGGTAGTACCAACAAATTTGGAGGGTCAAGAGATTAAAATCATTGAACCTAATGGCAAGAAAATTATTCTTGAAAAGCTAGAAGGTTCCTCATCATTCAATGAACTTGAAAAATATGAATTTAAAGCTACTTGGTCTGATGAGTGTGGTACTCTTGAGAACTTCAAACCAATTGATTTTAAAACCCCTGATGGTAAGAAAGCACCACAGGCAAAGGTCATTCCCTTGAGAGACCTTCCAGCAGATGCTCAAACATCTGTTGAAAAGAAGGCTGAAGAAAGGAAAAGAAAGAAAAGTCTGTCCACTTGTTTTGTGATTTCTGTGAAAAGAAGAATCATGTTACTAAAAACTGTTTTCTTCTAAAAGCATATGACATCAACAAAGGAACAAGTGTGTGTGATTCTAAGACCACATGCTCAATATGTGGTAAAAAGAATCACAAAACCAAAGAGTGTCTGTATCTCAAAAATTTTGATGTCAAAATACAAGAGTACAAGGCTAAAACTCTTGCAAGTCAGGTGGTGAGTACTCCAAAAGGAAAACCCATGCAGACTTATGTTCCAGTCCACACATCTATTACCAAAAGTCTTGAAACATCTGCTTCCAGGGATGTCCAAGTAACAGATGCTCCACCCACCAACAAGTACCCAAGAGGATATGGACAACCACCTTGTCATAATCTGTCACATGTTTATGAAGAACCCAAGAGGCCTTCAAAACCAAGAGTGAACAGAAATCCCTATGGTTACTATCATCTGACAGGAAATGATCAAACATCTGTTGCACCAAGTGTTGACATCCAAGCACTGGCAAATGGTCAGCAACAGTTGTTGAACTTGGTCCAAAAACTAGTTCAAACCACTGATCATCTGCCTAAGCTTGAGGCTGAAAAGTCTGTGGACCCATCCAAAGCCAACTTGGCTTTGGACACTCACCAAAACTAATCCATTACTAATGTGCAGGGAGCTTCTGCTTGCTTAGATAGTCTTTGGTATATAGATAGTGGAGGCTCCAGGCACATGACAGGATGTAGAGCCTTTCTTCTGGACTTCTAAGCTCATGGAGGGGGTGATATATCTTTTGGTAATGATTCAAAAGGTAAGGTGTTGGGTTCAGGGACTGTTCAGGCTGGGAAACTCAAGTTTGAAAATGTCAATCTTATTAATAATCTTAAATTTAATCTTCTTAGTGTATCACAAATGAGTGACAAAGGGTATGACTCATTCTTCACTAAGAAAACTTGTAAGATTATTGGGCCAGAAGTGGTGAAAAAGATTGATATCATCATTGCTGAGAGCAAAGCACAACTTGTTGCTCATAGGAGTGGCAATGTGTATGTTGTTGATATATTGAAGGACAATCCTATGGAAAATGTCTGTCTGTTCTCTGTTGCCTCCACAAAAGAGACAGAATTGTGGCATAGGAGACTGGGTCACACAAACCTTCAAACTATCAACTCACTCTCCAAACAAAGCCTTGTAAGAGGTTTACCGTCAAAAGAATTCAAAGGTGATGAGCATTGTGTTTCCTGCTTAAAAGGGAAACAACATAAAAGCTCTTACAAATCAATTGATTAGTGCAAAACAAGTCAATGTCTACAATTGTTGCACATGGACTTGTTTGGCCTAGTTAAAATCATGAGTTTAAGAAGAAAAAGATTTTTTCTTGTCATAGTTGATGATTTTTCTAGGTTTACATGGACTTACTTTTTACACTCTAAGGATGAGACTGCAGGTATCTTGAAGGACTTTGTCACCAAAGTTGAAAAACAATATGACTTGCGAGTAAAAGTCTTTAGAAGTGACAATGGAACAAAGTTTAAAAATAAGGAGTTGGATGACTTCTGTGTGTTAAAAGGAATTGTGAGGCAGTACAGCATTCCAAGAACACCAGAACAAAATGGGGTGGTTGAAAGAAAAAATAGAACTCTCATTGAGGCTGTAAGAACCATGCTAGCAGATTCTGGTTTGCCACTGTCCTTCTGGGCAGAAGCTGTAAACACTGCTTGCTATGTTCAAAACAGAGTTTTAATCAACCCAAGACATTAAAAGACTGCTTATGAAATTCTGTTCAAAATCAAACCATTAATCTCATTTTTCAAAATCTTTGGCTGCCCATGTTTCATTTTAAATCTTAAAGATTCCATTTCAAAATTTTCAGCCAAAGTAGATTGTGGATATTTTCTGGGATATTCTTCTACTGCCAAGGCCTATAAAGTGTTTAACACAAGGACCAGGACAATAGAAGAAACTCTGAATGTTAAGTTCAATGAACTTTCATCCTTAAAAATCCTAGCAAATCCTGATGAATTGTTTGATTTAGACAAATTCAAATTTGAAGATATTACCGCTAAAGCTAACAGTGCAGGTATTCCATAGTCTCCACAACGAGACTACAGAACAAATGTTGTGATTCCAAGTCACTACAAAGTCTACTATGTATCAGGGGAAGCAGCTGTTCAAAACATCTGTCAAAACTCTGCCACAGCTGAGTCAACCACTGTTGGCTAGTCTTACCCTCAAACCACTGTCTCACCAACCTCATCCACTGTTCAATCATCTGTCGACAAAAGTCAAACCTCTGTTGACAAAAGTCAGTCCAATTTCACACCACTTGGACCCATTCCCCCACCTCCATTTCAAACATCTGTTGGTACTACAGAAGTGCAAACAGATGTTACATCAACAGAGTCACCAAACCTCTGTCCTTCACCTCAAAATGCCATCATACCATATCAGGGAGATTTAATCTACCTAAGAGCTCATCCACCAGACCAAATCATTGGCAACATCAGAGAGGGCGTGCTCACAAGAAGCCAATCCTCAAATATCTGTCTTTTTGCAGGCTTTCTATCTCTCACACAACCTGTCAAGTACCAAGAGGCACTAAAAGATAACAGTTGGGTAGAAGCCACGCAGGAAGAGCTCATTCAGTTTAAAAGACAACTGTTAGGACAAAAAGGATTGGTGAAACCACTTTTGCAAACCTTAGTCTAATTCACTTCTGTCATGATATTCTAAGTATAGAACTACTGAAGAAGAAGGATCAAACTGCTGAAGAAGAGATTCACAAGTGCTGAAGAAGAAAAGTCATCAGAAGTTCTGAAGTTCAAACCAGACACTTCTACTGAAGAACTACTGAAGACAAACTACTCATCAGTAGTTTGTCATTCATCAGTACTTACATGAAGATCTTTTCCACCGCCTTTTTTGTATCAGTAGTTTATTACTTTAGTATTTCTTTTTTCTTTATGTACAAGTTCCAAGACTGCAACTTGTTGCAACTTGTTTCTGAACTTGCTTTTTGGCAAGGTTCATGTATTTGTAAAGTCTATAAATAGAAGGGTTCATCCCTCTGTTTTAGAGATTGATTTTAATACAGAAATCCTTCAACTCATATTATTGTTATTTCCATTTCATGTTTATTGAGAATCTGTCTAAGTGTTTCATTCTCATTCAATACTTAGATTCTCAATAAATACTTATCATTTATTAGTTCTTGAATCCAGGGGGAGTAATAACTCCTGTTGATAAGTGTAGCTTTAAACTTATAACATTCCGCTGTGCTATCACTGATCAAGAACTTGCTAAACACTTAAGTGTTCACTAGCAAGTTCAAACAAAAGAGCAATATACTGATCCAACAATTGGTATCAGAGCACTGGTTTATCTGATCACATATCAATCTAACACATTGAGAATCAGACACAGGCTCTTATTGATATTCAATAAAGGATTATAAGCTCACTTTTATCAACATCCATCACTTTAAGAGATATTTGACAAATCAATACTCTTTAAAATGGATCCTCATAATACTGGTTCTGCCACTAAACCTGCCATGCTAGTAAGAAATGAATATAACATCTAGCAAAAGAGAATGGCACATACCTTATCACAGACCAACACAGGTTGCTGGAAATCTGTGATATATGGTCCTCATAAACCAGTAAATATAAATCTTGAAACTAAAGAAGAGATTCTAAAAGAACCAAAAGACTATACTGATGATGATTTCCTAAAACTTGAGCTTGATGCAAAAGATTTCTCTATGTTGGCAATGGCACTCCCAAATGAAATCTACTCTGGCCTATTACATTGTGATAGTGCCAAAGAGCTTTGGGACTGCCTAAAAGAACAGTTTGGAGGAACTGAAGAGGTGATTGCCAACACCAGAGAAATCTTGGCTCAACAATATGAAACTTTTGCTCACATTAATGGGGAAACTTTAACACAACAATTTGAAAGATTTTCCTCATTAATATCTGAGCTAAAACTAAATGGTCAGATCTACACAACTGTATCTATGCTTCATAGATTTTTAAGGTCTTTACCTGATAAATGGGAAACATACTCTATAGTCTTAAGATCTTCACCAGACTTTAGCTCCCCCACTCTTACAAAACTTCATGGGAGATTACTTACTTTTGAGAGAGAAATTGATCAAAAGAAAAAGTTACAAAGTTCTGGCAAAACTGCTGATGACTATCTACCAGGTAGTACAGCACTATTGGGACAAGACTCACCGACTTGTTCAAATAGTTTTGGATCTTTTGACCACATTGACATAACTGCTGGGATCTCATCTGAAAGATCATTCCCAGGTTATGACAATAATGACTTTGGTCAAACTGCTGATAACATGTGTTTTATCATGGATGACTTAAATAGTTTCAGCAGTGATGACCTAGAAGAAATGGATATTTTGCACCAACTGGCCATGTTAAGTTTAAAAACAAATAAACTTTACAAAAGGTCAGGAAGGAAGTTTCCAGGACTTAACAGTTCTACAAAAATTGGTTTTGACAAATCTAAACTTAGATGTCACAAGTGTCAAAAGTTGGGACACTTTGCTAGAGAGTGTAGAAGCTCTGGCTTTAACCAATCTCAGTCTGGAAACAATTTTAACCCCAATTATAACAGGAATAATGGAACACAAGGGAGTGCACATTTTGTACAGGCACAAGCTCCACAACACCAATATGTGCCACAAGTACAATATGTACAGATGCCTGCTCAACAGATGCAGAGCCAACAATCAATCCCTCCCTTTCCAGCTGCTCAATAACCTCCACAGCAACAACAACCCTCTCAACAAAGTTTATTTACTTCAGGGTATGTTTACTGGAGCAGTCTTCCTTTTGACACCACAGAGTGCAATCCTGATGCAGACAATAAAATGTTTGACATCAACTGGGGAGAGCCTGACAATGGCAGAAAGAACTTTGCCTTAATGGCATTTGAGGGATGCTCCTCAAAATCTGCCTTGTCACAGGTATCAAAAGAATCTTTGACAAAACTATGTTCAAATTCATGCAAAGAATCTTTTGCTCTCATAAGAGAGACAAATGTGCACTTACAAGGAAAAGCAAATGACTCTGAGAGAAAATTCACTCAGATGAAATGTGATTTAGAAAGAAAACTTTCTGCAAAAACAAAAGAAGTTTCTAAATTAACTAACACTGCTATTGAAACCCAAGCACAAATTAAAATCATGATAAATGACCTAGGAAATGTCAGTCAAGAGCTTGCTGACACCAAGGTCACATGTGAAAAATGGGTGGAATCTTGTAAGGGGTACCAATTATTGCTAAACAAACAAAGTGCTTCAAATGTTAGGTTTGGCATAGGGTACAATCACACTGAAACACCAACAGATTTCTCTCCCAAAACTACTGAAGATGGGAGAAAAATTGTTTCAGGTGAAACTTCTGAAGAGGAAGAATGCACATCTTTCCATGAAAACTTTCTAAAAACACACAAAGAAAGTTCTTCAGAAGTACTGATTAAATCTGACTTTAAGCCATCAGTAGTTTCAACTACATCAGGAGTTGAGAACCTGAAAACTACTGATGACCTAAAACCAATCAAAACAGTCAGAAACTTGTCTTTGAAAGAAAAGACAAAAGAATGTGAAATTTGTGGTCTGTTCAACCACAAAACAGAATTTTGCAGATATAGAGTAGGTATTCAGTTCAACAAGAAAAATCAACAACTGGTTGTGGGAAAACAAATCAAAAATGATTATGTAAAAACTTTTTCCCCCAAGAAACAACAACCAGTAAACACCTTTTCTCAGAAAAAGACAAAATCTCAACAAAGGTCTTTTTCTCAAAATTCTCTTTCAGTAGTTAGACCTGAATCATCAGCAGTTTCACAAACTGCTGAGATTAAAGATCTTATGAACTTGGTACAACTACTGATGACCAAAGTTGATGGTGGTCCTCAAAAGGATACCACCATTGTTCTTAATGCAAAATCCATTGCCAAAAAGACATGGATTTCTCAACTTGGTCAAGAACAAACTGTAAATGTTCTCAAGAGCAAACCCAAAGCCAAACTGGCTTGGGTTCCTAAATCTAACTAATTTGCTATCTTGTGCAGAGAGTTTCCAGAGGCTTAAATAGCATTTGGTATGTAGACAGTGGAGGCTCAATGCACATGACAGGATGCAGATACCTGATAAACAATTTTATCAGTCAAAGAGATGGATCTGTATCCTTTGGGAACAATGCTAAGGGATATGTGCTAGGACATGGCAATGTCTCCCTGGAAAAATACAGTTTGACAAGGTCAATCTGGTTGAAAACCTTGAGTACAACTTGCTAAGTGTGTCACAAATGTGTGATAAAGGATATTCTTCCTTTTTCACAAAGACAGCATGCAAGATCATATCACCAGAAGGCCAGAAGTTGATAGAGAAGATCATTGAAGATCACACTTTGTTAATAGCCAAAAGATGTGGCAATGTCTATGCAGTGGACATTGAAAAAGACAAAGTATTGAACAACACTGCCTGTTTCTTCTCAAGGGCATCAACTTCAGAAACTGATCTCTGGCATAGGAGACTTGGCCATGTGAACTTTAAAACCATAAATAAAGTCACAAAAATGGGCTTGGTCAGAGGTATACCCTTAAAAGTATACCAGTGTCAAGAACACTGTGTATCCTGTTTAAAGGGAAAACAGCATAAGTCCTCCTATAAGTCTATTGAAGAATCAAAAACAACTGCATGTCTTCAACTACTCCATATGGACTTATTTGGGCCTGTAAAAATCATGAGCCTTGGTAAAAAGAAGTACTGCTTAGTCATCATTGATGACTACTCAAGATTTACATGGGTATTCTTCTTATTTTCTAAGGATGAGGCTGCTGAAATCATCAAGTTCTTCATTCTACAAATAGAGAAGCAATACTCTCTACCTGTCAAAACCATTAGAAGTGATAATGGGACAGAGTTCAGGAACAAAACTCTGGATGAATTCTGTTTGTCTAAAGGGATTATTAGACAATTCAGTGTTCCCAGAACTCTTGAACAAAATGGTGTGGTAGAAAGGAAGAACAGAACTTTAATAGAAGGAGCAAGAACAATGTTAGCTGATTCTGGCCTACCATTATACTTTTGGGCAGAAGCAGTTAACACATCATGTTATGTTCAAAATAGAGTTCTTATTGTCAAGAGACATTCAAAGACTGCCTATGAAGTTCTTCATGGCATGAAGCCCCTTATCTCCTTTTTCAGGGCTTTTGGGTGTCAATGTTTCATCTTGAACATTAAGGAATCGATTTCAAAGTTTGCTGCCAAAGTTGACTCAGGTTACTTTCTTGGTTATTCTTCAACTAGAAAAGCCTACAAGGTTTTTAACTCAAGAACCAGGATAGTAGAAGAAACACTGAATGTCAAGTTCAATGAGTCAAAACACACTCTCATTCCAGCACATCCTGCTGAACTTTTTGACCTTGACAGCTTCCATTTTGGACCTAAAAAGACTGTCACTTCATCCAAACCTACTTATTATGGTGATCAAAGGTTTGATGATGAGGATCCAGCACCATGGACTCCTCAAACAGTCATTAAGTCAACTTCAAAACCATCAGAAGTTTCACAAACTTCTGATTCAACAAATACTGAAGGACAAACTCAAACATCTGCTTCGGCACCTGCAACTACTGAAGACACTGAAACTGCTGAACCAGATATAATAGACCTCAGTAGTTTGTTTGAAGAACACGAGCCACCAACACCTGTCAGTGGTTTACAACAACTGATCGAACACAAAGACCATCCACTTGATCAAATCATGGGTGATATTGCATCAGGTGTTCTTACAAGAAACCAGCTTTCCAACTTTTGTCTATTCTCAGCATTTATTTCACAGTTGGAACCAAAGAAGTACCAGGAAGCCCTCAAAGACAACAATTGGGTGCAGGCAATGCAAGATGAATTGCTTCAATTCAACAAGCAACAGGTTTGGGAAATCTGTCCCTTACCACCAAACAAGCAACCAATTGGCACAAGATGGGTTTTCAGGAACCAACAAGATGAAGCTGGTATTATAATAAAGAACAAGGCAAGACTAGTAGTACAAGGTTACTCTCAAAAAGAAGGAATTGACTATGATGAAACCTTTGCTCAAGTTGCAAGGCTTGAAGCCATCAGGTTATTTCTGGCCTATGCCATTTCCAACAAAATAAAAGTTTATCAAATGGATGTCAAGAGTGCATTTTTGTATGGAAAGATAAAAGAGGAAGTGTATGTTTGTCAGCCACCTGGGTTTGAGGATCCTTCTCATCTTGAGTGGGTGTACAAACTAGACAAAGCTCTTTATGGGCTCAAACAGGCTCCAAGAGCCTGGTATGATACACTTTCAACCTTTTTACTCAAAAATAACTTCACAAGAGGTGCCATTGATAAAACTCTTTTCATAAAACATGTTGGAAATCATGTCTTACTTGTTCAAATATATGTTGATGATATCATTTTTGGTTCAACAAACACAAAATTGTGTGATGAATTTAAGAAACTCATGCAATCAAAATTTTGAGATGAGTACAATGAGAGAACTGTAGTACTTTCTGGGACTGCAGATTAAACAACAATCAAATGGAACTTTTATACATCAATCAAAATATGTTAAAGAATTATTAAACAAATTTTCTTTACAAGACTGTAAATCATGTTCCACTCCCATGACACCAACCACACAAGTTGAACCAGATGATCAAGGAAAACAGGTTGATCAAACCATGTATAGATGTATGATAGGTTCCCTTTTATATCTAACTGCTTCTAGACCAGATATTATGTTTTCAACATGTGTCTGTGCTAGATATCAATCAGCTCCTAGGGAATCACACCTTATTGCTGTCAAAAGGATCTTCAGATATCTGAAAGGAACTCCAACACTTGGAATTTGGTATCCTGCTTCAAGCAATACCAAGTTATCAGCTTTTTCAGATAGTGACTATGCAGGGTGTAAAATGTCAAGAAAATCAACATCTGGTGGTTGTCAATTCTTGGGAAACTGTCTAGTGTCCTGGCAATCAAAGAAACAAACATCTGTTGCAACTTCAACTGCTGAAGCTGAATACATTGCAGTTGCAAGTTGTACATCACAGATACAATGGCTCCAATATCAACTTCTTGATTATGGAATCAAAGAGACCAAGACACCATTGCTTGTAGACAGCAAATCTGCCATTAGCATCATTCAAAATCCTGTTCAGTTTTCAAAGACTAAACACATTGAAATCAGGTATCATTTCATAAGAGATTGCTATGAAAAAGGCAAGATTGAAGTGAAACATGTAGCAACAGCTAATCAAATAGCTGATATATTCACTAAACCCCTTGACACATCAACATTTCAGAAGTTAGTATCCATGCTAGGGATGCTAAATTTGTAAGTGTTTCTCTTTATTTTTCTGCACAAATTCTTTATTTTTCACTTACATCTGTTTTCAAAAATTGAAAAACTTCTGAAAAGAGAGAAACTACTGATGAACAAAACATCAGTATGGGGATATTTTCTGAAAAGTGATTAACTTCTGATAAAACAACCTTCAGAAGTTATGAATAAAGTATTTATAAAGTATTTCTCATCAGCTGTTCAAAACTTCTGAAGAGAAAGTGGGAACTACTGATGAAAATAATTCTTCATCAGCAGTTTAGTCAAAAAGGGCAAATCAGACTTTTCCCCACATCAGAAGTTTGACCTAGTCGGTTTAAAACTTCTGATAAAGAGGTTTTTAACCTAGGCGGTTTAAAACTTCTAATAAAGAAGTTCCAAGCGGTTAAAAACTTCTGATAAATATCTTTTCTCAACACTTATCCTTTCAAAACAAAAATTCCCCCCTTCTCTCTCAAGAAAGCTCTCAAACCCCTGAACCTGCAACAAAAACACTGTTCGATTTCAAAACACACAAAACCACATGGCTTTAGTTCTCAAACAGGGACACAATCTCAGAGCCTACTTAGAAAAACAAGAAGGCTGGTCCCAATACGATGAGATCATTGATCTCGTCGTCAAATCCCAATATTTCACCGCTCTCACAATAGACCCACCAATACATCCTGAAACTCTCAATGAGTTCTGGGCTAATGCTGAGACAGTGATGGTGGATGATGAAGTTATCTCTCTCAACTCAATAATTAAAGGGAGACAAATGGCCATCACACCGGCCATACTTGCAAACAGACTGGGGTTGAATGATGTGAATGCCCCTGAAAAGTTTGACAACTCTGCAATCCACCTAACCATGACTGAGTGTGGTTATCAAGGTACTCTCTCACAAGCTACCATCTTTAAAAAATATTTTGAACCAAAATATAAACTTTTGTTTCATTATATAATTATGTGCTTGAGTCCTAAAACAGGGTTTTATGACCAGATGCCCTCAACCTTTCAACCAATTTTTCATTCCATTGTGAATGAAACAAATTTCAGGGCATCAAAACTTTTCTTTAATGAGTTGGTGTTACATCACAATAATACTAAGAAAAAGTTTTTGTTATATCCGAGGTTCATTATGCAATGCATAATAAAAGAACTGGGTGATGAGGTGCTTGTGGGTAAAACTGAAATTTTAAAACCCTTAACCTCACAAGCATACTCAAGGCACAACAAACAGGCTGCCTGGCCAGAAGATGACCAAGAGGAACCAGAACCAGTCCCCATGGAACCCTCATCTTCCAAACCTACTCCACCAAAGGCCAAGAAACTCAAGGTACAAAAACAAAAACCCACCAAACCTAAAAGAAAAGCTGTTCAGGAGGTTGAGATGCCTGAACAAACTATTGTGCAATCTGCACTTCTTAAAGATGTGACTGAAACATCCTCTCAGTCTCATCCATCTCAAACCCCACCAAGAGCACCAATCACAATCCTTTTCAAAAGAAAAAGACTGAAGAAAACTATTCCCATTGATGCTTCTTTTGAAACTGCTGAACCCACTGCCCAAACTACTGAACCAGCACCCCAACTTTCTGAACCAGATATTGAAATAGCCAAACTTCTCTCTGGGCTAAAAGAGAAAGTCCCATCTACACATGTCAGTCCCCAACAACCACATAAAACAGGGGACATAGCCTCAGAATTTGACATGGATGTGGACACTCAAAGCCCTAACCAAAGAGATGAGGATGAACCAGGGTCTCTAAGCCCAAACTTAGAAACTCTTGGTACTTTTGAGGCTGCTACTACTCATTTACCACCCAGTGGTGGACCTGAGGATAGAAGTAACATAGCTAAGACCTCAACTGTGGCAACTACTGATGAAGGCTTAATGCCTGAGGTAGGAAATCCTCTAAACCAAGAAAAAGAGGTACATGAGACAACTGAGTTGGGCTCAGCTCATGATGTAACTGATACAGTCCTCATTGAGGATGTAATCAGGGATTCAGATGATTCCATTGACTTGGATGATGTTTCAAAACACCAAACTACTGAATTGACGGCTACAAGTGAAGGTCCTGCACCTGGTGTATCTAAGCTCAAGAAGCTACTCACACCAGATCAGGTTAAAGCCCACTCAATCCATGATTCCCCTAGAGTGGCATCTTCTGTACAACAAGAAGATCAACCAAAAACACACCCCTCACTACAAATGCCTACCCAATTCCCTGGGAAAACAAGCATAGACATGAACCAGCTATGCAGCCCAGATGGTCCCTTATACCACATGATGAATACCCTCATCAAGAATCACTTCCAAACATACACAGCTAACTTGGAGCTGTCCATAAAGAACCAATTTGGAGTGATACAGACAAAGATGAATGATCTGTCCAACAAGATTGACTACAACAGCAAATAGCTTGCTCATCTTACAGGTCAGTTCTCCCAAGCTTCAACTTCAAAAACTGATGAAGCCAAAAAGGGGGAGAAAATCAAGGTACCTATGGATACACTTGAAGCCAGGAGAAAGGCAAGAGTGGCTATCCTAGAAAGAGATAAAAAAGATCAAGCCAGGAAAGAAAAACTGGCCCAACAATTTGGTATCTCTATTCAAGAAGTAGAAGATGCTGAAAATGCTGATGAATCCCAAGGGCACAATGAAGAAACCTCTGTTGGACAAACTTCTGATGAAGAATCAGAAAGTACTGAAGACAATCCTTCAGTAGTTGACAAACCTTCAGTTGTTGTCAACCCATCAGAGGTTAACACTTCCAAAACTCAAACTGCTGACCCTTCCAGATCAACTGCTCCTATTCAACCAACTTCTGTTCCTACTAGGCCTATTACAACAGTTACCACAATGACTGTGCTAAACCCTTCTCCAATCTCTCAATCCGCATAACTACTTGAGAAGAGTTTAGTGGCAGCCCAAAAGAAGGCCAGAGAAGATCAGATTTGGAAAACACTGGAAGAAAGGGATGACTTGGATCTAAGCCATGAAGAAAAGCTACAGGCTTATGAAGCTGAACTCCAAAGGCAGGCTAGCCTAGACCAGATTGCTGAGGAAGATAAAAGACATCAACTGATGTCTTACATTACAAAGAACAGTAAGATCAAAGCCCACACATTGAAGAGACTCTCCATTGAAGAGCTGACAAGAAGAGCTCAACTTATTGCAGACAAACTTGCAACAAGTAAAGATACAAAAGCCAAGAGAGCTCAGATGATAGAAGAGTTAGTAGCTAATGGTTATGGTTCAAAAGCCTCTGTGTCCAAATGGAAAGAAGAAAGATTAGTGGACACTTATAGAAAATATAAGGCTGCAAGGGCTGCAAATCCAGAGAAGTTTCAAACTGCTGAAGTATCAACTTCAGTAGTTAGAACTTCTGGTGTTCAAAGAAGACCAGCTACTCAGAGGAAGACATCAGAGGAGAATGTGAAGACTGATTTCAGAATGGTACTACTAGAAGGTAGTACAGTAGTCCATTCTGACTTTGACATAGAAGAAAAGCCTCTGATCACACAATTCAGGGATCCTTCCACCTTTGCATATCAAATCCAGAAGACCATCACAGACAAACTGCACACTAAGGTAGTAACTGAACATCATTTGCCAACATTTCAGATACCTAATGTGATGCAACAACAACAAGGAAGTGAATCCCACCTGAGAGTCACTGAAGTTGAAAACATCCAACACTCAGGAGAAACCCAGGGTACCACCATGGTTCCCTACACTTTAGACTTTGACAAGTCTAAGGTACCAATCATCAGATGGTCCTTTACTGATAAAAACTCAGTACTTGTGACAAGAAGAGATCAGACAAGCAGGGCCTATAGGTCGATGAATGATCTGAAGAAACTATCAACCAAAGACCTGCTTACAATCCAACACTTAGAACCACAGAAAGGGTCTCTTACTGATGAACAGCTGAACCAGCTCAAGAATTCCATGTTCAAAGGAATATGGAAAATTGTGAAGGACAGAAAAGAACAATAAGGAATTAGTAAGGTTTTGGCTTCATCAATCCAGGGGAGATTGTTAGGACAAAAAGGATTGGTGAAACCACTTTTGCAAACCTTAGTCTAATTCACTTCTGTCATGATATTCTAAGTATAGAACTACTGAAGAAGAAGGATCAAACTGCTGAAGAAGAGATTCACAAGTGCTGAAGAAGAAAAGTCATCAGAAGTTTCGAAGTTCAAACCAGACACTTCTACTGAAGAACTACTGAAGACAAACTACTCATCAGTAGTTTGTCATTCATCAGTACTTACATGAAGATCTTTTCCACCGCCTTTTTTGTATCAGTATTTTATTACTTTAGTATTTCTTTTTGCTTTATGTACAAGTTCCAAGACTGCAACTTGTTGCAACTTGTTTCTGAACTTGCTTTTTGGCAAGGTTCATGTATTTGTAAAGTCTATAAATAGAAGGGTTCATCCCTCTGTTTTAGACATTGATTTTAATACAGAAATCCTTCAACTCATATTATTGTTATTTCCATTTCATGTTTATTGAGAATCTGTCTAAGTGTTTCATTCTCATTCAATACTTAGATTCTCAATAAATACTTATCATTTATTAGTTCTTGAATCCAGGGGGAGTAATAACTCCTGTTGATAAGTGTAGCTTTAAACTTATAACATTCCGCTATGCTATCACTGATCAAGAACTTGCTAAACACTTAAGTGTTCACTAGCAAGTTCAAACAAAAGAGCAATATACTGATCCAACAACAACAAGTATGGGAACTTGTACCACTGCCAAAGGATGTCTACCCAATTGGCACAAAGTGGGTCTTCAAAAACAAAACTGATGAAAGGGGTATAATTGTCAAGAATAAAGCCAGGTTTGTGGTACAAGGCTTCAGACAAGAAGAGGGGATAGACTATGATGAAACATTTGCTCCTGTAGCTAGGCTAGAAGCTATCAGACTCTTCCTAGCCTTTGCTGTTAACCACAACATCAAGGTGTATCAGATGGACATTAAATGTTCATTCCTTTATGGCAAAAATTCAGGAGGAGGTCTATGTATGTCAACCACCTGGTTTTGAAGACACATTCCATCCTGATTATGTATACAAGCTCAACAAAGCCTTGTATGGACTCAAACAAGCACCTAGGTCTTGGTATGAAACTCTTTCCACCTTTCTCTTATCCATTGGTTTCACAAGAGGTAAAATTGATAAAACCTTATTTCTAAGATGGAGAGGGAAAGATTTAATGATTGTTCAAATATATGTGGATGATATCATTTTTGGATCCACATGTAACAAAATGTGTGAAGATTTCAGGGAACTCATGACAGCAGAGTTTGAGATGAGTGCTATGGGGGAACTTCAGTGCTTCCTTGGTCTCCAAGTGAAGCAGCTGCAAAATGGCACATTCATTCATCAAAACAAATATGTGAAAAACTTATTAACCAGATTTGAGATGAATGATTGTAAGCCATGTAGTACACCCATGAGCACAGCCAAGCTACTCACTATTGATGACAAGGATGAACTGGTTGACCAGGCACATTACAGATGCATGATTGGGTCTTTATTATACTTAACTGCATCTAGGCCAGACATTATGTTTGCCACTTGTGTTTGTGCAAGATCCCAGGCTTCACCTAGAAAGTCAAACCTTATTGCCTTGAAAAGGATATTCAGATACCTAAAAGGTGCTCCCACACTTGGTATCTGGTATCCTGCTAATGGAAACATTGAGCTTTCAGGTTATTCAGATAGTGATTTTGCTGGCTGCCACACTACAAGGAAGTCTACATCAGGAGGGTGCCAGTTTCTAGGGAATGCGTTAGTCTCATGGCAAAGCAAAAAGCAAGCAGCTGTTTCAACTTCAACAGCAGAGGCTGAATACATTGCCGCTGCAAGCTGTACAGCCCAACTCATGTGGCTTCAAAATCAACTGCTGGATTTTGGTATAACCGCATTAAAGACTCCACTCATGTTGGACAGTCAAGCTGCTGAAAATATCATCAAAAATCCAGTCTCTCATTCAACCACAAAGCACATAGACATCAGACATCACTTTGTCAGAGATAGCTATGAAAAAGGTTTGATTTCTCTGCACCATGTTCCAACAGAGGATCAGTTGGCAGATGTTTTGACAAAAGCTTTAGACACATCTACCTTTGAAAACCTGATCTCTAGGATTGGTATGCTAAACATGGATTAAACAACAAAAATGTTTTAAATAAAAACATTAACATGTTTCAGAAATCAAAATTCATCCTTAAAAATAGCATTTTGGTTGAAAAATCTGCTAAGAATAAAACAACCACTTATTTATGTCTGTTTAAGTTTATTAATTACATACGTAGTTGTATTTACATAAATACAAACATAAATTGGGCTTTAGCTAGTTGTATAAATATATAACCACATAGTAATTGGGTTTTTCAGTAATACAAAATCGTTCACATTTATTATGTTCGTGAACATCCGTTTATGTTCATTGGTGAACTGTTCGTTTAGATTTAAACGAACGAACATAAACGAACAAGAACATGAGAAATTTCTTAATGAACGAACATGAACACAAAAATGTGTTTGATTATGTGTTCGTGTTCAGTTAAAATTAAATGAGCATTCGGTTCGTTTACAGGCCTAGGTATAAAAGCTAAAAATTTCAAAACCCCCTCTATTTATACCGCCACTACAATTCATAAACCTATCTACTTAGCTTCAAACCATATTAGAGTGTAATTTGCTATATACTTTTAATTAAAAATTTGATTTTTACGTGATTAAAAACATCTAGAGGTGAACAATAATTGAAACTCAACCGAAATTGAACAAAAACATACAAAACCGAACATAAAATAAACCAAAACCGAGTTAACCTAATATCGGTTTTTCTGTACCCTAAGTTAACCAAAATTAACAAACCAAAACTGAACCATTCATACATGTATATCCTTTATACATCCATTACATGTATTTATAACTTCATTTCATGTGCTTCTAAGCAAAATTTTAACCAAAGTTTGGTTTTGGTTATTAACCAAATTAACTAAACCGAACTAAAAACAACAATCTAACCAAATAGACTAAACTAATTAACCGGTTGGTTAACAAGATTGATAAGTCGATAATGTCGATTTTTGTTTCGATTGAGGCTTATAACCGAACTGAATCTAACCCAACCATGAACCATTAGAAGTGTCTGTGTTTTCTATCGCATCGTGCGGGCATACTGTTATGAGTATATTAATGGGTCTGTTTCAGTTTAACTAATTTGGGTTAACTAAGGGTACAAAAAGAAAACGATAACCAATTTTAAGTTAAATCGGATGTTTTCAGTTTTCAATATATTTTGGTTCAGTTTTGTCTTATTTTTGGTTTGGCTTCGGTGAACGGTTTAGTTATTGCTCACTCCTATATATCGTTAATCACGTAGCACATAAAGATTTTTTAAATAAAAAAATAACAATACTATACTTAAATTAAAGATAATAAAATGCTCATTATTATGATGTATTTTTTTTTTTTTATAAAAGTATAAACGTATTAAAAAAATATGACTATTTAAAATCATGAGGGGTGGTTTGATTAAAATATGGAAAAGAAGTTTAACTATAATTTAAATAAACAAAAGTTAAGTAAAGTTTAAGGGATTAAAGTGTAACTAAGATAGGGTATTAAAATGTAAATAATGTATGAATGACTACTTTACCCTCATTTTAGGGTTATTAATGAAAAATAAGTTCTTAACTTTTAGATATCTTAAACTACTCCTCACTCATGCATTATAATATAGTATAGATAGAATATTTTATAGCCAAGGATATTGGGATATGAATTTAGTGTTTAATGTCACACATCTATATCTACACCAGGGGCGTCAACTATTGACACGACCCAAAACCGACCTAAACCCGACACGAAAAAAAAATAAATTTGGGTCACGTAACACGACTCGTTTAAAAAACGGGTCAGGTTTGGGTCGACTCGTATTAAAAAATGGGTCGGGGTTGGGTTGACCCATATATAAAATGGGTTAACCCGCTAACTCGTTTAAGTATTTAGAAAAAAAATCTATTATATTTTTATTTTTCTTTTTTTCATTTCTATTTACATGGTTAGTTATAATTGTGTTATTTTTGACACACTATATTATTGATAACCCATCATTATATATTTTATTGATAACCCGATTACAACCCAACAACCCGCTTATAACTCATGAACATGTATGAATCATTTAAAAATAAGGGTTAAACGGGTCGTTTAAGGGTTGACCCGAATTTTATGTGGGTCGGGTTAGTGGTGAAATGTTTGACATGAATAGTAACTAGTGTTTTAGTTACCCGCGCTTCGCTGCGGGAGCTTCTGTTTTGTTGCGGGTTTGGTGGATAGTAGAGATAACATTAAGGTGACTGTTATTCTCGTGTGGGCTTCACAAAAGTATTCGCGGCCCATTAAGTTCCAGACCAACCTTAAGTTGCAACACTTGAATTGCTCTCTTGTTGCCTTTATTTGAAGCCCACAAATATGCGGCTAAACGAAGCAGCCATAAGATGTTAATCATTTTGTTTTCCTTTTTGGTGGGCTAATTAAGTAATCCGATTAAAATTACATATTGAATGCAAAATGTACTAAATAATAACATCAATATAGTATTATAGTGGAGATTCGTTGCACATTTAATGACTCAAGCGGCAACGTGAAACATAACAAAATAAATAAAATATTGGGCGGAGTATTTTAAACAAGAAGTGCCGTTGTTTTAATATAATGTGATATGTTGTTATGTCAATTATCACATATTTGTTAGCATCAAATATCATTGCTACCTTATCAACGTGATGTGTTACACTACAAATAAAATATCACAAATATATTACAAATAAAATATCACAATCAAACACTTCTATCTAGGTAGGCACGCATATGTTAGAATTACGACATTATTAAAGTGTCGTAAAATTAATATATAGATAATATGGGTTGTGTTCGGATTACACATTTCAACCCATTAACTCGTCAACCCACAACCCCTAAGCCTGTCAACCAATCAACCCGACACAATTAACTCCGCTAATCTACACATTTACATCTATATCTATATCTATATCTATATCTATATCTTCTATATCTATATCTATATCTATATCTGCTAATAAAATAAAATCTCTTTGTTTATGTGCCAAGAATCTAAAGCCATTCTTTCTGTCACTTACCGCTAAAAATTTTTGGACACGTGTCTCTTCAATATCCTTGCCACAATTGCCTTTGCCTCATCACATTCTTAAAATCTTGCATCTGAATCGGAAGTTATCAACCAAGGTCCGACATGACGACCACGCTACAAGGTCAGGATTGTCAACTTTGGTTAAAATCTCGATTTTGTTAAGGATGTAGATGGAGGATATGACGACGACCATATTACAAGAGATACGTATTGTTCTTAATTCATGGTTATAAATATTATTGTTACTGCTCAATCTTTGTTTGTTTTTAGGGTTTCATTTGTAGTTATGATTTCATTATTTCCTATTGATTATTCATGATTGTTTTTGTGTATTTGTAAGTTACCGTTTCTCTTTGTATCCCTAAATCACCGTTGTTTCGTTTTGTATGCAAAGAAATTTAGTACCGATTTGAATGCTAAAGTTTATTTCATAAACTACATCTAAAATTCAAGACTTTACAAAAACGAAGCCAATGAAATTCACGTTCTTTGAATTGCCAACCAAGAAAAACTTGATGAGACGATGGTGATGTTGCATCCACATTCCCATTATACTATGTATTAATGAAAATTGAAAACATAAGTTGAACGATGGCATTTTGGCTCGTAGGGTTTTTTTTGGAGGCTGATTGTAACACGCGTCGTCCTCATCTCAAATCACATCTCAAACTAAAGACGCTGGCAAGTGATAGTTGTGCCACGCATATGGCCTCTCAAAGCAACAGATTTCATTTCATCTCCTACTTCCAACAAACCTTAGATCAAACTCCTCAGCCATGCGACGGTTACTGGTCCTCTCAGCACAAGGTTACCAGTCCTTTCGCTCTGCAATAAATTAATCGTTTGAGAGTTTTACACCGGAGGGAGAGAGAGAGAATGGCGACGGAGGTGGCACCGCCTGTGATGGATGGCGCCGCTCTGTTTAATTAGTCTGTTTTCAGTGTTCGATTTCTATGTTCTTATATTATGATGTATTTTATTTTTCTACAGATCGAGAATACAGAATTTGATTGCGATTGAGATTTGTGTCAAAGTTGCTACTGGTGCCTCTGACGTTCTCTGTGACTGTAATTAATCTTTCCATCCCTGCTATCGATTTACACAACATTCAAAGGTTTCACTATTATTAGGGTTTCTTGAACATCATTTTTTGAAGGTTTTTGTTTAATTTTAGGTCCATTTTCCTGAAGGATTCTTTCAACTCCGGAAGAGAAGGATGCCCCTTACAAAATGAAATGCTGATTTATATAGTTGTTCAACATTCTTTAAATTATTTATGAAATATGTGTTTGTTTGAGGTGTTGAGGTTCAAGTTTGTTTTTTGTTTTCTGTGTATGCTAATTGAGGTGAAGCTAGATGGGAAAGTTCCTTTGGCTAAATTTGAAGAGAATTGGATTTCCGATTTTGATGTTATTGTGGGTCTCATTGAAGAGAAGTACCATGACCCTTCGCTTGCCACTCTCTTGAACTTGCCTATTTTTGGCTCATTGTACGTTGGTACGTTTAAAGACATGTAACAGTAACAGAATGGTGAGTACATTGGCAAAACTGGGTATAAAAAGTTTATTGTGCAGGAACCGCTAAAGAATCTGTTGACGAGGTTAGATTTTGGAGAAAAAAGCAGTCAATTTTGCAGCTGCGATGGATTAAAAAGCTAACCTTTGATCCATAGATGATTCTAATCAGTATATGATATGTGTTTGAAGTTTGGGTCCTTGCTTATTGATGTTTTTGTGCCCTTGAGACCCAAAATGACAAATTATCAGCTTAGGTTTATTCATGTATTGTCACCTTTTTTGTTTGTAGAATTTATTTGAATCCTGTTAGCAAAAATTGTGCGCGCTTCCGGCTACCAAGACCCTCCTAGCTTACACAATTGGGTATCTGGTATGTACGCTGCTGCTAACTCATTTTCTAGGTTGACCTGTTTTAGCATTATTGAACTGATCTGTTTATGTTACTTACATATTTTACTGAGATCGTTTGTAATTACTTTATTGAAATTTGAAGGTAAAAAGCTAACTGTGTATGTTATCGATTTTGATGAGTTAGTGTTTTCCGTTTCCTTGATGCAAGAATTATAGATTTATAGTTGATAGTTCTTATTGTGCAAGAATTGAAAAGGAAAAAAAAAGTCTGAAAGAAAATTCAAAATCCTATAACGAAACTTAAATTTTGGTGAGAAGCTTATATATATTCAAATATATTTACAGGTCCAAACTAAGCAATGGATCAACTTGTCTTAAATTGAGGTTGAGACACATGTTAGAGGATTGTTTGTATCCAAGATTCGGATATGGCACTCACATTGCAGCTGTAAACACCTTTTTTTCTTTCATGGCCTATCTTTTTCCTGTCCTTCATGATTTGTTGAGGGTTTAAAACTTTGAATTAAGTTTCGAAGGTTGAAGAGAACTCTTTTACTGGTTTGAAGAGTGGTCTTGATGCTTTATACACTTTCCTGGTTGGTGATGGCGTCAACTTGGCTGACATCTTCACAAACATGAAACTTGGTGGTGGCTTTTCAATATTAATGCCAAAGAGTTTTCAACATTAATGCCAAAGAGTTTTACATCTCGCTGTAAAACCATCTATATTAAATAATATATTATTACACACTCAATTATGCTAAATTATATGTTGTTTTTCACCATATTATAGTTAGATTTACAATAGTCACTTAATTACACTTTAGAAGAATGGTGTGAAATAGGTACAGTTAGATGTGAGTACTTACTGCCAATTGCAGCTTAGTAGCATTGGCTTTATGTGCTTATTGGTAGTTCATTAGGTGTTGACTGAGATTGCTTATATCTATGGGTTTTCTTTTATTTGACAATTCACACGACGTAACTATGTCTATGATCAGGGGTCGGCACTCGACTTTTACTTTTATTCTTTATAATGACGCCGATTGTTGGACAATTGTTAACGTGTTCAAAGCGAGAACGACATGGTTTAGTGTGCCGCAACGCGCACGCAGTGAACAAACCTAGTATGTATTATTGTACACTTAAGATGAATAGTAAGGGTGGCTTTTGGCTTGCAGTGAATAACTAGCCCACGCGGAAGTCTCAGCTATAGCCACGAAGTTTCACTCTAGTCACGTGTTGGTAAGATAAGCCCTCATCAGCCACCATTGCCACCCACATGGTCATTTAAATCAGTTAGAATCCCAACAACAAGTTACCAAACTCTTCATCTCTCTCTCTCTCTCTCACACACACACACACACACACCAGTCACTGCTACCAGTGGTGGATCCATGATTTTTTTCCTATGGGTTCCCTTTTTTCAGCGGTCAGATCTCTAACAACCAAGCATTAGAATTTTCAGGTCGGGTCAGGTTGGTTTGGGTTGTGAAACATAATAAAATACGAGATAGATGGTGATAACAAAAAATGGCTATCGAGGCACTTAAAGACTATCTACAATTCTGTGACACCAATCAACAAACCAGGTCAACATCCGTACGCATTTCATTTATTATTACCTTTTCATGTGCATAATTAGGCATCCTGCACACACTATACCCCCCAGTCTGGTAAAGCAAAAATTATTGGGGAAACTCAATAGATTACCCGTTTATGCATACAACACCCGGACTATACGAAACAATTGGCACGAATCAGTCAAGCCAACCACACGTTCAACAGAGAGCAACAGAATGCCCGACTAACACAATTGTACAAAACAACAACACACGTAACGATACCTCAGTGGAAAATTACACAATCCACTCAAAACTCAAACAATCACATAACATCTTATGAGATTACCACACTCTAACACAAGGTAATCTATCTCTAATACATGTATATGAATCATAAAAACATTATCATGTATTAGCGTAAAGATAAGATGTGTACATGACTAATAAATGTTAATACATGTTAATATCGTCATCACAACACACACATATATAAATATGATCGACTACCAAGACCCATGAACAAACACATATAAGTGGAATGCTCACTTATTGGGCAATACAAAGGGCACATACACACACACACACACACACACACACACACACATATATATATATATATATCCACACTCACAACTATACATACACACCTACACCTTATTTTCCTTGTCCCTCTATTATGTAAATATGGTGTCTTTCCTTAAACATCACACATTTTCCTAAAGTCCACCATTACCACTTTTAATCTAACTAACCAACAAAACTCCTCCTTCTTTCCTTGTCATCGGCCGAGCACAACAAAAATACCAATAACCTTCTAGATGATGACTACATTTTCACAAGGATGGACCTTCGTGTTTTCAAGTCCAAGATCAAGAGTTGGAGGTTACCACAATGTTGCTTGTCTTTTCCTTTGAGCCGCAAATTAGGAAGCAACATAGGACAAATATGGACAACCATACTTATACCATTTTGGGCTAATAACAATGACCACCCTCCATCCAAGACATGATCATAGTCAAGACGAGGAGATCCTCCCTTTGAATCCTTGTGGCGGCCAAAAACAACAAACAAACAACCATGACAAGTCCCTTTTGTTAGAAGTGTCCACAACTTACACAAGCTAAGTACATGACAACTCTTACCAATACATTCACCATGATGTAAGCACTCTCTATTTACTCCTACCCCACGATCGGATCAAGGAAGGAACAAAGGAAGTTACATCAACATCACAAAGATCATGCTTTTGTTTCTAGTTGGCAGATTACAACAAAAGGAAAAAGACAAAGTGTATAGTTGTCAAACTAACACCATTTTAGATAACAAACAACCTTAATCCTATTCATAGATTAGTCAACCATCCCTTTTATCTATTGCTAACCTCAATCGGTCCAAATCAAGGCTCATGCGTGCTCTCTTGTATCACTATCACTACTCCAAATCCATGACTCACAACAAGAATCAATGCAAAAGCCAAGGAGCTAGTACATTCCTTCTTTGCCTTTGTCCTCACTTTCGGCCGACTCTATATAAGGAGGCTCAAGAAATTGTAGGCATCACACTAATATTCCCACAATCCTCACTCTCTTGAAACCTTCGGCCCCTTTCCAAAGCCCCAAGCCGAAGCACAAGCAACCATCGAGTCATAAACATCCAAGCCGAAGGAGGTTCCAAGGTCTCAAGGATTGCACCATCTCGAGCCACTTCTAGGTGAGTTATTTTGTTTCCCTAAGGCCTTATCTATCGGCCCTACTATGTTCACCCATTTCACCGACCTTTGATCATAGGTAATCGACCACATATACACCTAAGATCACACACATTGCTCTACTTAGGAATAATCGGCTAGATAATGATCAGATTGCCACAATAACTCATTGATAAATAATCGGCCCTATATCACAATGATAGGTTAAGAGATGTTATTTAATCAAAAACCTAATATAAATGATCAACTAATAATCGGTTTTCATAAATAAAACTAATTTGGTTTATGATCAAAGTTAAGGCTTATAATGAATGAGTTTATAATCGGTTTTCATCACAAATCCACTAGAGCACCTTGCATAGCTTCGATGGTACTTAAACAAGCCTAGATCAACCCATATTGATCTAATAAACCATCGAATCCAAGACCTATATGATACATTGTTTTGGCTATAACTCCTTAACATATGTTACATAGGCCAAAACATATGTTAATGCTATTTGGACATTAAAAGGGCATAAACTTATGTTAAAATGCACATTTTTCCAAAAACCAACCACACGTGACAACTTGGTATTAATGCACAAACCATAACGACATGTGGGGACCACGTGCCTTACAATAAAAACCAATTGACAACAAAGACACGGGATTTCTAAGTACATGAATCAATTATAAAACGTCACGTGTACCAAACATGGCCTACCTACACTAAAACCAAGGTCCACAATATCGGGTGAACTACTTGTATGATAAACGACAAGAACGTACAATTTACCGTGCTCTTGATAATCATAGGGAAACCGGTGTCTGGATGGTAGTTTCTTCACATTTCAGCCTCACTAGACCGCACATACTATTATCAGGTGAGTTTCACAGCCCCATTGTTGGATCAGTTAGCTCTTTAACAGTTGTTTGCTTATGAACACTTATGTGTTTGTAAGTTTATCAAAGAAGTTTGCACAGCGGAATAAGTGAAGTGTTCAGTTGTAAAGTTTCACTTTCAACAGGAGTTATTACTCCCCATGGATGTAATGAACTAAAGACAGTTAATGAGAATCTAAGCAATTGAATGTATATGATAATATGTAAAGAGATTCTCAGATTATGAAATGGTATTTCAAGTAAAACCTTTGAAGGATTTCAGTTTAATAAAATCGATCTCTAAAATAATGGGATTAACCCATCTATTTATAGAGGAATAGATACATGCACCTTGTTACAAAAGCAATCCTACAACAGTTTGTAGTCTTGAAACTTGTACAAAAAGATAAAGTAATGTTATAATACTAAACTACTGCAACATAAGGGCGGTGGAAAGATTCTGTTACAACTGCTGATAAGTGACAAACTACTGATGAGTAGTTTGTCTTCAGTAGTTCTTCAGTTGACTTGTCAGGTTTGACTTCAGAATTTCTGATATTTACTCTTCAGTACTTGTTGAATCCTTCTTCAGCAGTTTCTTCTTCTTTCTTCAGTAGTTCTTCACTTAGCATATTTTGTGAGAAAATAGGAATTAGACTAAGGTTAGCAAAAGAGGTTTCTTTAATCCTTTTTGTCCTTACAATCTCCCCCTGGATTGATGAAGCCAAAACCTTATCTAATCCTTTATTGTCTTCTTTTGCTATCAAGTATCTTCCAGATTTCTCTAAACATGGAAGTCTTGAGTTGGTTCAGTTGTTCATTGGTGAGAGATCCTTGTTCAGGTTCAAGATGTTGGATTATGAGCAAGTCTTGTGTAGATAGATTTTTCAGTTCTTCTATAGATTTGAAGGCCTTGCTTGAATGATCTCTCCTTGTGACCAATACTGAGTTGGAATCAGTAAATGACCATTTCATTATCAATACTTTAGATTGGTCAAAGTCTAAAGTGTTAGGGATCATGCTGGTCCCCTAGGATGTTCCTGAGTGAGGGATGTTTTCTACTTCAGTGACCTTCAAGTTGGATTCTCTTCCTTCTTCTGTTTGCACCACATTAGGTATATCAAAGGTAGGTAAATGATGTTCAGTGATTACCTTAGTGTGCAGTTTATCAGTTATTGTCTTTTGTATTTGGTAAGCAAATGTTGAAGGATCCCTGAATTGTGTCAGCAAAGGCTTCTCTTCAATCACAAAGTCTCCTTGTACTACTGTATTGCCTTCAAGCAATACCATCTTGAAATCAATCTTTGTGATCGCCTCTTGCTTCTTCTTGGTAGCAGGCTTTGATGTTGATTGTTTAGCACCAGAAGTTCTAACTACTGAAGTTGACACTTCAGAAGTTTTGTACTTCTCTGGATTTGCAGCCTTATCAGCCTTGAATCTTTTGTAGGTGTCAAATAATGTGTCTTCTCTCCATTTTGACACTGAGGCTTTTGAACCAAATCCATTAGCTACCAATTCATCTATAACTTCATCTCTCTTTGCCTTTCTGTCTTTTTCAGTGGCAATTTTATCAGCTACAATCTGAGCTCTTCTTGTAAGCTCATCCATAGAGAGCCCTTTGAGTGAATATGCCTTAGTTTTGTTGTTCTTGATTATGTAAGACATCAGTTGTTGTCTTTTGTCTTCCTGATCAACTCTTTCAAGTGCAGCTTGCTTATTCAACTCTTCTTCATACTTTTCAAGTTTGTCATTGTAGCTCAAATCATCCATTGCTTCTAGGCTGTTCCAGATCTCATCTTCCTTGGCTTTCTTCTGTGCTGCAAGTAAACTCTTCTCCAGTATTTCTTTTGACATTGAGATTGGAGCAGGGTTTAATACAGTCATTTGAGTGGTTGCAGGCCTTGGAATGTGAGTTGGAATGTCTTCAGTTGCCATAGAAGGCTATTCAGATGGAATGTTGGAAGTGTTAACTACTAGAGGGTTGAGAGTAGTATCAACTAATGAAGGATTGTCTTCAGTACTTTCAGAGTCTTCAGAAGTTTCTTCATTTAGGCATTGGGATGTTTCAGCTGCAACTTCAGTTTCTTTGAGGAGCCTATCTTGATCTTCTAATTGTTTTTTGGCCTCCTCCTCCTCTTGTTGTTGTTGAGCCACTTTTGCCTTTATCCTGGCTTCCAGTGACTCTCTTGGTTCCTTATTCTTCTCCCCCTTTTTGGCTTCATCCACTTCTGAGAGCCTGATAGGTAGAGAAGTTTTACCAGATAACTTGGCAAGCTGTCTTGTGTTGTACTGATTTTTGGTCTTCAACTCCCAAGTAGTTGTGAAGGATTTGAGGTGATTAGATATGGGGGTGTTCATCATCTGGTATAGGGGACCATCTGGGCTGCATAGGTGGTTCAAGTCTATGCTTGATGACCCAGGGAATTAGGTAGGCATTTTTAGTGTAGGGGGTGTTTTTGGGTGATCTTCAGAGTGTACTGAAGATGCCACTTTAGGGGAATCAGGGTTCAAGTGGTCTTTAACCTGATCTGTTGTGACCAGCTCTTTGAGCTTAGAGACATCAGATTCAGGACCTTCACTAGTAGCTGTCAATTCATGTTTTGTGGAGTTTGAATCATCATCCAAATCAATGGAATCATCTGAATCCCTGGTGATATCCTCAATGAGGACATCATCAGTTGTATAATGAGCTGGGCCCAACCCATTTGTCTCATGAACCTCTTTGTCTTGGTACTGAGGATTTCCCACCTTAAGCATAAATCCTTCATCAGTAGTTGCCACAAATGAGGTCTTAGCAATGTTACTTCTGTCTTCAGATCCACCACTGGATGGTAAATGAGTAGTAGCAGCCTCAAATGTACCTAAAGTCTCTAAGTTTGGGCTTAGAAACCTTGGTTCTGTAAGCGAAAGATTTTGACTAAAACAGGATTATATGATCATACAAGTTACAAAACCAGGTGCGGAAACCCTAGCTTTGAACAAACTGATAGAAACTCAAATCAAAACACAATCAATATCATTTTCAAAGCTTTTCATAGATTAACTTTCACAAAACTTGATTACAATGACAATACTGTTAATCTAGATCAAATACAAACACTTTCAATCTAACCTGGAACCTGACCTCAAAACACACACAACTAATAACTCTCTTACATTCACAAAAACACAAAAACTATATATAGACTCTGCACATTCGCCCAGTTGATGTGGTCGAATGTGGACTTCTTCCACATTCGCCCACTCCAATGGTACGAATGTGTATCTTTGTCAGCTTCCAGTCTTCCTTCGCCCTGTAAACTTCTACCTTCGCCCACATTATGTCTACCTTCGCCCACTTATATTTACATTCTACCAATCAGCACTATTTAACACATGTTAACATCCAATCACTAGTCGCAAAACGCATCTACAAACTCCCCCTTGACTATTGATTGGATTGTCTTCTCTTCTCGTCCATGGCTTTATTCATCAGCTTAATTCTGAGCTGTTTCTTCTGCTCATTAGTCATTGCAGGCTCAAACATTCTCTTCACTGGTTTTGACACATTTGCCATCTTCACCGTCTTGCCAAGTTTATTTTCCAAATTACTCCCCGCATTAATATTATAAGCAAAGCAAACTCCAACCACTTGAGTATACTTTCTTGCTTGATCAGCATCTTTCGGCTCAAAGTAAATCGGATTATAGAAAAGCATGATGATGTCTTCAAAAGTACAATTAATCAACCACATCGGATCAAATACATGAACATGCTTGTATTTGTCCTTCCCGTCTCTCAACACTATCACCGCTTCAGCCTTCCTCCAATCATAATACCAGAAAATAAAATCAGCACTGAAATGTTGTGGCATAGGCATCAAAGGTATTTTTCTCATCACTTCAGGTGCTTTGTATATCAAAGTAGCCCGCTTCAGCTTGGTTTGAGGATCAATATCCCTATGAACTTTTCTTCGGGGATATTGAGGCTTGAATCGATTCCATCTTGTTCTACTTTCCCAAACCAGCTTATCTGCACACCAACCGACATGAGTACCGCTTACTGAAGCACCAGACATAGGGAATCTGCATAGATCTCTGACCGCCCAGTACGGTAGAGTTAGCAAATCAATGAATCTGTTAAAATACAAGATCCATGTTTCCCATTTACCAGCTATGCACTTCAGCCTGCCCAAATATGTCCACCTTAGAGCTCTGCCTTTGAACTTGGCATTGTGAAATCTGTAAAAGTTTCCTTGAGCTTCAGGCTTCGGTCGGTTCTCATCCATTTCTTTCAATTTCTTCAAATAACTCTTCAATTCATCAGATTGATTTGAAGATTCTTGCTTATCAGCACCAAACACCTTCTCCACAAACTCTGCACTTCTTTGCTGTGCCTTTTTCTTTGCCGAATGGTTTGATGTCTCAGTGAAATCAGGAAATATTTCATCTTCATCTGTTTCTCTGAAGTACTGAGGAAACTCTTCATGAGTTATATCTTCAACCTCCACTTCATCAAGCTCAGGAGTATTCTTATCATCTGAGTGACTTCCAACATCCTTTTCAGAAATGTCTGGAATCGACTCATCTACTATAAACTCCTCAAATGTTTTCCCTATCCTCTGTGCAAGTCCATCCAGAATTTCCTTTGCCACAGAAGCAGGTACCTCTCCTTCTTCAAGATCAGGATCTTCGTATTCCGATTCATATCTCAAGTCATCAGTTTGGAATATCTCAGCAAAACATCCTGTAAACTCAATCGTCCATTCTCTTCTTTCCAACATGTCTTTATACACTTGTTTAGCATCATCTGATAAAGACCTCACCTTCTCATTCCAGAAGATACTTTCATCTGAATCAACGTTCTCACCTTTCTTCTTCTTTGAACTTGATTCTCCAATACTCTTCTTTTTGGATGTTCTCTCTTCAAATGTAAACTTTGAAGTATCATCTCCTCCATCATCATCATCACTATCACTATCATCCTCTTTCTGTCTCCCAGACCCTTCTGCATTATCATCATCATCATTATCATCCTCATCATCACTCTTCTCTGACTCTTCATCATCCTCATCATCATCTTTTTCTTCATCCGATTCAGACTCTTCATAGTCAACTTTCTCTTCCTCTTCTTCTTTATCTTCTTCACCCTCCTTCAACTTGGGTGCAACATTATACAAATCATCAATCAAATCACTAAGGCGTTTGTTCTCAGCCCTTAGTTCTTTGTTGTCTGCTTTAATCAAATTTATCCTGTTCTTGTTTCTTGCACACTTTCCCTCAAGCTTTTCATTCTTTGCTTCAAGCTTCTTAACCTTTTCATTAATCTCATCTTGATTTGATTTAGAAGCAACCACAATCTGAAGCATTTTCTCTTCATTCTGCTTAAACTTGGCTATTTCAGCTTGTTGAGCCACAATCATCTTCATCATATCATCCATTTTCTTGTTCACCTGTTTCATCACATCATCATCCACAGTGACCTTCTTGGATTTTGATCTAGATGGCTCAACTTCCTTTTCTTTCTGAGGCTTTCTGAACATGTCAAGTACATTGTCCAGTGCAACATTTAGTTGATCAGCTGATATTGTTTCTGCCTCTTTAGACTTCTTTTGCTTTTTGGAGACTGGTGAAGATAGCTTTGATGATGTACCAGCATCTGGCACTCTTTTACCCTTCAACAGTTGTGCTAGTTCTTTCTCTCTCAACTGTTTAGTGCTTGTCTTCTTAGACATGGTCTTGTGCTTGGCTTTGGGCAAGTTTACAACCACAGTTTCTCCAGTATTCAACTCATCCAAGTCAACACCTAAACCTTCATCTTCAACATTCAATGGCTTCTTTCTTTTCTCAGCTTCTTCAATCGATTTGTTTAAAGATTCAGACTCACCAACCATAGTGGCCTTACGTTTGGTGGTCCTAACATTCTCAGCATCAGAATCCCATCGTTCTTCTACCTCAGTTTCCTCTGAATCCACTGATTCTTCATCCACCAAACCAGTACCTTTCTTTGCAGTTGATTTCTTTCTCACCTCCTGTTGCTTAGAACTTCCTTGATCAGTCTTTCCCTTACCCTTCCCTTTGGCTCCGGGATTAACTACCTGTCTCTTCCTCTTAGTGCTTGCATCAACATACACCAAGGGATCATCATTATCAGAATCACTATCATCATGTCTTGCTCTGTTCTTGCCAGGATCAGTGTAATCCTGACTAGCCAAAGCTCCAAATAATCTCCTGTGAGGTGGCTTTTCATTGTCTGGCACACCCTTATATCCTTTCATTCTCACCAAAGTACGAATGTTCATGTGATCTTGACCTAGGATCATAGTTGGATCCTTCTTCAATTCTGGATACTTGTGGTCAAAAATCATCATGAGAAATCTCGGATATAGCATGAATTGGTTCTTCTTCACACCCTTTAACATCTCAAGCATGTGATCTAAAATCATACCAGATACGTTGAATGGTTTGTTGAGAGTCAACGCAACCATCATCGAACTTAGACTTCTTCTCATAACATCATAACCACCGCTCACACATCCAAATACGTGAATAATGACATGTGCAAAGTACTTGAACTGCACACTCAGCTTCCCTTTATACATAGATCCATCAGTGATCGGACCTTTGTACTTCATTCTTAAGAAACAAGCCTTCTGTTCAGTCCACGACAATTCTCTTGGATCCTCACTGACCTCGAACTTTATCTGGAGTGCTTCTCTAATATCAGACTCTATAATCAATATCTCCAAGTCTTGTATCTTGCTTCTAATGATTGTCTGATTATCCCAGAAGTCATACTTCGCATTCTTGTAGAAGTCTTCAATGATATCTTTGTAAATGATTGTCGGAGTAGCTAAAGCATAGAAAACTCTGCTCCTCCTCAAGAATTCAATGATTCTAGTAAACTCTACATTCTTTTCCACATCGCCAAGATAAGCACAACAGTTATGTGTTTTCTCAAACAACCAACTGCTTGTACTTGACGATTCTCCTTCCTGAACGTTCTCTGGAACTGGTTCTGAAACGATATTCTCCACTGGAGTCTCAATGTTCTCAGTCTGATCAGCCATCTGCATATCAAAAACAAAAACAAACGTCAAAATACAAAAACGACAAAAATTCAAAATTTTAAAGTTTTAAAGTTCCACATTCGCCCATTTTGATCTGGACGAATGTGAATATTAAGGTGCGAATGTGAAATTTCCTGGACGAAAGTGAAAAGACTTTGAATTAGAAACACATTCGCCCGGTTTTAATCTACATTCGCCCAAAACATCCACCTTCGTCCGTTTTATGGACCGAAGGTAAAACCTGTTTTTCCCTAAAATTTAAAAATTTTGCAAACTTGTTTTTAACCCTTGATTTTATTTAGGATGTGTTCTAATATGGCCGATTAACCTTCATCCATCATCAATTGTTCCTAAATTTCAATTTTCATCAGTTTTATTAAAGAATTAGGGTCACGACTGTTTCAAATGATCAATTAACCATCTATTGTTGTTGTTATCCTAATTCCTGGATAATTCTCCCCCTAAAACTGATGAGGATTGAAATGCAATCAAAAACAAACTCTAAGAAACACTCTAAGACCCTAAACTGTAAAACCCTAGGTCCGGTTACAAAAACGATGATTCTGATCTCGTTAGGGCTCCATTACCTGTGAATTTAGTATAGAAATGATCAGTAGATGATAGGGAATCAAATGCACAAGAAAAAGGAATCCAAGCAACAAGGTTTGGTATTGAAGAAAATTCTTTTTAAGAACAGATACTGAGGGTTCGAACCTGAAACTTGTATTTATAGAAAAGCCACCTTCGCCCGTTTATAGTGGGCGAATGAGAGACTATCCCACCTTCGCCCCAAATGAATGGCCCGAAGGTGAAATTGTTACCCGAAGGTGAAATTATAGTATAAAATGCCCACATTCGTCCAAATTGTAACGGCCGAAGGTAAAGATTTTTCCACATTCGACCCAATTAAGGGGCGGATGTGAAATGGAAAAATCTGAAAATTTTACCAAATCACGAATTCGAATCCCGTTCAACATTTTTCAATCTGTTAAACCTCCAAAACTCAAATTTTCACTTTTTGAATGATACAAAGCCCAGATGGTGTTATCAAATCTCAGAAATTGACCATCAAGCATCCCCGGTTATCAAAAATAAAGCAGAAATGCAAAAAATTTTGGTTTTTCTGAAATTTTATCAAAACACACCTAAAATCTTTTTGGATTTTGTATCTTTTTGACAATAAAAGTAAAATGCAACAAAGTAAAATGCATTAAAGTAAATGAAAGCAGTAAACATTTTGTGATATCCGGTAAGAGGATCATATCAGTTTTCTGAGAAATCTAATCACAGCGTTGATCTGTTTGTTTAATATTATCATTAGAAACAATATGTGACACGGCAATTACTGATATTGTGGTCCACGTAAGCTCACATGCAGACAATTACGCAATGCTTTAAAATGATGCGAGTTAGGTGTATTAGACTAACACATTGTGGTTCCCACACACACGACATACTCCCGTATCAAGTAATTGCACAAAGCTTCGTCGTAACGCGTGATTATGCCAGAGTTATCCGTAAAAATTACAAAGTATATAGCACAGAGGTGTACAGGTCAGCAAATGAATGCAGCAAAGTAACATGTGCGTATACACTAGGTTGAGGCTGATATTAACCACTGATTTGCATCAGAAAGTCAATACGATGTAATAATGATCTTTGATCAATAAAACATAAAGTTCCTCAATTCGGTAACTTTCGGTTTTGGCAATTAAGCTCTTTTTGCAAATATTCTGATGAAACTAGGTCCGTAAATCAATACGACAGAAGTTTAATCAGAATATCCCGGATAACCATAACATAACGACCCGAAACCTCAGATTTTGGCAATTCTATCAAACGAAATTACGGTACTAAGACCATATGCCCATGAGGTGTTCAGCCACGAACGCGTAGTTTGTTATGTTTGTATCACTAATGCACGCAATATTTAGTCTACGAAGCCTATCAGCATATCACACGTAATCAACATACGTCTCATTATACTATACAATTCTGTAGCCTGTGTCAGATCCCCACTGATGTACTATCATTTCCTCTTTTTATCCAGGAAATCATTTTGGTTTTTCTAATTTTTAGGTCTTTTGAAATTTTTCAATGTTTTTGGTTTTTCTGATAAAATGACTCCCCCTAAAATAAAGAACATATTTTTGGGTTTTTAATTTTTCTGAAAAACAAAAAAAATTTGAAAGAAACAATCCACTTGAAAGCATCAACTTCTTTGAGGATTAAACAATCCCCTCGAAAGCATCAACTTCTTTGAGGATTATGATAGAAAAGAGAAATTCCCAATTAGCAAAGAGAAATTCCCAATTAGCAAAAATTTTAAAAATAAAAACTAAAACTAAAAAGCGATAAACCGAGGTGCCGATTAGTCCTGTTTTTCTTTTATATTGTTTACTTTTAAAAGATATTCAAAGCGGGATCTGTCAAAAGCTTTTGTAAACAAATCTGCACGTTGGTAGTCAGTGTGGATTTTGACCATATCTATCAATTCCTTAGCATAACAATCACGGATAAAATGATATTTGATCCGGATATGTTTCGCTTTAGAATGATTTTCAGTATTTTTAGTTAATGCAATTGCGGCTTCATTGTCACAGTGTATAGGGGTTTTAAGAAACTGCAAACCGTAATCCACCATCTGTTGTTGGATCCAGAGTACTTGCGAACAGCAACTTGAGGCTGCAATATACTCAGCTTCACAGGTAGACAGCGCCACGGAAGTCTGTTTCTTGCATTGCCAGGTAATTAACCTGCTCCCTAAAAACTGGCAACCAGCTGTAGTAGATTTGCTATCTTTGTCACAGCCGCCCCAATCTGCATCACTAAAAGCAATAAAATCAAAATCATCATCATTAGGGTACCAAAGTCCTTTTGAGGGACAACCCTTCAGATATCGAAGGATACGCTTGACCGCCGTCAGATGACTTTGTTTCGGCTTCGATTGATAGCGAGCACAAAGACACGTTGCATACATAATATCTGGTCGAGACGCCGTCAAATACATCAAAGATCCGATGATTGCTCTGTATGTAAATGGGTCCGTCAGCTCCCCCTTAGCGTCCACTCCAATCCCGTGATTGGGTTGAATCGGGGTATCCATCGGCTTAGAGTCCTCCATCTGGAATCGGCTCAAGATGTCGGATACGTATTTTGTCTGGTGAATGAAGATCCCGTCGGGTCTTTGGTCCACCTGCAAGCCGAGGAAAAACTGCATCTCCCCTATTGCGCTCATTTCGAACTTTTCTTGCATGACAGTTTCGAATTCCCTGCATAAAAGTTCATTAGTTGAACCAAATATGATATCATCAACGTAAATCTGCACTAGAAGCAAATCATCTCCCGTCTTCTTCGTGAAGAGGGTGCAATCGACGAGGCCGCGTTTGAATCCTTTGGAGATGAGGTATGTACTTAGCTCCTCGTACCACTGTCTCGGAGCCTGGTGCAAACCATATAGAGCTTTGTTCAGCACGTAGACCTTATCCCGGTGGATTGGGTCCTCAAAGCCTGGTGGCTGCCCGACATAAACCTCTTCCTTGACTTTCCCGTACAAAAATGCGCTCTTGACGTCCATTTGATAGACTTTGAATTTCTTGTATGAAGCAAACGCAAGGAACATCCGAATAGCTTCAATCCGTGCTACTGGTGCATAGATTTCGTTATAATCAATCCCTTCGATTTGATGGAAACCCTGCACGACCAATCTGGCTTTGTTACGAACAATAACCCCACGATCATCCTTTTTGCACTTAAACACCCATTTAGTGCCTATTTTCTTCCTTCCCGGCGGCAAATCCGTGAGCGTCCAAACTCCCAATTTCTGGAATTGTAATAACTCCTCCTGCATGGCTTCAACCCAGGCATCTTCATTCAAAGCGTCCTTGTATGTCCTTGGCTCTACCTGCGACACATAACACGCAAACGACCAATCATTTTGACTACCAGATTTTTGAATTTAAAGCACCAAAACTCTCTGGCGAGTTAACACTTCTCAGCTGCCCTCTGGTCATAACACCACTTCCAGGATCACCGATAACTTGCTCCAGCGGGTGAATACGATGAATCCGAGATTCCGGATAAACAGGTACAATAACTCCCGTCTGAGCAGTCAAGTTTTCTACAACATCCAGATCATGACCCGTGTTTGATGATGAAGCAACATCTGGAGTTGGAGTTGGGTTCACTGGCATTGCCTCTGGTTCTTCTGCATGTTCAAGAATGACTTCTTCAAATTGTTCAACTTCAGATTCTGAAGAGTCTAATGAAGTTGAAGCCTCTTGAAACACATCTTCCTCTTGTATAGGAGCATTTGTATCATTAGAAGCTGGTAGGGGGTTCACGGTGATTGGACGCACCAACGATGAAGTCGTTGCGTTTTCACACTCGTAAAGTAATCTGATAACAGCTTCTTCAACCAAGCTATCTAGATTGAATGATTCAAAGAAGTCTTTGTAATCAAACATCCAATCAGGACCCGTGCCTTGCAAATTTTGAGTATATCGTTGAACTTCCACGTTAGCCCAATCCTCCACTTGACGAGTTCGCTTGTTGAATACCCGTTTGAGCGGGGTTGCATATCCAACAAAATATCCCTCCTCAGCTTTAGGACTAAACTTCTCACCTGGATTCAACATCGTGCATGGCGCCCCAAAAGGTTCTAGATACTCTAAGTTGGGCTTTCGTCGGTGTAACAGTTCATAAGATGTTTTTCCAAACTTCTTCACTGTTAGAACCCGATTTAGTGTATAATTTGCTGCATAAATCGCCTCGTTCCAGAACATTACCGGAAGATTTGAATCAGCAAGCATTGTTCTAGCCGCCTCAATTAGAGTCCTATTCTTTCGTTCAGCAACACCGTTCTGTTGTGGGGTGTACGGAGCCGAATATTCATGATGTATCCCTTTGCTTTCACAAAGTTCAACCATCTTGGCATTTTTGAACTCCGTCCCATTGTCACTCCGAATTCTCTTTATCTTCAAATTATAGAGATTCTCCAGTCGAGTGAACAAAACTTTTAAGTTGTTAAAGGTGTCACTTTTATTTTGCAAACACATCACCCATGAAAATCGTGAGTAGTCATCAGTGACAACTAAACAATAAAGCTCTCCAAGATGACTTTTGCGCTTGACCGGTCCAAATAGGTCCATGTGCAATCGCTCAAGTGGCATCTCAACAGAGTTGACTTTCTTCACTTTGTGGGCCTGTTTGTGTTGCTTCCCCTTCTTACAGCTTACACACTTGTCATTTAGATGGAAATGTTTCACGTTTACTCCATCGACAAGCCCATTTTTCACAAGTTGATTCATTTTTCTCAGATGAATGTGCCCCATTCTTCGGTGCCACATTATCGATTCTTTCTCAGTCGCTTTGGATAGAAAACATGTTATTTGCCCCTGTGATGTCATCGCCTTGGACATATCAAGAATATAGAGATTGTTGACGCGAGGTGCCATCAACATTATCCACTCCTTTGGAATTTTGAAGCCCGGTTTGAGAATATAGCAGGATTTGTCATCAAAATGCACAGAAAATTGTTTATCACATATTTGACTGACACTCAGCAGATTATAATCTATCTGCTTCACATAAGATATCCGCTCAAAGCTCACTATCCCATTACTCACGCTCCCCTCCATTGTGATATAACCACCTTTATTACCAGCGAATGCGACATACCCTCCATTGATGTTTTTCACGTCGAACAGCAATGCGAGATCCCCTGTCATGTGGCCTGAAGCTCCACTATCAACAATCCAAAGACTGCTAATAGGGCCAGCTGAAGCTCCCTGCACACAAAAAGTAAATCATTTAGTTCTTTCGGGGGACCCAAGCCTGAGTCTTGGGCCTTTGAACATCAGCTTTGAAAGAAACATTCTCATTCACATTTTCAACAACTTTTTGTTTTGGATCAATCTTTTTCTGATTGTTCAAAACAGTTTCCTTTTTCTCATTGACCTTAGAAGTAGAAGCTCCTGGAGTACCATTGGGTGACCAAGATTGTTCAGATCTTTTAAGAATGCGAATCTGAGATTTTGGTTTCTCAGTTGGTTTCTGAACATTGTTAACAAACGTAACTTTCTTGGTTACCTTATCTGAGTTAACAGACTTAGGTCCAACATTTGATTTGACAATCGGTTTTTGTGGAACCTTTTGCCTATCAATTGTTGCGTTCACCACAGGCTTTCTCCATGATTGTTCCATAGCAATCCGATTTCTTTGATCATATTGAATTGGACGATTGGTCCTCATTTGATGAAAATTGTTTTGGTTATAAAACTGTTGTTGTTGAGGAACAACTCGTCTATGTGGTGGAACATAATGATCAATCGGTTTTCTCATTGAATTTCTCACTTCAACCTCATGTCTTTTATGCCTTACATATGGACACTGAGCAAGTAAATGCCCACGTTCCCCACATTTAAAGCATTTTCGATACTCTTCAAAAACATATTGAGCATTTGGTTGAGCAATTGATCTAACAGGATATTGATCATTATACTGTTGATTCCTCAAACTCTCAAGAAGTGGTCCTTTTGAGTAAGTAGGCTCATGAAAACCATTAGCTCTGTCATTTGGTCGAATGAACTCTGTGACATGGACCTTTGGTTCTTGAGGAACATTCAAATACAATTTCTTTAAAATTTCTGGTGGAATCTCATTTGTTCTCTCATGTTTTGGGAACCAAATAGTGCTTTCTTGCCAAATCTTTTCTATTTTAGCATAGTTAGCATTTTTGATTGGAAATTCCTCATCAGAGATGATTTTATTGGATCCTTCCATCCGATAAAACACCTTGACAGGTTTGTCACATGGTTCATTCTCAAGGTCCTTTTTAATCTCATTCTTTTCAGACTTTTTCTCACGATGAGCATTTGCCATCGGATGCACATGTTTAGATGGTGAGACTGGTTCAGTAGTAATGATGTGATTTTCTTTTGGAATTTCACATGCATTAACAGTTTGATCATTACCAGTATCATCACTCTCTGAGTCTGAATCCACACTTTCAGCATAAACACCCTCATCATTCAAGCCTAAAATCGGTCTCACATCGGAATGTGGATCACCAATACTCGAGGTATTAGATTCAATTTCCGATGATGAGTCTGATTTTACCGAGCTCTCCGGTATAACTTGGTGATAATTATGATTTTCAAAAAGCACCGGAGATGGCACAGACTTGTAATTAGTGGTGTTATCATCTATGATGTGGTCTACCACGTAAGCAATGTGCTTATAACTTTCCAATTTTTTGTTTACTTTCTCAGCAAAGCATTTTATGGCTGCCATTTCCAACTTGGTATTTTCAATTTCATTGATATAGTTGTTAATTGCCAATTGTTTTAATGATAAAGTATTTTTCAAGTCGGAAATGTCCTTTTTGTAGCCATCTAATACCTTGTTGAAAGCATTCAACTCTTTGCGAGTAGATTGACTGTTCATGATAGCACTATCACGTTGAACTCGGAGTTGTTTATTCTCCTCAGTCAATCTATCACATGTTCCACAATATTTATCACTTTTAATATCAGTGCTAGAATGAGAACTTACAGGTTTCGGCGGATCAGTCATGGCCATCAATGCGAAATGAGCTTCCTTTCCAGTAAAAAATTTGGAATAGTCAATCTTGGTGAAAGCATCATCAGCAATACACGACTTCCTTGTCATCAGAAAATCCGCTTCTGCTAGCAACTGATCTATGTCATCATCTAGTGATGTAACACTTGCTTCCGTATCCGATTCACTGTCTGAGTCAGAATAAACCGATTCACACTCCTCAGGAACATCAGAAACAGTATCAATCACCACTCCAGAATTAGCTTTCTCAACCTTAACCTCAACAGGTTCATTCTCCACATCCATCTCAGCCTCAGACTCATCACTTTCACACTCAGTTTCTTTCTTTTCATCCACCATCACCGACTCTTCAATATCAACCTTGCAAGCAACGCAAGCCACATTGCCACTAGTAGTAATTTCCTCCACTCCTATTTGCAATCCCGACCAATCAAACCTTTCATCTTGTTGAGTCAACAATGCTTGATTCTGACTCGTGTTCTGTTGTGTCTCATTCGGTGTAGTGATCGGTATAACTGTTTGGTTAGTGTTGTTAGGAGATTGGTTTTGGATCTGGTTTGATGTGTTAGGTTGTCTGTTTTGGTTGTTGTTAGAGTTATTTTGACGGTTTTGGTAATTGTTGTTGTTTTGGTAAGAAACTCGGTTTTGGTTTTGTTGTTGACGATTCTGATAGCTTGCATTGAATGGGTTTCTATTACCTTGTTTTGGTGGCTGGGTGCATTCACGTTTAAAGTGACCTTTTTCTCCACAGTTAAAACAAGTAACTTTCTCCTTGTTGAACCCGTAGGTTGTGTTAGGAGAAGTTCCCAAATCTGTTCTACCTGTCTTTTCAATAAACTCTGTTGCTCTTCTCATGATGCTTGCAAAAGCCCATTGGATATCAATGAGTTCCATCTCTTCCTTGTCGATCTATGCATAGTCCTCATTGGTTAAGTTGTTATTCCCAATTTGACTAGCAACAAGTCCATTGTAAGATGAAACCATTGCTGAGACTAGTGCAATATGTTGTTGAGCAATTTCCACTGTCACATTGCTCAAGTTAGAAGTCTCCAAAACCACTTGTTGTTGATTAGGTTGAGTAACTTGGTTCATTGGTTGTTGAGATTGGCTAGCAGTATAGAAAGATGCTTGTTGCATTGGGGAGAATGGTGAAATGTAGGAATTGTTGTATTGTTGTTGTGGTGGTGTTTGGGTGTATGATGGTTGTGAGTAGGATGAAGTTTGTGCCATGTAGTTGATGGTAGGTTTTGGTGATTCCATGACATTGGAAATGCAAGCAACATGTGGTGCAACTATCCCTCCTGAACTTGAATTACTCACAGGAACTGAAGTGCCTCCAAAGTATAAGCTAGGATTCTGAGGAACCTGTGCTCTTCTAGCTTTCCTCTTCTCTTCCATTTCCTTGTTTTCCAGCTTCTGTATGAACTCTTGAATAGTCCAGTATTGATATGCATCCTTCTCCCTGAGAACTTCCACATGCTGATCCCAGTAAGGTGGTAGAGCATCTGCAAACTTATCCACCAAATTCTTCATAGGAATTTGTATACCATAACTTGACAATTCAGTTAGCAAATGACTATATCTAGGAGTTAATTCTTTTAAAGTTTCATTTCCAATATAAGAAAAATTCTCAAACTCCTTTCTCAATTCATCCATCCTCAAACTTCTAGTTTTCTCATTCCCATCATGCCTCCTCTTAAGCACATCCCACAATTGCTTAGACGTTGTACAAGTCCCAAATTGATGCAATAGATCATTTGTGATTGCCTGAGTCAATTGGGAAAAGGCTTTCTTTTCCACCACATATTTCTTCTTCTCATCCTCAGTTAAGCTTTCCAACGGAATTATTTCACCTGTATTCTCCAAAATCGGTGCTGTGTAACCTTTAGCAATCATACTCCATGCCTCTGCTCCCTCTACTCCCATGCCTTCCAAGTGAATCTTGAACTTGTTCTGCCACTGATTGTATTCTTGTATGTCCATGAGCTTCGGTGGCCGATTCCCGCTACCTAAAGACAAATCGTTAATCAATGTAGAAATAGCATTTGTAGTTTGAGTGTTTACCACCGCTGCTACTCCCCAGTAGTCAGGTTGTGGTGCTGGAGGTGCTACGCTTTGAGGCATCGAGCTCGTCATCGCCATGTAGTTAATCGGTTGCGAAGACTGTGTGTTCGTCTTTTGTGCTGCCACCGTCCATGGGTCCATCACTTGCTGTTGTGGTTGTGTCGTTGCTGGTCTCGGAGTAGTCGGAAAATTCCACATGATCACGAACTTCGAAAAATCCAACACTTAGAAAATTTTCCAAAAATTAGTCCTAGGTTCGCCCAAAATGCTCTTACTTTCGTCCCTTCTGATGTAGGTTCGCCCAAACAGTACCACTCGAAGGTAAAAAACTCACCAGAATGTAAAAACACACTGACACTTTTCACTTTCGCCCAAACAATTCTAGGTTCGCCCAGTATGAATCTAGGTTCGCCCGTTTTTATCAACCGAATGTGGAAATGTGGCCCGAAAGTGAAAAATTTAATCAACAATTTCCAGGTTCGCCCAGAAAAGACTCAGATTCGACCAAAAACCACTCACGTTCGCCCACTAGGTTCCAGGTTCGCCCATTTTCAAAAATTTTCAGATTTGAAAAACGGTTACACTTTGAAAAACGGTTATTTTGATCTCTGATTTTCAAAAGTTTGTGGATTTGAATGATCTTAATCAGGTTATGATTCGGAATTGATTTGGAGCAACTTTAATACTTGGAATTTTGAATTTTAACCACAAAATCAACTTTAAATCAATCAAAAACACTCAAAAACCATTTTCATGCAAAAACAGATGTATTTTGATCAAAAATATGTCCAAATCAGCTCTGAGTTTATCAAATTTGTTGTTGTATGATCCGTATGGCTCTGATACCACTTTGTAAGCGAAAGATTTTGACTAAAACAGGATTATATGATCATACAAGTTACAAAACCAGGTGCGGAAACCCTAGCTTTGAACAAACTGATAGAAACTCAAATCAAAACACAATCAATATCATTTTCAAAGCTTTTCATAGATTAACTTTCACAAAACTTGATTACAATGACAATACTGTTAATCTAGATCAAATACAAACACTTTCAATCTAACCTGGAACCTGACCTCAAAACACACACAACTAATAACTCTCTTACATTCACAAAAACACAAAAACTATATATAGACTCTGCACATTCGCCCAGTTGATGTGGTCGAATGTGGACTTCTTCCACATTCGCCCACTCCAATGGTACGAATGTGTATCTTTGTCAGCTTCCAGTCTTCCTTCGCCCTGTAAACTTCTACCTTTGCCCACATTATGTCTACCTTCGCCCACTTATATTTACATTCTACCAATCAGCACTATTTAACACATGTTAACATCCAATCACTAGTCGCAAAACGCATCTACAGGTTCACCCTTATCTCTTGGGATAGGGCTAATAACATCCACATCCATGTCAACTTCTGATGGTATTTCCCCTGTTTGATGTGGTGGTTGGGGAATAACATGGTCAGTTGGGATTGTTTCTTTTAGCCCAGAGAGAAGTTTGGCAATTTCTATTGTTGTGTGAGATAGTTCTGGTTCAGTAGTTTGTGGTAAAGGGTCAGCAGTTTCAAAGGATGGATCAGTATTTATGGTCTTTTTAAATTTCTTCCTTTGAAAAATAATGGTAATGGGTGCTCTTTTGGGGGTTTGAGATGGATGAGACTGAGAGGACATTTCAGTCACATCTTTGACAAGTTCAGATTGCACATCAGCAGTTTCAGGCATCTCAATTTCCTAAACTGCCTTTCTTTTAGGGTTGGTGGGTTTGGATTTTTGTTTTTTGGTTTTCTTGGCCTTTTTAGGTGAGGGTTTGGAAGATGGTGGTTCCATGGGGACTGTTTGTTGTTCCACTTGGTCGTCTTCTGGCAAGGCTGCTGGTTTGTTATGCCTTGAGTATGCTTGTGAGGTTAATGGTTTTAAAATAGTTGTTTTTCCCAAAAGCGCCCCATCTCCAAGTTCTTTAATTATGCATTGCATTATGAACCTTGGATACAACAAAAATTTCTTTTTAGAATTTTGGTGATGCAACACCAACTCATTAAAGAAAAGTGCTGATGCCCTGAATTTTGTCTCATTCACAATGGAATGAAAAATAGGTTGAAAAGTAGAGGGCATCTGATCATAAGATCCATTTTTTGGACTCAAGCACATGATTATGTAGTGAAACAAAAGTTTATATTTTGGTTCAAGGAATTTCTTAAAAACTTTTGCATGTGAGAGAGTACCTTGATAACCACACTCTGTCATGGTTAAATGGATTGTAGAGTTGGGAAAATGATCTGCTGCTTCAGCATCATCCAGACCCAGTCTTATCCCCAATGTAGCCGGTGTGATGGCCATTACTTTCCCTTGGATAGTTGATTTTAGGGAAATAATATGGTTATTCACTGTCACCGTCTCGGCGTTTGCCCAGAACTCATTAAGAGTTTCAGTATGAATCAGAGGATAAATGGTGAAAGCAGTGAAGTATTGAGATTGGACAACTAAATCAATGATTTCGTCGTATTGGGACCAGGCTTCATCTTTCTCAAAATAGTCTCTTTGATTGTGTCCTTGTTTCAATATGAGAGCCATGTGGTTTTGTGTGTGTGTGTGGATCGAACAGTGTTTTTGTTTGTTTGCAGGGGAGGGTTTGAGAGTGTTTATGAGAGAGAAGGAAGGAATTTTGCTTTTTGAAAGGATAAATGATGGAAAAGGTGTTTATCAGAAGTTTATAACCGCCCTAGGTCAAACTTCTAAAATGGGAAATGTCTGATTTACCCTTTTAACAAAACTGCTGATGAAGAACAATATTCATCAGTAGTTTCCATTTTCTCTTCAGTAGTTTGTTAACAACTTATGAGAACATTTATAAACACTTTATTCATAACTTCTGAAGTTTATTTAATCAGAAGTTAATAATTTTTCAGAAAATATCCCCATACTGATGTTTTTGTACATCAATAGTTTCTCTCTTTTTGTTTTTTAGAAGTTGTATGACAGATAATGTAAGTGAAAGTAAAAATATGTGCAGGAAAATGAAAAACACTTACAAGTTTAGCATCCCAAGCATGGATACTAACTTCTGAAATGTTGATGTGTCAAGGGGTTTGGTGAATATGTCAGCTATTTGATTAGTTGTTGTCACATGCTTCACTTCAATCTTGCCTTTTTCATAGCAATCCTTATGAAATGATACTTGATTTCAATAAGTTTAGTTTTTGAAAACTGAACAGGATTTTGAATGATGCTAATGGCAGATTTACTGTCTACAAGCAATGGGGTCTTGGTCTCTTTGATTCCATAATCAAGAAGTTGATATTGGAGTCATTGTATCTGTGATGTACAACTTGCAGCTGCAATGTATTCAGCTTCAGCAGTTGAAGTTGCCACAGATGTTTGTTTCTTTGATTGCCAGGACACCAGACAGTTTCCCAAGAACTGACAACCACCAGATGTTGATTTTCTTGACATTTTGCACCCTGCATAGTCACTATCTGAAAAGGCTGTTAACTTGGTATTGCTTGAAGCAGGATACCAAATTCCAAGTGTAGGAGTTCCTTTCAGATATCTGAAAATTCTTTTGACTGCAATGAGGTGTGATTCCCTAGTAGCTGATTGATATCTAGCACAAACACATGTTGAAAATATAATATTTGGTCTAGAAGCAGTTAAATACAGAAGGGAACCTATCATACATCTATACATGGTTTGATCAGCCTGTTTTCCTTGATCATCTGGTTCAACTTGTGTGGTTGGTGTCATGGGAGTGGAACATGATTTATAGTCTTGCAAAGAAAATTTGTTTAATAATTCTTTAGCATATTTAGATTGATGTATAAAAGTTTCATTTGTTTGTTGTTTAATCTGCAGTCCCAAAAAGTACTGCAGTTCTCCCATTGTACTCATCTCAAATTTTGATTGCATGAGTTTCTTAAATTCATCACACAATTTAGTGTTAGTTGAACCAAATATGATATCATCAACATAAATTTGAGCAAGTAAGACATGTTTCCAACATGTTTTATGAAAAGAGTTTTATCAATGGAGCCTCTTGTAAAGTGATTTTTGAGCAAAAAGTTTGAAAGTGTTTCATATCAAGCTCTAGGAGCCTGTTTTAGCCCATAAAGAACCTTGTCAAGTTTGTACACCCACTCAGGATGAGAAGGATCCTCAAACCCATGTGGCTGACAGACATACACTTCCTCTTTAATTTTTCCATACAAAAATGCACTCTTAACATCCATTTGAAAAACTTTAATTTTGTTGGAAATTGCATAAGCAAAAAATAACCTGATGGCTTCAAGTCTTGAAACTAGAGCAAAGGTTTCATCATAGTCAATTCTCTCTTCTTGAGAATAACCTTGTACTACCAGTCTTGATTTTTACTTGATAATCATACCAGCTTCATCTTGTTTATTTCTGAAAACCCATCTTGTGCCAATTGGTAGCTTGTTTGGTGGTAAGGGACAGATTTCCTAGATCTGTTGCTTCCTGAATTGGAGAAACTCCTCTTGCATAGCTTGAACCCAATTGTTATCTTTGAGGGCTTCTTGATACTTCTTCGGTTCCAATTGAGAAATGAATGCTGAGAAAAAGAAAAAGTTGGAAAGCTGGTTTCTTGTAAGAACCCCTGATGCAATATGACCCATGATTTGATCCAATGGATGATCTTTGTGTTTAATCAGTTGTTGTAAACCACTGATAGGTGTAGGTGGCTCTTGTACTTCTTCAATCTGGTTCAGCTGTTTGAACACCTTCAGTAGTTGTAGGAGCTTAAACAGATGTTTGAGTTTATACATCAGCAGTTGTTGAATCAGAAGTTTGTGAAACTTCTGATGGTTTAAAAGTTGACTTAATGACTGCATTAGGAGTCCATGGTGCAGGATCCTCATCATCAAACCCTTGATCACCATAATAAACAGGTTTAGATGAAGTGACAGTCTTGTCAGGTCTGAAATTGAAACTGCCAAGGTCAAAGAGTTCAGCAGGATGTACTGGAATGAGAGTGTGTTTTGACTCATTGAACTTGACATTCAGTGTTTGTTCTACTATCTTGGTTCTTAAATTAAAAACCTTGTAGGCTTTTCTAGTGGAAGAATAACCAAGGAAATAACCTGAATAAACTTTTGTAGCAAACTTTGAAATAGAGTCTTTAATGTTTAGAATGAAACATTGACATCCAAAAGCCCTGAAAAAGGAGATAAGGGGCTTGATGCCATGAAGAACTTCATAGGCAGTTTTGGAGTGTCTCTTGTTGACAAGGACTCTATTCTGAACATAACATGCAGTGTTGACTGCTTCAGCCCAAAAATACAATGGCAGGCCTAAATCAGCTAACATGGTTCTTGCTTCTTTAATTAGTTTTCTGTTCTTCCTTTCAACCACACCAGTTTGTTCAGGAGTTCTCGGAACACTGAATTGTCTAACAATCCCTTTAGACAAGCAAAATTCATCAAGAGTTTTGTTCCTGAACTCTGTCCCATTGTCACTTCTAATGGTTTTGATAGAGAGAGAATATTGTTTCTCTACTTGTAGAATGAAGAACTTGATGATTTCAGCTGCCTCATCCTTGGAAAATAAGAAGAAGACCCATGTGAATCTTGAATAGTCATCAATGATGACTAAGCAGTACTTCTTCTTACCAAGGCTCATGATTTTGACTGGCCCAAATAAGTCCATATGGAGTAGTTAAAGACATGCATTTGTTTTTGATTCTTCAATAGACTTATAGGAGGACTTATGCTGTTTTCCCTTTAGACAGGACACATAGTGTTCTTGACACTGGTATACTTTCAAGGGTAGACCTCTGACCAAGCCCATTTTTGTGACTTTATTTATGGTTTTAAAGTTCACATGGCCAAGTCTCCTGTGCCAGAGATCAGTCTCCGAAGTTGATGCCCTTGAGAAGAAACATGCAGTGTTGTTCAGTACTTTGTCCTTTTCAATGTCCACTGCATAGACATTGCAACATCTTTTGGCTATCAATAAAGTATGATCTTCAATGATCTTCTCTATCAACTGCTGGCCTTCTGGTGATATGATCTTGCATGTTGTCTTTGTGAAAAAGGAAGAATATCCTTTATCACACATTTGTGATACACTAAGCAAGTTGTACTCAAGGTTTTCAACCAGATTGACCTTGTCAAACTATATTTTTCCAGAGGAGACATTGCCATGTCCTAGCACATATCCCTTGGCATTTTTTCCAAAGGACACAGATCCTTCTCTTTGACTGATAAAATTGTTTATCAGGTATCTGCATCCTGTCATATGCATTGAGCCTCCACTGTCAACATACCATATGCTATTTAAGCCTCTAGAGACCCTCTGCATAAAGTAGCAAATTAGTTAGATTTAGAAACCCAAGCCAATTTGGCTTTAGGTTTGCTCTTAAGAACATGAACAGTTTGTTCTTGACCAGTTTGAGGAATCCATGTCTTTTTGGCAATGGATTTTTCTTTAAGAGCAATGGTGGTATCCTTTTGAGGACCACCATCAACTTTGGTCATCAGTAGTTTTACCATATTCATGAGATCTTTAATCTCAGCAGTTTGTGAAACTGCTGATGATGTTGGTCTAACTACTGACAGAGAATTTTGAGAAAAAGACTTTTGTTGAGATTTCATCATTTTCTGAGAAAAGGTGTTGCTAGGTTATTGTTTGTTGGGAAAGAAAGTTTCTTCAAAATCATTTTTGAGTTATTTTCCCACAACCAGCTGTGAAATCTTCTTGTTATACTTTTCTATATCTACAAAATTCTGTTTTGTGGTTAAACAGACCACAAATTTCACATTCTTTTGCCTTTTCTTTTTCATTTTGAGATGTAAAAGGCAAATTTCTGATAGTCTTGACTTGATTTAGGTCATCAGTAGTTTTCAGGTTCTCAACTCCTGATGTAGATGAAACTACTGATGACTTAATGTCTGATTTGTTTAGTACTTCTGAAGAACTTTCTTTTTCAATTTTGATAAATTTTTCATGAAAAGATGTGCATTCTTTCACTTCAGAAGTTTGATTTTGAACTATTCTACTCCCATCATCAGTAGTTTTGGGAGTAAAATCAGTTGGTGTTTCAGTATAATTGTACCCTATGTTAAACCTAACATTTGATGCACTTTGTTTGTTAAGCAGCAGTTGGTACTCTTTATATGACTCAACCATTTTTCACATTCAACTTTGGTGTCAGCAAGCTCTTTTCTGACATTTCCTAGATCTTCTATCATGATTTTAAGTTGTGCTTGGGTTTCAATAGCATTATTTGTCAATTTAGAATTTTCTTTTGATTTTGCAGTAAGTTTTCTTTCTAAATCACATTTTATTTGAGTGTATTTTCTTTCAGAGTCATTGGTTTTGCCTTGTAAATGCACATTGGTCTCTCTTATTGTAACACCCCAACCGATAGCGGAATCATCGAGGTGCCACGTAGTGACGATTGTTCAAAAGCTCATGGTACTAAAATGTAAATATTTGATTATTGAATATTGTTTTACAACATGTGAAAATGAATACACAACAAAAATTGAGATAGTTGATTTATTTAGTCTAAGTCCAAAGTCCTATATGAAGCGTCAAGCAGCTTATCCTGAAACATGCACGAAAATAAATTTTGTCAACATATGATGTTGGTGAGTACTACTTAGCTTTGTACATATAGTATAAGTTTGAAAAGTAGTACAATTCATGTGTCTAGCACCCTAACACGTGTCAAGTCTAAAAGAGCACCATAACATAAGTTATGTCTAAATGAGCACCGTAACATAAATTACGTCTATATGTAAAGAGCACCATAACATAAGTTATGTCTAGATGTACGATTTTGTATGTAAGCTACGTTCATATTCAAACATAAGCACAAAGATAAACAAGACATGTATATGAATTTTAAATGAATAAAAATGTATGTGTAAATGAATATGAAAGTTTTGTATACTTGTGCATGAATCACCCCAAAAGTTGTAAAAGCGAAAAAGGGGATAAGTAATACTCACCTTAGCAAGGTGGTAAGTCTTGTGGAATTGAATAAGTGTAATCCAACGTTGCCAAGTATCACCCTATGTATAATGTAACAAATAAGTCTAAGTCTATCTAGTCTATAAGTATTTTCTAGGGTTTCGAATTGGGGACAAGTATTCGTTTGATAAATAATTTAAACGTTTAATAAATAAGAGAAATTTGATAAATAAATAAACAAAAGTCTTTTTGTAAATTTTAAATTAAAGATGGTCAGAATATAAAGTTTCAAGTATGAAAATAATTTTTATAAAATTATTTTCTTATAAATAGAATATTAAATCTATTTAATTCAAATTATCAAAATATAACTTTAATATCTAAAAATATTAAAATTAAATATTTTTTGAATTAAAATTTGTATTTCTGTTCCAAATGAATAGAAATAATTTATGTAAAATTTTGGTGCAAAAATATTGTAAAATGAATTTATTATGATTTATTTATGATTAAAACTAACAAAAATTAATTAAAAATATAAAATGAACGGTTTTTCAGAAATAAAAATTATTTCTGAAATGCCTATTGATATACAAGTTTAGAATAATTTTTGTGGAATTTTATAAAATCGTTTCGGTATTTTTATAGAATTTTATAGTTTTAAATGAATAAACTTGTAATATTTATAATATATATTAAATAAATTATTTTTGAAAAACCAAAAGTTGGATAATAAACTTTACCATCAGGAGATCATACGGTAATTTTTATAGCATTTATAAACCACTTTTAGTATTTAAAAACTATTTTAAAAGATTTATATGTTAAATATATATATAAAGAGGGTAAAAAAAATGTTGTTGGTTATGGTAGTCGAACCCGGGCCTCTGGCCGGTTCGGGTTTTATCACAAGCGTGGCCACCAACTGAGCCACACCCCGAGAACGAATAATCTAGATTTGAATTAGTTATATAGTTATGTTGAAACTTGATTTAAAACCTTAAAAAAAGAAAAGGGTAAAACACATGATGTGGGACTCGAACCCTTGTCATAGGGCGGTTCACGTTTTAAGCAACACTGTGTTACCAATTGATCTGAGTGATCAGTTGGTGATAATTTTTGTTTTGCAATAATTATAAATGATCACGAAAATAGTCTTCTTCCCCAAATGATAAGCTATCGAGCCCTAGTATGAACATCGATCCAATCGACCCAACAAACACATACGATTACGGTTAAAAGCTTAGGGCTTTTAATCCCTACACCAAACCGTCCCTAACCCATCAAAAATTTCGAGTTAAATTGTACCTATAGATGTTGAACGCTCGGGTACGTGTTGCGGCCAGAAAGCTTTGAATTCGAGTAGATTTAGTGTTTGATAGGTGATTATGATTGAGGGGTTCTCTTAGTCGCACCATAAGGCTGTTGGGGAATGCTTCAATTTATAGTGCCATGTTCGTTTTGGAAGATTTTGATAGTTTGACCAAGAATGGTCAATGTCGAGCAATAGATGTTCAATAGAAGCTGAAATCACGGCTTCATTGCTGTTTTCAGACGCGTATGATTAGTCGAACATTTCTACAGCGTTTAATTGGATTCTAGTTTCCAAATCAAGCGCAATTATGTGGTCAAAGGCATCGTTTGACCATGTTTGAATGGAATAGAGTGCTGCACATTAATACGTCGAGTAGCAGAGGAAAGGAGAAGCATTCGTGTGGGCCGGGTCTTCTGGGCCTGCTGTCTGGGCTGGACTTCGAAAATTTAAAAAAAATAAAATAAAGGTGGGCTCATGTTTTAAAGGGATTGATTGGGTTAGGTTTGTATGGTGTTGAATTTAAGAGTGGTTGGACTAGACTAAACATTATTACTTATTATTATTATTATTATTATTATTATTATTATTATTATATACAAAAAAAATAAATTAAAAAGAAAAGTGACGGATGTCACACTTATGAGAGCAAAAGATTCTTTGCATGAATTTGAACACAGTTTTGTCAAAGATTCTTTTGATACCTGAGATAAGGCAGATTTAGATGTGCAGCCCTCAAATGCCATCAAGGCAAAATTCTTTCTGCCATTATCAGGTTCTCCCCAATTGATGTCAAACATTTTGTTGTCTGCATCAGGATTGCATTCACTTGTGTCAAAAGGAAGACTACCCCAATCAACATACCCTGAAGTTAAAAGACTTTGTTGTGAGGGTTGTTAAGTTTGTGGAGGTTGTTGAGCAGCTGGAATGGAAGGCATTGGTTGTTGGCTCTGCATTTGTTGAGCAGGCATCTGTACATATTGTATTTGTGGCACATATTGGATTTGTGGAGCTTGTGCCTGTACAAAATGTGCACTTCCCTATGTTCCATTATTCCTATTATAACTAGGGTTAATCTGATTTCCAGACTGTGGTTGATTATAGCTAGAGCTTCTACACTCTCTAGCAAAGTGTCCAACTTCTGACACTTATGACATCTAAGTTTAGATTTGTCAAAACCAACTTTTGTTGAACTGTTCAGTCCTGGAAATTTCCTTCCTGACCTTTTGTAAAATTTGTTACTTTTTATACTTAACATGGCCAGTTGTTGTAAAATGTCCATTTCTTCCAAGTCATCACTGCTGAAATTTTTTAAGGCATCCATGATAAAACACATGTTATCAGTAGTTTGACTATTTTCATCATTGTCATAAGCTGGATATGATCTTTCTGATGAGATCCCAGCAGTTATGTCAATGTGGTCAAAAGATCCAAAATTATTTAAACAAGAAGGTGAGTCTTGTCCTAAAAGTGTTGTACTACCTGGAACGTAGTCATCAGCTGTTTTGCCAGAATTTTGCAACTTTTTCTTTTGATCTATTTCTCTTTCAAAAGTTAGCAATCTCCCATGTAATTTTGTAAGAGTGAGGGAGTTAAAGTCTGGTGTAGATCTGAGGACTATAGAGTAAGTTTCCCATTTTTCTGGTAATGATCTTAAAATTCTATGAAGCATAGATACATTTGTGTAGGTCTGACCATTTAATTTCAACTCAGAAATTAATGAGGAGAATCTTTCAAACTGTTGTGTCAAAGTTTCCCCATTAATATGTATAAATGTTTCATATTGCTGAGCAAGGATTTCTCTGGTGTTGGCAATCACCTCTTCAGTTCCTCCAAACTGCTCTTTTAGGCAGTCCCAAAGCTCTTTGGCACTTTCACAATGTAAAAGTCCAGAGTAGATTTCATTTGAGAGAGCCATTGCCAACATAGAGAAAGCCTTGGCATCAAGCTCAAGTTTAAGGAAATCTTCATCTGTGTAGTCTTTTGATTCTTTTGGTATTTCAACTTTAGTTTCAAGATTTATATTTACTGGTTTATGGGGTCCATACATTATAGATCTCCAACAACCAGTGTTTGTTGGAGACAGAGTATGTGCCATCCTCTTTTGCCATATGTTATATTTTGAACGAACAAGCATATGAGGCTTATTGGCAGATCCAGTACTATGAGGATCCATTTTTGAGAGTATTGATTTGTCAAGTTTCTCTCAAAGTGATGGATGTTGAAAAAGTGAACTTTTATCCTTTATTGAATATCAATAAGAGCCTGTGTCTGATTCTCAATTTGTTAGATTGATATTTGATTAGATAAACCAGTGCTCTGATACCAATTGTTGGATCAGTTAGCTCTTTAATAGTTGTTTGCTTATGAACACTTATGTGTTTGTAAGTTTATCAAAGCAGTTTGCACAGCGGAATAAGTGAAGTGTTCTGTTGTAAAGTTTCACTTTCAACAGGAGTTATTACTCCTCGTGGATGTAATGAACTAAAGACATTTAATGAGAATCTAAGCAATTGAATGTATATGATAATAAATATGCAAAGAGATTCTCAAATTATGAAATGGTATTTCAAGTAAAACCTTTGAAGGATTTTAGTTTAATAAAATCGATCTCTAAAATAGTGGGATTAACCCATCTATTTATAGAGGAACAGATACATGCACCTTGTTACAAAAGCAATCCTACAACATGCTCTAGTCTTGGAACTTGTACAAAAAGATAAAGTAATGTTATAATACTAAACTACTGAAACATAAGGGCGGTGGAAAGATTCTGTTACAACTGCTGATGAGTGACAAACTACTGATGAGTAGTTTGTCTTCAGTAGTTCTTCAGTTGACTTGTCTGGTTTGACTTTAGAACTTCTGATCTTTACTCTTCAATACTTGTTGAATCCTTCTTCAGCAGTTTCTTCTTCTTTCTTCAATAGTTCTTCACTTAGCATATTTTGGCAGAAAATAGGAATCAGACTAAGGTTAGCAAAAGAGGATTCTTCAATCCTTTCTGTCCTTACACCCATTTTTACTATTTTTACATTTTGCGGGACAAACATGCTACAAACCAAGTACAAACTTCATTTTGTGTGTTATTCTATCATGACTACCATGTGGAACATGAGACATTTGGTTCATGAGCTCACCATTCCTCGTACTTACATTATACTGTAACCATTAGCTATCGAAAGCCATGGAACACTTTAATAGATCTATTGGGTTGACACCCCCACTCTTGGTTAGTCGCTCTATCCGGTTACATACAAAAGAGTGTTAGTATTCTACTATACATACATTGTCTTTAGTGTACAATGTGCGAGGCACAACAGTCAAGAGGTTTGGTTATGGGACTCATGGTTTGCACAATGATCATTTGCTTAACTAGCTTATGATTGGTCATACACGAATTACACGAGCACTTTACTTAGTACATTCAAACCTGTGAACTCACCGACATTATTGTTGACAAATCTTTTATGCATGTTTTTCAGGTAATTGACTTTGAGACGCGGGGACTTGGGATAGGTGTTTGAGCATGCACCAAGTGGTACCATTTTGGATCGGGTCTTGTCAGTTCCACGTTATTTTAGTATTTGAGTCACGAGTTCTAGACAATTTACCATTTCTCAAACAATGTTATACTTATTAAATAATTTATGACATCATCCATCCTAAGATGGTATCTATTTAAATAAATTTGTGTGCTGCTTGAACGTTGTGCTTGAAAACCTTTTGAGGTCGCATTCCCGTTTTTCCGCCTTGGCGGGGTGTGACAAATTCAACCTTATAACGATTGCGCGTTTTGACCGAAACAATTTACTAGTTTTGACCTATTGCGCAACCCGACTAATATGCAAAAATCTCTTTTTAATTTGACTTCAAACACCTCCTAATATGCTATCTATTGTAACCATGTCCATAACTCTAAATCATTTACTTATAACAAAGGACTCTAGAAAAAACATATTTGCAATTGCATTTAGCATTTTTTTTGTGTTTTAGATCATTGTCTAGTAAGCATGGTATATTTAAGTTGGAATGAAATCTAACCATTGTTAGCATGCCTATTCATATTTCATGAAGAGAGTTTTTCCATCATTATTGTTTCTGAATGAACCTAGTTCTGGAATGGCTTTGATCAGTGAAGAACATGGTCCCATTAAACAACAACAATTGAATTATGTGTTAATAATTTATTATAAGTTTACCTAATTAACAACCATAAGAAAATTAAGACATTGTAAACTAATAAACAATTTCATTTGGCATTAGCAAATCAAGAAAATGGAAGTAGTTTACCTCTTCTGAGAGTTAGCAAATTAATAAATCAGATGAGGTTCTATTCTAAAATTAATTAACAAACTGATTAGTAGTGGTTGGCTGATACTTTGATGGTCGTTGCGTTGAAATTAAAACAACACATATACACAACATTACCCGAGGGCTGAGTTAATGAGGTGGATGAATGGAGACGACCGGAGTTGCAGGGAATGCCGCCGCGGCTGGAGGTGGCCTGAGGAGAGGATGGAGTACTGGAGGCGTGGATGAGATTGAGTGTAGGAATGTTGTGCAAGTGTAAATCCGAGGTGGTGGGTTCCGGGAATGGGAACCCATTCCCCAACAAGTAAATCCGCCCCTGACCGCTACCACCATCCGATAATCACCACTACCCTCTCAGAACAGCTCTTAGTCTACACGATGGAGGTATTTTCAAATCCTAAACCGACCTATAATAGTTGACGACGAAGTGCTACAACCACAAATCTGGTGCAATAGGAGTTTTCTGGCGGTTGAAGCTAGAAAGATCAACTTCGACGATGATAGTGGTGGTTAACAGAGATTGTGGTGGTGTACGTCAGATCCCTGACCAAAGACATAAACCCTATATCTGAGTTAAAACCTTTGGGTTTAAAACCTAGAGAGAGAGAGAGAGAGAGAGAGAGAGAGTATAGAAGTGATGGTTAGGTGATGGTGCTGAGGTGGTGGAGTTGTGGTGGTAGTGGTTAGGTGGTCGTGTTTGTTGGGTGGTGGTGGGGTTAGACCGGCATGGTGTTTAGATGGGGTAGTGACCGCTGGCAGAGATAGAGAAAGAGGGGGAGGGAGGGAGGGAGGGAGAGGGGGGGTAGGAAGAGTAGGAAAGAAAAATGTGCATATACCATTTTGTACAAACAACAACAAACTTGTAAATGTTACAACAGTGTTGGTAGGTGAGATGGTGATGGTGTATGTTGTGGTGAGTGATTACTAGAAGTAAAAAAAGATAGAAGGGGAAGTGGTGTACTCAATCAATTCACTATTTTTGCCTTTCGAAATTCGATTCGATGTAATTTAAAGAAATTTGGAATTCAGTCAATTTATTATTTTGTCTTCCAGAATTCGATGCATTTTAAAATAAAACGCCATTCTATAATAAAATTTATTGGAAATGAAAATATCTTACGGTTTCCTAAGTTCTAAGTGTAGCTTTCTCACACTCTGTATTTTCATCAAAGTTTTATTTAATTTTAATTTTATTCAACTATAATATTTATAAATTAAACATGTAATGAAATTATGTTATTATATTATTTAACTTTGTTATGTTTTTTTTTTTCTAATTTTTCACTAAGTTATATAATTTGATTTAACAACTTTAGTTTTTATTTTTAGTCTATAATAAATTTACTGATAGAAAATATAACAAAGAAGGGCATTTTGATTTAGATTAATTTTAACAATAATACATAGAAGTTTGTCTTTATATTACACTTTATGTCCATATATTTTCCAGAAGAAGTTTGTCTTTCTATGACACATTATGTATGTTATTAGGTGGTGAACAATACTTGATGTAGTTCTTTATCACTTTAATTCTATGTTATACAAACAAAGTATTTATTCATTTTGTTGATGTTATCCTACTTTTTGAGGCTTGTGATTAAATCATATTCCTGGATAGATTACAACATATAAAGAACAATAGCAAAATCCACCGGATAGATTGCAATATATATAAAGAACAATAGTAAAATCCACAGAATATGCATAGAAGAGAAACTCGGAGTATTGATCGCAATTACGCTGTGCTTTTCGTCTGAGAGAGATCTAATTGAGACACATATAATATATGCGATCAACCCGTGGTCGTAAAAATTACTAGTATTATTTTTATGTTACTATTTACACATCAAAATGTTCTAGATTGTTTTTTCATTTTACTTAACCTTTCATAAAAAAGTTTCTAATAAAATTTAAAATTTAAAATTTGCAACTTTTATATAAAAAGGTTGCAACCCTAAACTTATATCATATAGTGTGTAAGTTAGTTTTTCTTCCAAATTTTAATTACTGCTATGTTATATTATTGTTTTTAAACTAAACATGTAAATAGTACAACTATTGAAGCTTTAGGTACAACTTCAATGCCCAAACCAAGTTGCAAATTAGTATATATATATATATATATATATATATATATATATATATATATATATATATACACTACATAGGGAAAGATTCATGGAAAACCCTCCTAAACTGGAAACTCTGGGAACTCTGAGTTCCCGAGCTTTTTAGGGCCTGAAAATTTTAGGGTATGTAATATATATATATGATTTTAAGCATTTTGAGAAAAAATATTAATAAAGTGCCGAATACTTTTTTTTTTAAATAAGTTTTTGGGTAACACATGTTAAGCGAAATTAACATGTGTTAACATTGTGTTACCCGAAAACTTATTTATTTTTTTTTTAAAAAGTACTCGGCGCTTTTTTGGTTTTTTTTGGCTCAAAATGCTTAAAATCATGTATATTACATACCCTGAAATTTTCATATAAAAAAAAGCTCGGTAAGTTAGAGTTTCCAGTGTTTTCCAGTTTAGGAGGGTTTTCCATTGATCCTTATACTACACACACACACACACACACACACACACATATATATATATATATATAGGCTAAGTATTTGGGAAAAAACCATTCTAAATGAGAAAACCAATAGAAACCCACCTAGTGGCTATCATTCATCCACATCAACCCCTTTCAATATTTTATTCATGAGAGGCATAAGGGTGTTATTGTCTTTTTGGTATGTGTTGCACATTTACCCACCACTATCAAATCACCACTTGTGTACCCAAAGTCTTTCAGATTTACCCACAACTTTTTCAAATATCCTGATCAAAAAGCCTTCTTTAAACATTTTGATCTATCCCTCATTTACTAGTCGTTTAAATGCAATGGAATCTAATAATCCATCAGCTCCGTCATTAATGGTCGTAGATAATCAAGCTGTTCATGCAGAAAACATGTCCCGCGTAGTGTTGTTGCTAACAACTTCATTCTGGACGACGGCGATGATGGTCCCGACGGTGAGTATGGTGTTACATTTTATTTTTTCTAGTTATTTTTTTATGTTTTTTTTAACTGGAATCCCAGCCTGATTTGATGAGTTGTTATAACTTGCTTTATCTCCCTTAATCACAGATGAGTCCCTTAGACAAGATATCCCAATTGGGGTTCCATTTACTGCATTACCTAAAGTGTCTTATAAAGGTATATGACTGTTAATTTTTATATATTTACAGTTAATTTTTTGTTAATTTCTGTAGTGCAACTTTTTTTGGTAACATTTTGGTTCTTATGGGTTTTACAGCGGCTCATGATTCGCCATCTTCATCATATAACTTGGGTTCAAATGACGTGCAATGAGTGGTCGAAGATGGTGAAGGTTATGTCTATTTTTTCATACCCTTTTTTGTTTTTTATGTTTTGTGTGGGGTTACAGTTTTTAGGCCAGCAAATGATGTAATTTATGGTTGTTTGAAAGTTTTTTTTTTTAAGTTACTGTGCTTTTACCTTAGAAATTGTTAGCTTTTTTTTTTTGTTCATTTACATATGATGCCTTTTTCATACAATTTGCATGTACAGGAAGTCAGGAAGATCCTCAGCCACACTATGTTATTGGAACACGCAATGGGAAGCAATTTTCGATCCCTAGTGTTAGCTCTAGGTACATACCTGTGATTGGGCAGGTTTCTACTTTAGAAATTCTAACTTTGTTTTCTTTCATTACATATGATGCCTTTTTTATACATTTTGAGAATTTTTTATTGGTGAAAGGGATGCCCAGTTATTCCTTGATTGTATACGCGACCGGTGTGACAATTTTCCAATTTCTTCTATGATTTCATTCTCTCGAATGGCAAATTACACTCTGTGTTCTGGGCTGATGAGATTTCCAAGCTTAACTATAAGGCATTTGGGGATGTTGTTGCGCTTGAGGTCATGTATCAAACTAACAAGTAAGTTCGTCCCCTACTCACCTTTTTTGCTACATCCTCAATTGCATGTAGATATACATATGTTTACGTTTTACATTACATGTAGTAACACATGTAACATTTTTAAGAATGTCCTTTTTTTCACCTAAACAGGTACAACATGATATTCGTACCGTTCACTGGTGTAGACCACCACAAACAGTGTGTTACATTTGGGGCAGGGTTGATTATGAATGAGACTATTGAATCGTATGTGTTGTTGCTTCAGTCGTTCCTAAAAGAGCATGGTAAACAACCTAAGCTCGTCTTAACTGACTAGGATCCAGCCATGTTCCAAGCTGTAGAACATGTTTTCACCGAGGCCCACCCCGTATATGCATCTGGCATATTATGAAAAAAACTACCAAGCAAGGTAACATGTTTTTTTACACTTAATTCGTATGTTCAACTTATGGATTTTCCTTTTCATTTGTGCCATATTAATAACGTCGTTATTGCGTCTTTGCTTTTTCAAAAACAGATTTCTCGTGATGTTCTAACTAATTCAAATGTGCATACTTGCCTACATAAACTGGTGTGGAACATTTACATTAAAGCAGAAACTTTTGAGGCCCGTTGGGAAGATATAGTAGAGACGTTTGGACTTCAGGATAATCAGTGGTTACAGGACATGTTTGCGATGCGGGAGTTATGGGTACCAACATATTTCAGGGAAATCCCGATGTGTTGCTTAATGGAAACAACATCACGTCGTGAGAGCTCCAACTTGATGTTCAAGGTCAACTCTAGTAGTGCGAACACAGTACCTTACCTTATTATGTGTTATGAGTCTAGCCTTGATAGCCAATGCTACCGGCAATGGGTAGCTGAATCATCAACAGTTTTTATGGGCGTTATCGACTTACCCATTGAACGACATGCATTTGTTTTGTACACGCTTCCTGTTTTCGAGGAAGTAAAAAAAGAGATTGTGAAGGCGAAGTTATCATACTACATATCCAACACTGAAGATGTAGAGAACATCAAGGTTTTCTCAATTATACACCTGGACAAACATTGTAATTATCTCAATGTTTACTAGGTATAAACAGGTGACGACTGACATGGGGAATGATAATAATGCGTGTGTGTATGTGCGCGTAGTTTTTATGTTATTCTGATGTGTGAATGCATTTTACATATCATTAACTTTTTTTTACTTCATTTTAACGTGTTTTGTTTCTTTTTTTGCTAACAGGTAAAGTATGATCCGGCGGATGCTTCAGCTGAGTGTTCATGCAGGTTTACTCGTATAGGCTACCTTTTCCGCCACATCTTTGCAGTATACATGGTCAACAAGGTTGATAGCATCCCAAAAAAAATACATCGTTGATAGGTGGTTGCGCGACGTTATGGCAAAAAAAGTGTACGCGATATCCAGTCGTTATAGGGGTGACACCCAAACATTGTCGTTGCTTAGAAATGAAATTTTGGAACTTGTTACTGACTGTGTTGATGTTGCTGGAAGTGATGAATCCTGCCTTAGTATTTAGTCCACACCCTTGTAATTGTTCATCACCGATATATTATTACTATCATTAATATTTAGTCCACACCCTTGTAATTGTTCTTCGGTAGCCCTGCTCACTATCTTCTTCTCCGGTGACATATATCTCACCTCCGGTCACCATCTTCTTCTCCGGTGAATGGCGATCGAACGCACAACCTCTGTTCCGACCAACCCGACAACTCACCACCACCTGCAACCCTTTTTCTCTGACAAATAACCGACTGGTCATCTTCTCTGGCTCCCCTGCACCCGCTCCAACGGTCAGATTTCAAACCAGCCAATCGCCCCCAAACACACTCGCCCTCTCCTACCAAAACACACTCGCCCCCTCCTTCCCAAGCCACTCGCCCCCATCCAACCCACTCGCCCTCTCTCCTCGGTTGAATTCTGAAGCTTCCCTTTTCTCGAAAATGTTCTCGTAAATCCTTTTTACTTTCATGGGGGACAATAATAATAATAATAATAATAATAATAATAATAATAATAATATTTATTGAACCGGGGGGTCCCATCTGTTTGCTCGGGTTCGGGAACACCTTTATAGCATATTTTCTCAAAAAAATATTCCTTTAAGGGATCTATGAGAGACAGTGGTGGGGAACCGGGACCCAGCTCAGCCATAGGGATATGGCGTTGCCCCTTTAAAATTATCATTCTTGTAAGGATGGTACGCCGGGATACAAGGGATACTCTAGGTTACTCATGCATTTCCAACGGGGTCATTTTAATAGAAAGGAAAGGATAGATAAGATAAAGGAGCATCTTGCTTCAAACTTGGACCTTTACAATGACGTTGTCGACACCTTGCATGTGCTTAAGAATTGGCTATGCGGGGAGTGCATGACCCTGCATGCCTTGAATGGGCATTGTCGGCACGGAAAGAAGTGGTTAAATGCACCTTGCGTGCAGGAGGTGAGATTGATTTTATTGCGGGGATTCCTCAACCTCGTGATCCGCAAGTGACCCATGTGAGTGATACATCTGGGAATATTGTGGTAGATGTCGATCTCCTTGAGCGCATCCTCACCCTGCCTGTTGCTACAGTCAAGAGTATCCCGCCTGCATGTGGCATGGCTTTTGCCCAGGCTTTGTCAGGGAGTCTCCATAAAGTGGTGGATGCCCCAGGGTCCATTGAGGCTTGGGTTAAACTTTTGTTGTTGTCTCGCTGCACATTAAGGGTGATCAAACCGGCTTCTAGGCAAGAACGAACGTCGGGTAACAGGAAATTGCTTCAATGTAACTCTATTATGCGGGCATTGGCAATTTGGAAAGATGGGGCAGGTTTAGAAGAGTTGGTCCTGCCCCTCCTTGAATTTCCCGCGGTGTGGAATTCTGGGAGGGTAGGGGACCAAGCTAAAGAAGATGGTGGGGGCAATATTAAGTAGTGCCTTCGGAAGGTAGCGGATGGCCATTATACAACAGTCGTCAAGGTTCTGTGCTCATCTGGGGTTGCGCTTGCGGGGGGGCACCTTGAGAGCCTTGATAGATAAACACCCTATTGTGGACCCCCCGGACCATGCCCTCCGTCTTGCCTTTGGAGCCAGCCTTGCAGGTGGACGTAGATTGCGTGTTGGAATGTATTAAAACGTTCTTGAAAGGGACATATTGTCAGAGGGATGGTCTGTAGGCTTAGCATATTTTAGACGCTTTCTATGGCCAGAGGTCTCCAACTGCCTCCGGGCTCCTTAAAGCCATCACCGATGTTGTCAACTTGTGGCTTGGGGCGCTTTGTCCTAAAGCTCTGAAGGAGTTCATTGATTCGGCGCTGTTGACCCCCCTGTTAAAGCCTGACAACGGGATTAAGCCTATTGCGGTGGGGGCCATTTGGAGAAGATTGGTGTCGAAAGTCGCTATGTGTAAAGTGGGTTAAGAGATGGCAACCTATCTGGGGATTTTCTGTTTGGGGTTGGGGTCCCTAATGGGGCTGAAGTGGTGCTGCACAGTGCTAACAGGTTTCTGAGCGCGTTCCATTCCAACGGGTCCCTGTCTATGCTCACTGTTGATTTTGTTAACGCCTTCAACGAGGTGGACCGTACGACACTTCTCAGGGAAGTTAGTTGCAAATGCCCATCTATCTTCCCATGGGCCCGGTTTTTATATGCGCAACCCGCAAGGTTATATGTGGGGGATACTCATATTGGGGCTACCACAGGGGTGCAGCAAGGGGACCCCCTCAGCTCCCTTCTTTTTGCGCTGGTTCTCCATCCGCTGATACTTTGTGTGCAGGGAGCCTGTTCCTTGCCCTTCCATTCTTGGTACTTAGACGATGGCACTATCATTGGTAAGGCAGAGGAAGTTGCTAGAGCGTTGGACATTATTCGTTCAGAGGGGGCGCCTCTTAGGCTTAGGCTTAATATTTGAAAAACAAAAATTTTTTGCCTTCCTGCAATGGTTCGAAGAAATTGTCGGGTTTATTCCCTAGCGAGATTAGCAGGATGCAGGGTTTATTTAGTCTTTGGCATCTAGAAGAGCTCTTCGGGCGGTTGATCTTATGAAACGACTGTCGGACTTGAGGGACCCCCAAAGTGAGCTCCTCCTGTTGCGCTCGTGCATGGGGGTTGCTAAATTAGTGTTTGGGCTCGGACTTGTCAACCAGAACATGTTAAAGAGGCTGTGTCTATCTTTGATGTAGGCCTACGAGGGGCAGTTGAACACATTGTTGTCAGCGGGGGGCGCATTTTGGGACCTTCAGTGCAGGTTGGCTTCTTTCCCTATGAGTTGCGGGGGCTTAGGGCTTATCTCAGCGGAGGACATCTCCGCATATGCTTTTGTGGCGTCTAGGCCCAGTCATGGAAATTGTAGGACCACATCTTGCGAAGCGCTGGTGTTGTGGGGGTGGGTCCTAACTATTCCCTTGCGCTTGTTAATATTGGAACAACTCTCCTGGACCTTGATCTAGGTGGTTTTACTGATAAGGAGACCGCCACCAAGAAACCTCAACAAACTTTGGCGAGTGCTCTTTATGGAAAACACGCACAGGATATGAAGGAGCGGTTCGATATGACCCCGTGTCAAAAGGAAATTTTTGCTTGTCTCAAGGGAGCTCATGCCTAGGATTTTTTTGACTGTTGCGCCCATTGAAGGTCTTGGGCAATGGATGACAGCAATTGAATACAGAGCCATCCTTGAATACCGTCTCATGATTCCCTTTTTCCGCCAGACGGCTCATGCCCCATTTGTAAAAAAGCCTGTTTGGATAGATTTGGCGAGCATGCCCTCCACTGTAAGGAATTGCCGGGGTTCAAGTATCGTCATGACTGGCTTAGAGATGTTTTATGGGATCTGCTTAGGCGTGCCAGGATATTAGCCAATAAAGAAGCCCCTGTTAACTTTCTGACTGACCTACGAGAGGGAAGATCTACCCTGCATCCTGCGGACGTCCTTGTGTTTGGCTGGGCGGGGGGTAAGCACGCGTGTGTTGACCTCACTTGGGTGTCCCCACTAGTGGGGCTGGGAGATAGTGGATTCGTTCCGGGACAGGCGGTTTTGAAGGCGGAAGCTAGGAAGGTTGCTAAGCACGAGGCAGCATGTTTAGAGAATCAGCATGCGTTCATTCTGTAACATTACGCATTTAAACTTGTACGTTACACGATCGATATTAATAAAAACGTCAAGTTTTATCTTATACGCTAGCATTTATTATTTTTGTCGCGTTTGTGGAACCCTAATACCATATATATTATAATTATTATATGGAATAACATGTAAATATTATCAAAAAAATATATGTCTTGGCCGGGATTCGAACCCGCGCCAAGACCGGCCCAAACCAACACAACACACTTAACCAGCTGGGCTGGCCTTCACACTTGAACAGATCCAGACGCGTATTAATTTTATACCCTTTTTAATTCATCACAGTTGACTTGGTAAGTCAACTGTGATCACGCGTATGCATAATGAAGCTATATTAATTCGTGATTGATCCAAATTTGGCAAACTTATTTGATTTCCGGCCTTGTATGATCTGTATACACGTCAATTAACATCAATCGTTGACCAATTTCAAATCATACGCGTTTGACAATTAAATCGTGGGTCAACTTTCCAATTAACCCAACCCATCAATCCCCACTATAAATTGATCACCTACGAACCTTTGAAACTCGCTCACACTCTCTTCTCCACCTCCAATTACTTCTGAAACACTCTGATAATTATCTCTCTGTTCGTTGTTTGACTTTTGGCTTTGACCAGACAAACGAACACAATACAACACTGTGAGTTCAATTTTTTTTGTGGGTTTTGTTAGTCGGCAACCATACTACAAAAGCCCTAACAATAATCGGGTTCATAATGTGTGGTTTGTCTGATTGAAAAATCTAGGGTTCGTACCTTTTAATTTGGGGATAAACTCGATTTCATATTACGTATATAATTATTATTATACGGGATTCATCACAACCACTGGCCTAGGCCAAGTGGTTGTGACCGTGCACTATAACCCAAGGCTCCCGGGTTCGAGTCCCGGCTACAGCCTCTTTTTTTTTGTTTTGTTTCTTTTTATTTTAAACAACAAAATAATAATATACATATTAAACATTTTAATCTTATAAATTCGTTTTTAAATATTAAAACTATTTTATAAATTCTAAAAAAATTATATTTATTAAATCTGAGATAAAAGTTTTATTTACAATTTTTATTTTTCTAAAATTCATTTATTTAATATTTATAATAATTAAATCAATTTTTATACTATTATATTTATAAAAATCCATTAAAATATCAAAACAATTTTATTAAATTCTCTAAAAATTATCCTGAGTTTGTATAAAGTTAAACTTTACTGAAATAATTTTTAATTCAGGAAAATCATTTATTTTATATTTTTAATCAATTTTTGTTAGATTTAATCATAATTAAATCATAATAAATTCAATTTTCATTATTTTTGCACCAAAATTTTATACAATTTATTTTTAAATATTTAGAACAGAAATATGATTTTTAAAATAGAAATTCTTTAATTTTAGTATTTGTGAATATTTTTTTTTTTTTTTTGCGTTTTTAGATTTTTTCTCATTAATACAAAATACGAAAGTTACATCATAATAGCAGGTAGACGGGCAACAAGCTGCGCCGCCACCCCTTTTTGTGAATATTAAAGTTAAATATTGGCAATTTGTAATAAATAGATTTAAAAATCTATTTTAAATGAAATAATTTTATAAAAATTATTTTTATACTTCAAACACTTTATTGTGCATATTCTAAATTCAAATTTTATAAAAAAGACTTTCTTTTATTTAATTATCAAATTTCCCTTTATTTAATTAACATTTTATTTTAAATTCAACAATTGGTTATCCCCAAATCGAAACCCTAGGATACACTTATAAATTAATTAGACTTAGACTTATTATTTATTACCTTCTTATAGGGTGATATTTGGCATTATTTTGGGCAACACTATTATTCCATCTTTTCAAGAAGTTTAACATTTGCTAAGGTGAGTTTTACATAGCCCCTTTTATTTATCACCATTTTGGGGTGAAACATGTTATAACATTATCATTGCAATTCAATCATCAATGTGTCTATGTGCTTTCTATGTTGCATTATGTCTTGAGCATGATTAGAGTAAGCACCATTCTAGCATAATCATTAACTCCGTACAAGCCGACGGTATACATTGATAGATCTATTGGACTGACAATCCCACCCGGATACGTGCCTCCTACAAAGGTTGCGTGGTGTGTTTGTTATCGCATAACATATTCAATTGGACCATGAGCGTATGGTATGTATCATATTATAACAGTCATCAGGGTTGATTATGCACTCGATTTATTTCTAGTATGTTCTCACATATGGGCTAGATTGACATGACACATGAATTGCACAACATTTTTATTTCATTTTATTATCAAAAACCTATGTAATTCTCACCAACTTTTGTTGACCCAAAATACTTTCAAAATTAACATGTTTCAGGTAACAATGAAGCTGAGGCTTGAGTTAGCATGAGGATTTGACATGAAGTTTTATTTGAAGTATTTGAAGTTTTGTTATTTGATATCATGTATTAAATTCCTAGACATCATTTTATATTTGGATATTATGTTTGAATAAATTATTTAAAATTTATATTATACCATGTGCTACTGAAACAATCATCAATACGTGGCACCCCGATGTTTCCGCCATCGGTTGGGGTGTTACAAATTGGTATCAGAGCCTTGGTTATAGGTAATTAGGTTATTAGAAATAATCTAGACTATAACCTTAGGGACTTAAACAGTACTTGCTTCTCCTACTTGTAACCCTAATTGCTTCCCTAATCCTATCCTTATCCTATGCCTTATATAACCCTAAACCTACATGTGACTACTCTTATTCGTCTGCTGCAATCCTGATCCACCATTAGATTAATAGGACAAAATCCTCAGGTTTAACCTGAACCCCCTTGAGATCTCATCGAAGTTCTAGATTTTAATAACGAACACGTGCAATCTGGAAGGGTGAACGCCTGTATTCTGAGTCTTCTGTCTAGGCTGGCATTGCGCATATATCCCAATCAGACGAGGGACCCGGATGCCTACCTGGGAATTCTCGGGATGAGTGTTCACTTATAGGCTAAAGCATGTCTTCATATGTTATTAGAATTTAGAATCTTTGATAAGTCAACGTTTTCGTTTATTCGTTTTAATTAATGAATAAATGATTACATTCCTTATATAAACTCTCATTCATTTCATTGTGTCTATTACAGATCATGCCTCCTCGTCGCAGCACTCGCAACAGCAATGGTGAGAACCACGAAGAAGGTGGTGACAACCATAACCATGACCAAGTTCCTAACCACAACAACAATGGGGTCGATGCTGAACTAGCTGCGATCATTTCTCAACAAATGGCGCAGCAAATCGCAACTCTGGTTCCCAATTTACTCGCTCAGGTCATCCAAATGAACGGCAACGGGAATGGTCACGGCAACGGGAACGGGAACGGCAATGGCAATGGAAATGGACCCCAAGCCTGCACCCTTAAGCATTTCAACTCTTGTAACCCTCCAAAGTTTAGTGGTGAAGAGGGAGCTACAGGACTCCTCCAATGGTTTGAGGGTATTGAGAATACCTTCATCAACAGTGAGTGCCCCAACAACTTCAAGGTTCGTTACGCCATGAGTGTTCTCCATAAACGAGCACTCACTTGGTGGAATGAAGAAAAGCGTACTCGTGGGGCCGAGGTTGCTCTTGCTATGACATGGGACCAAGTCAAGGAGGTCATGAAGGAAGAGTTTTGTCCTCGCAATGAAGTTAAGAAACTTGAGGATGAGTTCCACACCTTAGCTCAAGATAGTGGGGAAAACCTTGCCTACAACACCCGCTTTCATGAGCTTAGCTTATTGTTGCCTCACAAAGTTACTCCTCTGCCGGTAGCCATCGAGAAGTACATCGGTGGTCTTCCCATGCAAATCCAGGACACCGTTTGGGGTAGGAATCCTGCAACATTGGAAGAGGCCAAACGTCTAGCGGCCACTCTTACTGATAATCACGTGAAGAACGGTACTCTCTTCCGCAAGGGCACTAAGAAGACGGTTGCCAAAGACACTCCACAGCCTGCAATTGAAGTCAAGCCTGAGACCTCAAGCAACAAAAAGCGCAAGGCTAGAAACTATATGGTTGCTGCTACTCCACCTGCTGCCCAAAATCCAGCCAAGAAACCATACACCGGACCTCACCCTTTGTGCAACACTTGCAAGTACCACCATCCAGCACAGGTGCCATGTCGTCTTTGTACTAAGTGTCAAAGATATGGTCACCTGGTGAACGTCTGTCGAGCCCCTCCTACTACCCAAGACAACAATAACCCAGCCCCCAACCAACAAAACAACAGGCCTACTCGTGGTCAATGCTACGAGTGTGGCAACCCTAATCACTACATCAACAACTGCCCTAATCGTAACCGGAACCAAAACCAAAACCAAAACCAGAACCGCAACCAGAATCAAGGTGCTCGAGGTCGCGCCTACAATCTCAACGCTAACCAGGCTCGTGACAACAACGAAGTGGTGAATGGTACGTTTCTCATTAATAACCACTATGCATCCATATTATTTGATTCGGGAGCTGATAAGTCATTTGTGTCACTGAAGTTTGAACCTTTACTTAACTTACCCCACACTAATCTAGAGGAACCTTTCGTGGTAGAGGTAGCTAACGGGAAGTCTATTTCGATCGACTCTATTATTCGTAACTGCTTGTTGAACCTCGACGATCATACCTTCTCTATCGATCTCATCCCCATGCATCTTGGTAGTTTTGATGTTATAGTAGGCATGGACTGGTTGTCAACTCATCGTGCCGAAATTCTGTGCTTCGAGAAAGTCATACGCATTCCTCTCGAATCTGGTGAGATTTTGAAGATCTATGGTGAGAAACCCTGTGGCGAGCTTAAGCTTATGTCTTGTACTACTGCCCAAAAGTACTTACGAAAGGGGTATACAGCCTTCTTAGCTAACGTGATAGAGAAGAAGGACAAAGGCAAAAGTATCCAAGACATTCCTATTATTCGAGACTATCCTGAAGTCTTTCCAGAGGATTTACCTGGTTTACCTCCTGCTCGACAAGTGGAATTTCGAATTGACCTTGTTCCTGGTGCTAATCCTGTCGCTAAAGCTCCTTATCGTCTTGCACCCTCTGAGATGCAAGAACTTGCCAGTCAATTACAGGAACTTTCTGATAAAGGGTTCATTCGCCCTAGTTCTTCTCCATGGGGAGCCCCTGTCTTGTTCGTTAAAAAGAAGGATGGTTCTCTTAGGATGTGTATTGACTACCGTGAACTCAACAAACTCACCATCAAGAATCGTTATCCACTTCCTAGGATTGACGATCTCTTCGATCAACTTCAAGGAGCAACCCACTTCTCGAAGATCGATCTCCGTTCTGGTTATCATCAGCTTAGAGTCCACGATGAAGATATTCCCAAGACAGCTTTTCGCACACGCTATGGTCACTATGAATTCATGGTTATGCCTTTTGGGTTGACCAATGCTCCCGCAGTATTTATGGATTTGATGAATCGGGTTTGTAAACCCTATCTCGACAAATTCGTGATCGTTTTCATCGATGATATTTTGATTTACTCTAAATCAAAATCCGATCACGAGCAACATCTTCACTCTATCTTGAATCTCCTAAAGAAAGAACAACTGTATGCCAAGTTCTCAAAATGCGAATTTTGGCTTAAGGAAGTTCAATTTTTGGGACATGTCATTGATATGAACGGAATTCATGTTGATCCCGCAAAGATCGAAGCTGTGAAGAATTGGAGTGTTCCTACCACTCCAACGGAAGTCCGTTCTTTTCTTGGTTTGGCTGGTTATTATCGTCGATTCATCGCCAATTTCTCCAAGATCGCTGTTCCTCTCACTACCTTAACTCACAAGGGTAAACCCTATGAGTGGGGACCTAAGCAAGAGGAAGCATTCGAAACTCTTAAGCTGAAACTCTGTGAAGCTCCTATCTTGTCTCTACCTGATGGTAATGATGATTTCGTGGTCTACTGTGATGCATCGAACCAGGGTCTTGGTTGTGTTCTCATGCAACGAGGAAAGGTTATTGCTTATGCGTCTCGACAACTCAAGACTCACGAAAAGAATTATACCACCCATGATCTTGAATTGGGCGCTGTTGTCTTTGCACTCAAGATTTGGAGACATTATCTTTATGGGACCAAATGTGTGGTGTTCACGGACCACAAAAGTCTCCAACATGTCTTCGATCAAAAGAATCTTAACATGAGACAACGACGTTGGGTTGAATTACTTAACGACTATGATTGCGAAATTCGCTACCATCCTGGCAAGGCGAATATTGTGGCTGACGCACTTAGTCGTAAAGAGCGTGTCAAACTACAATGTGCGAGAGTTCGTACTGATCTTAAAGATCGCATTCTCCAGGCTCAACACACATCAGTCACCCAAGGTAACATGTACGATGAAATGTCTTGTGGTGCTGAAGCTCAACTTGAAACCAAACCCGATGGTCTTCTTTATTTCCTTAGTCGACTGTGGATTCCCGACCGTGATAATCTGCGTGCTTTTCTCATGAACGAGGCTCATAAGTCTCGTTATTCTATTCATCCTGGAGCTGACAAGATGTACCAAGATCTTCGTTATTCTTATTGGTGGCCTGGTATGAAGAAAGACATTGCCCTATTCGTTGCAAAATGTCTCACTTGTTCCAAGGTCAAGGCTGAACATCAACGACCATCTGGTATGCTTGAACAACCAGAGATTCCTGTCTGGAAATGGGAGAGCATAGCTATGGATTTCATCACCAAACTCCCTCGTACACCCAAAGGTTTCGACAGTATTTGGGTAATCGTCGATCGTTTGACCAAGTCAGCTCACTTCCTACCTATTTGTGAGAAGTATTCTGTGGAAAGGTTGGCAAAGATGTACGTAAGTGAAATCGTATGTCGTCACGGTATACCTTTGGACATTATTTCTGATCGCGATGGTCGTTTCACCTCTCACTTTTGGGAGTCTCTACAAGATGCTTTGGGTACCAAGTTGAACCTGAGCACTGCTTATCACCCTCAAACTGATGGTCAGACTGAACGAACCATCCAGACACTTGAGGATATGCTCAGGGCATGTGTCATTGACTTTGGTGGCGCATGGGATTCTCATCTTCCTTTGGTTGAGTTTTCATACAACAACAGTTATCACGCCAGCATTAACATGGCTCCTTTTGAGGCACTCTATGGTCGGAAATGTCGTTCACCTGTCTGTTGGACTGAGGTTGGTGAAGCTCGTATTACTGGACCCGAACTAATCCAGGAAACCACAGACAAAATTCAACTCATTCAAGATAATCTTCTCAAGGCTAGAAGTCGCCAAAAGAGTTATGCTGATAAACGTCGTAAACCCTTGGAATTTCAAGTTGGGGACCTTGTACTACTTAAGGTATCCCCTTGGAAAGGAGTAATTCGTTTTGGTAGAAAGGGAAAACTAGCTCCTCGATACGTAGGCCCCTTCAAAATTCTTAACAGAGTTGGAAAAGTGGCTTACAGACTTGAACTTCCACCTGAGCTAAGCAATGTTCATCCGACCTTCCATGTTTCGAATCTCAAGAAATGCTTAGCGGATGAGAACCTTCATGTTCCTCTTGAGGATGTGCAAATCGATGAAAGCATGCACATTATCGAGAAACCCGTCGAGATTGTTGATACTGGAGTCAAGAAACTCAAGCGCAGTCGTATTCCGATCGTTAAGGTTCGTTGGGAATCTAAACGAGGCCCAGAGTTCACTTGGGAATGTAAAGACCAGATGAAATCGAAGTATCCACATCTTTTTCCACCAGACTCTCCAACTCCAACTTCGGGACGAAGTTCCTAAAAGTAGGGGAGACTGTAACATTACGCATTTAAACTTGTACGTTACACGATCGATATTAATAAAAACGTCAAGTTTTATCTTATACGCTAGCATTTATTATTTTTGTCACGTTTGTGGAACCCTAATACCATATATATTATAATTATTATATGGAATAACATGTAAATATTATCAAAAAAATATATGTCTTGGCCGGGATTCGAACCCGCGCCAAGACCGGCCCAAACCAACACAACACACTTAACCAGCTGGGCTGGCCTTCACACTTGAACAGATCCAGATGCGTATTAATTTTATACCCTTTTTAATTCATCACAGTTGACTTGGTAAGTCAACTGTGATCACGCGTATGCATAATTAAGCTATATTAATTCGTGATTGATCCAAATTTGGCAAACTTATTTGATTTCCGGCCTTGTATGATCTGTATACACGTCAATTAACATCAATCGTTGACCAATTTCAAATCATACGCGTTTGACAATTAAATCGTAGGTCAACTTTCCAATTAACCCAACCCATCAATCCCCACTATAAATTGATCACCTACGAACCTTTGAAACTCGCTCACACTCTCTTCTCCACCTCCAATTACTTCTGAAACACTCTGATAATTATCTCTCTGTTCGTTGTTTGACTTTTGGCTTTGACCAGACAAACGAACACAATACAACACTGTGAGTTCAATTTTTTTTGTGGGTTTTGTTAGTCGGCAACCATACTACAAAAGCCCTAACAATAATCGGGTTCATAATGTGTGGTTTGTCTGATTGAAAAATCTAGGGTTCGTACCTTTTAATTTGGGGATAAACTCGATTTCATATTACGTATATAATTATTATTATACGGGATTCATCACAACCACTGGCCTAGGCCAAGTGGTTGTGACCGTGCACTATAACCCAAGGCTCCCGGGTTCGAGTCCCGGCTACAGCCTCTTTTTTTTTGTTTTGTTTCTTTTTATTTTAAACAACAAAATAATAATATACATATTAAACATTTTAATCTTATAAATTCGTTTTTAAATATTAAAACTATTTTATAAATTCGAAAAAAATTATATTTATTAAATCTGAGATAAAAGTTTTATTTACAATTTTTATTTTTCTAAAATTCATTTATTTAATATTTATAATAATTAAATCAATTTTATACTATTATATTTATAAAAATCCATTAAAATATCAAAACAATTTTATTAAATTCTCTAAAAATTATCCTGAGTTTGTATAAAGTTAAACTTTACTGAAATAATTTTTAATTCAGGAAAATCATTTATTTTATATTTTTAATCAATTTTTGTTAGATTTAATCATAATTAAATCATAATAAATTCAATTTTCATTATTTTTGCACCAAAATTTTATACAATTTATTTTTAAATATTTAGAACAGAAATATGATTTTTAAAATAGAAATTCTTTAATTTTAGTATTTCTGAATATTAAAGTTAAATATTGGCAATTTGTAATAAATAGATTTAAAAATCTATTTTAAATGAAATAATTTTATAAAAATTATTTTTATACTTTAAACACTTTATTGTGCATATTCTAAATTCAAATTTTATAAAAAAGACTTTCTTTTATTTAATTATCAAATTTCCCTTTATTTAATTAACATTTTATTTTAAATTCAACAATTGGTTATCCCCAAATCGAAACCCTAGGATACACTTATAAATTAATTAGACTTAGACTTATTATTTATTACCTTCTTATAGGGTGATATTTGGCATTATTTTGGGCAACACTATTATTCCATCTTTTCAAGAAGTTTAACATTTGCTAAGGTGAGTTTTACATAGCCCCTTTTATTTATCACCATTTTGGGGTGAAACATGTTATAACATTATCATTGCAATTCAATCATCAATGTGTCTATGTGCTTTCTATGTTGCATTATGTCTTGAGCATGATTAGAGTAAGCACCATTCTAGCATAATCATTAACTCCGTACAAGCCGACGGTATACATTGATAGATCTATTGGACTGACAATCCCACCCGGATACGTGCCTCCTACAAAGGTTGCGTGGGTGTTTGTTATCGCATAACATATTCAATTGGACCATGAGCGTATGGTATGTATCATATTATAACAGTCATCAGGGTTGATTATGCACTCGATTTATTTCTAGTATGTTCTCACATATGGGCTAGATTGACATGACACATGAATTGCACAACATTTTTATTTCATTTTATTATCAAAAACCTATGTAATTCTCACCAACTTTTGTTGACCCAAAATACTTTCAAAATTAACATGTTTCAGGTAACAATGAAGCTGAGGCTTGAGTTAGCATGAGGATTTGACATGAAGTTTTATTTGAAGTATTTGAAGTTTTGTTATTTGATATCATGTATTAAATTCCTAGACATCATTTTATATTTGGATATTATGTTTGAATAAATTATTTAAAATTTATATTATACCATGTGCTACTGAAACAATCATCAATACGTGGCACCCCGATGTTTCCGCCATCGGTTGGGGTGTTACACATTCCATTTGCCTTCGACACTTTTGGATCCCTAGCCCCTGAGGCAGTTCGCTTTTTGGAGCGGGTGCAGAAGGTGGTCCACAGTGACTCGCAAAGCCCGAGGAGCCAGGGTTTGTATTTATTAGAATAGGCTTTGCGATTCAAAACGGGATAGCGGCGCAGCTTGTTGCTCGCTTACCCATTATCCAGATGTAACTTGGTTTTTACTATTGAATGAATTTAGCTGTTTTAATGTGGTATATTGGTTGACCAACTCAAAGGGTATGAAGTCTAAATTGTTGTCAAATGAAACAAATAAGGAACCTGCCAAAGAAAACAGCGAGGCGGTTGTGGAGGAGATAACTGGAACCCCGGATGTGGCACGGAACAAGCCACCCAAGAAACAAAAAGCACTGCGCTTTTGCGCGAAATGCAACAAGTATGTTACTGATCATGATTCCAGGCATTGCGAGAAACTTGATGCAATGCAAAGGGCAAACGAAGCGGCCGGGGAAGGCCGTAGCAACACCTAGGGGGGCTGGTTTTTAATGGTAAGCATATATTATATAGTCGCGCCTTTTTTTGGAACCGTGTTACACTGTGGTAATAGTCTCAAGCTGTAGGATGCTTAGTGTTACATGTGCAACACGGCTACTAATTTTGATATGTAGCATATGCTTCCGACTGACACTTTTTAGCATCTACTATCTTTAGTTTTTATTTTATGATGATAAACATCCCAGACCTTCAGTTTTTATGTATTTTTTTCGTTGGATATGTAAATGATGTTTTTTGGCTATGAAAATGATGTGTGTGCCAGTTTTTTTGTGAAGTTATGTGTGTTTGATGGACTGTGTTACCTGGTAAAACATGAACAACCACACATTGGTCATTCTTTTAGTCATTTAACACATGTTACTTACAATAGTCGGGAAAAGCACATACATCATCAAAACATAAACAACCTAATTTACGCCATAAATAAAAAGGCACACGGAAAACAGTCACACAACACACCACAAACTAATAGTTACTAAAGTCTGCATAGTATGCCAATCCTGCATAACACCCCGACAAGTTTATGGCCAATTAGTACCATACTCCGTCTCGAAGCTAAACGACGATGGAGGACCGTCCTCCCCCTCCCATGGATTGTGGGTTGCCTACCTGCAGAGAGTGTTTGGTGAATTTGGGCAAAGGGGGCAGCCACAATACTCGTGCTCGGGATCGATACACCATTTTGCCAACTCTTCCGTTGTGTAACCATGGAGCCCCGTTGTACCATCTACTGCAGCCACAGGGTGTGACGATGCATCATCCTCCAAATCACGTTCATGTGTTGTTGGTTTCTTCTGATCCGCGATGGGCTGCACATGAGCTTGTCAATAATCTTCCTTTTTACCGGTACACTTCTGAGTCCTTTCATACGTAGCTTCCATGCTACCTAGGGAAACCCCTACTTTGTGCACCTACCCAGTCTCAGTATCTTCAACCTTGAGTCGTTTTGCTTCATTTGTTTCTTTATAAGTGGCCATGGGAAACTCTTGGTGCAAAGGAGGTGTGGTGTATTTTAAACAATGAAGGTGGAAACGGTGGGGTTAAGGTGTTGGGTTATGTGGTATTTAAAGAGGAAAACTCAAAACAAGTTTATTAATGTGTAGAGGGTTGGTAGTGGTATTTATTCCCCATATTCAATTTTCTTTTTTTGTGACATAAAGTTGATGTGTATCACTAAAAGTGTTTACATTGGTGACGGACGTCGTACATGGCTTGAGACGTCTCCGGTGATGTTATAAATTTGTAAATTTTGTAAAGTGTTTACATTGGTGTTTAGTCATTTCCTTTATTTTGTTCTAAAGTGTTTACATTTGTATTTTAAAAAATGGTTAGAATTATAATCTATAGTGGTGGCAAGTGGGAAGTTGTCAACCGGCGAATGGAATACGTTGTTGATCCTAGTTGTAAAAGACAAGGTTTAGAAATTGAAGGAAATATCTCGTATTTTAGTTTCTTAAATGTTGTTTCGGATGTGTGTGACATTCCACACATTACACCCTTATCTTATAACATGTCAGCTTTTGATGATGCAATCGACATTTTTAATGATCGTGATGTATCTTTTCTTTTTAAAGTTGCTTAGCACAGTCCCGAGGAAGTATTGAAGTTATATGTTATTGATGAATCTGGTGTCAGTTCGTCTAGTCATGCTCATTTAAATGATTATAAACTCCCTGATTTAAATGTGTCTTTAGAAAATTTTGTTCATTATAAACCACATGGGTCTTTTGAAAAATTTGATGATAACAAACCACATAATGAAGAATGTTATGGAAATCCAAGTCCTGAAAAGTTTCCAGAGATAGAAAAAACCACCTCATCAACAGTTTTTTTCTGAAGGTTATATATTTCGTAACAAAGATGAAATGAAACTGCAGTTAGAAAATTTGTGTTTGTCAGAACGTTATTCTTATAAAGTAGATAGATCATCTAAAACCCGGTACGCAATTTCATGTGTAGTTGACAATAGTGAGTGGCAATTTAGGGCACGTTCTCACCCAACATCAAGCACGTTTCATGTTACATTTTTTTATGAATAATCACACTTGTTCTAAAACTCAAACACATCCGCATCTTCGTCAGGCTAACCCACAAGTAATTGGTATCATACTAAAGCACCGCGAGATACCATACGTGTATATCGTGGAAAGGAAATAGTACAAGATTTTCAGCAAAGATTTAAGGTGGACATAACATATTCTCAAACATGGCATGGGAAGTGTCACGCACTTGAAATTTTGCAAGGAAATAGCAAACAATTGTTTTCCGAGCTTGCGAAAGGCAAATCCGGGGACTGTTACTGAGATTAGGACTGATGAAGAAAATAGGTTTGAAATGCTTTTTATTGCCATTGGTGCAGCGGTCAGTAAAATATTTTTATACCGTATTTTTATTACTGTTTTTGTTTTAGGTTTTCAAAAAATAACCTTTTGTGTAATTTTGTTATATAGATTAGGAGTTTTCTTCTGTCTTTAAGACCGGTAATTATTATAGACGTTGCATACTTAAAAGGTGAGTTTAAGGGAACGGTGTTCCTTGCTGTTGGCATGGATGGTAACAACCAAATTTTACTTGTTGGATATGGTATCAGCAAATCCGAGGACGGTGATAGTTGGATGTGGTTCCTATCAAAACTTAAAGAGTATATCAGTGAGCATCCGGATTTGGTGATCATATTTGACAGAGCCAACTCAATAGATTTGGCAGTTAGGACGGTTTTTCCTAATGCCTTTCACGGGTTGTGTTGTCTCCATTTTATGTTAAACTTAAACTTATAATCAAGAAAAAAGAAGGATTTACAGATGTTGTGGTGGAAGACTTGTAAAGCTTACCGGGTATCTGATTTTGAAGATAAATTTAACGCACTTTGTGCAGCCATTCCACGGACTAGGAATACTCTCTTGAGTATCGGTTTTGGTAAATGGTCAAGAGCACACTATTCTGGAAAACGATATTATTATATGACATCTAATAATGTAGAGTCAATGAACGCCTTATCTAAGAATCCACGAAAAGTTCCAATCACCCATCTGGTTGAATTTTTTCGACAAAAACTAAGGAATGGTATCATGAACGTCGAATTGATGGTATTCAAAACAACCATGTGGTGACTCCTTTCGCGGTAAGAAAAATTAATAAAAAGATTGAAGGGTCTAGAACGTGGAAGGCTTGTGGCGTTGGGGTTAACACTTTTCAGTCTGAAGACGGTAACAAAAATGGTTTTGGTGATTTGTCCAATCAAACATGTAGCTGTTGTGTTCCTCATAAATCTGGTTTCCCATGCGGCCACATGATTGCAGTATCAAGATTATTGAAAGAAAATGACTGCAGTCATTATATAGTTCCTTGGTATAGCAATGAGTTATATAAAATAATGTATGAAAAGGCGATATATCGTTTACCCCACAGGTCTGAATGGGAGATGCCAGAGGAAATGATTCCTCTACAACCACCACATATCACTAAACGATAGTTGGGACGTCCTCGTGAAAATAGCCGAATTTTATCGCGAGGTGAGGAACCTACGCCTGTATATTGCAGTCGTTGTAAAAGTTATGGTCATCATCATGACTGATGTTCAGCCCCTGTTGCCTCACAATCAAAATCTAGCAGGCGTGGTTCAAAGAAAAAAATGATCATCAAACACCGTCGCCTACTTTCGTTGAACCAGATGACTTTGAAGGTTATGTAATTCAGAATACGTGCTCAACTGTTAACCTTTCTGATTTCTAGTGATGCTTTTAACTTTAAATTATTTATAGTTTCTACTGTGATTTGCAAAAAAAAAAATATTTAGTTAAAAATAGTTGTAACATAATAAGGCAAATAAGGACACGCATTGATTGATGTATCAAGTTTTACATGCATACATAACATAGGTAGCTAAAATGAAATATTTGACGATGTAAAACGACCACCGTAAATTTCATCTGCCATGAAACGTCTGAATCTCACGTAAGCATCACGTAGGTTGCTTTCTCTCCAAGTCATTGACCCGTTTTGAACAAGATTTCTCAGCAACATACAAACGATTACCCCTGAATGTCGACCAATGCGACTATTGGTAACAGGCCAGACAACATCCCCTGAAAATTCTAATGATTCAACTTCGTTTCTACCGGACTTTTGCCAGTACATTATAGCCCCTAGAAACCATACAAATGCAGACTCAAATTCTATAAGAATTTGGTGAATTTTTTCTCTGAATGCAAAAAGTATCACCAAAGTTTATGGCACTACAATATTATGGAAATATACTGTTACTTGTAGTGATTGCATGTCAACTTTTAGAATAAACCAGTTTTCAGTGTCTATGGAGAATGGTATATATACTTGAAAAAATGAAGTCCCAAAAAGAAATGTAGATTTTATACTGCACGATACAGAGATAAATATATAAATAAAAAATAGATAGTATTTTACCATATTAACTTCCCAAAGAGGTGGATATATTCTTCTCGAGCCATTTGCATAGTGATAAGCATGGTGATCTTCTTCAATAATTAGGCTATAGAAATTAGGGGGAAGAACAATCCAAAGACCATAACTACATGTTGTTGGTCGTCTCTGTCTTTCAATTTCCCTCAATGACATCAATTTTTCGCACCATGCACGAACATGCTGTAAAGAAATCTTAATAGGATCACAAAAAATTTATAATTTCGTATAACGTGTAACGTAGGAGTCATATTTACCGTTTTTTTTAAGATAACCATTTCCACAGTATCCTAAAATACCACCCCACCACTCTTTGCTTAATGGTGTTTGCCCCATATTGGTTGAATAGCAACATGGGCTATCACCATCGTAGTAAAAATCAAGAACATTTGGAGACCAAAAACATGATTGGGTATGTGGATTTACCCAAATTGTTCTTTCTACCGGAGCAGGAATGTTTGCCATTATGGCTATTCAAATACATGTGACGTTTCAGATTTTCCTCAATGGTAAACAAGACGAAGAGATTTCCGGAACGGTCTAGGAGACGGCTCCCGTTTCCGAACGCGTCTCCGAGACGTCACCCAGTGAGGCGTCTCGAAGACGTCCCCCGTTTTCCAAAGCGTCTCGAAGACGTCTCACTGAGTCTTTTCGTACACTTTGACCGACGCGTGTCTGAGACGTGTCACACTTCCCAAGACGTCTACGTGATGCCCACCGTTCCCAAGACGTCTTTGTGGGGTCTCGAGTAATTATAACTTTTTAAAAAATAAAAATTCATCAAATATAAAACCCTCCTTAAATAAGTAGTTAAAAAATACTTCCTTCCATTGAAAAACATTGTTGAGGCAATTTAGGGTAACGAAAAAATGTCTGACGGCCGTGATAAAAATTTAGCGCCGGATGAATACTTTTCTCAACCACCGAAACATTTGTCCAGTTGGATACTAAAAAAATGGAGTCGCGCTAAGAATCAAATGGATTTGTCTTTTTCTAACGAACATCCAAACCAACCTGAAATTACCGGAGAAAGAGATTTTGTCAATAATCGATAAAGCTTACATAGATACATTATCAGCAAATGGGCTATCCTCGATGATGAAACTGATAATTGGTCAACTGATGTTGTTGAGTTTTACAATAAAGGAGACGCACCGTTTTGTTATTCAGTTGTTTTTCTAGAAATGTAGAGCTTGACAAAATCTTTTGGGGAACTTTGTTAGGCTATTGTTGTAACGATTACCTCACACCAACAGTAATATTCAAAATTTAAATGTTTTTTTCTTTTTATTCATTTAATTTAATTTTTTATTCAAATTTTTTTGGCATATTGAAAGATGGGTTGGAAGGGTGATGAACTGGAGGAGTAGAAAGCTACAAAAAAAAAAGTTTCGCTGAATATGCAGTGGACAATTCTTCCACCACAATTTTATAATTCTTTATTAGAATCTGTTCCAAAAAACTTGGCCAATATTGAAATGGTAAATTAAAACCGTTTCCTTTTTTTGACGCTGATTTTGTTTTTCCCCCATTCCGCTTGAAAAAAGGGAATGGTTACTCGTAGGGCTAGAGTTAGCAACCCAAGAGCTTTTTATATATGCTTGTGAAGACCTTTGTATCGGAGAGAAATACAAAAACATTGTTCACCCAAAGATGACGAATATACAAATCTATTTAGGAGCTTTACCGGTGAACATAAGATTCTGGAAAAAGACAGGTAATCTTGACAAGTGTATGACATTCAATCTTAATGAAGACTATATCGTGCCACATAACTCCGTATCTGGTAATGAAGCGGTATATCTTTGTATGCTGATTGAGCATTTGGTTACGGATAAACCAATTACTATGAACGATGATGTAAATCAAACATGTTCATCTTACAGACGATTCATGGCAGAAAAAATGTATTTCTGACGGTACTTACCATGTCCAAATGTTCGTTAATAAATTATGTTTTAACAATACCATATCATGTACAACTTTATTTTTTTATCAGTGTATCACGTGCATACTAGTGTAATTAAAAAAATATATAAATGTATAATAAATACATAATTATTTACGGTTTAATTACATTATATATTAATTAACATATTAAATTCTTTTATTGTTTTTAATATTTTCGCACTATATAAACCCACAAATTGACCAATTCTTCACGACGTACCATCACCACATCACACATCCCTCACAAGTCACATACACACAACACAAAACAAGCAATAAAAGATGGCATCCTCGACCGAAGAAGAAATCCTGGGATTACATTGGCTTGGCGCAATATTTGCGAAAACACCCGAGTTTCTGACACTAGCCACGAAATTCGGGCTACTTCATTTTGGAGTAAAGTATTTTTGGAGTTTGAAGCACTTATCGGCGGTCAAATCCACCGCATGACGGAAGATGTGAAAGAAAAATTTCACAATGTCAAAGCAGAGTGTACCATCTTTGAAGGGTTCTTCAAGTCCAACAAAGAGGAAAAGTCCAAACGAGTCTGAAGAAGGGCTAATTGAATTGGCAAAGATCGACTACATGTTGGACTATGATGAAGACTTCGAGTATGTTTCGGCGTGGCAGTTGTTACGTCGGAATTATATTTATATTTAAGTTTAATTTAAATTAAGTTTATGTAATGTTTTTTTTCTATTGTAATTTCGAATTTTATAATATAAGTTAATATTTTAATTATATAGTCCTTTAGACAGCCGCTTAATCAGCCCAATTACAAGAATAGCCCTTAAACGGAATTAATACCTCTTTGACCCCGTCGTCTTTACCCCACCATTTCTTCCTATATAAAGCAAAGCATACGGTCGACAATGACAGACCGTAAGTCCACCGTGCAAAAAACTTCCTTCATACAAACAACCAACCTTGCAAACCGTTAAACTCAAAACACCACAAATGGCACCGTGGAAAGAGAAAGAAGAAGTGGCGTTATGTACCGCGTGGATAGAAGCTAGGCAAAACCCACCATGTCGAGGGTCCATTTGGCCCCTCGTGCTCAGCGAGTTCAAGGTTTTGGTTGGAGGTTCAAACCAGTCAACCGAGTCTCTCAACCAAAAGTGGACGGACTTGCAACATAAGTGTCGTAACTTCAAGGGGTTCTATCAGACGGTTGTCCGACAACTTCCACCAAAAAACTCCAGACCATGAAAAGGTTGAACACGCGAAGATAGAGCACGCGTTTTCAGGCCGTCACTTCGAGGGGTTCTACAAAATCGTCGATGCATTCTACACGGGTTAACCCACGCGCAGATGTAACAACGATCCAAGTAGTTTTACGCAGATGTAACAACGATCCAAGTATAATCGGAGAATATTTACATAAGGCGGTAGGCTTGAGTTGGAAAAGTAGAGGATTTAAAAAACGTCATGGGTTAGGTGAACGGTTTGATATATGAGAGTTATAAAAAAAAAAAATCAAAATCTTTAGAACACATGATGGAGAGGGGGTACAAATTTTGTAAAGTGAAGTGGGGTATTTATATACAACCTTTGGTGACATCTCACGGTTCCCGAGCCGACTTTGTGTCGTCACACACTTCCCTAGACGACTTGGTGTCGTCACACACTTCCCGAGACGACTTTGTGTCGTCACACACTTCCTTAGACGACTTTTGACTTCTGACGACTCCCGATACGGCTTGTTGGTTTTTTATATTATTATATAAAAAACTATAAAAAAATATGTTTATAGTTTTTATTATTTTTTATAACTACTATTCATTTTTTACACTTATTGTATTTTTTCACTGTTTTTCAACGTTGGTATTGTAGGTTAGTTGGTATTTATAGCCAAGTGATGGTGATGAAGGTACATTATTATTTAAATTTATATCAAATTAAAATGTGAAACTATATAAATTATAATTTATATAAATATTAAAACTTACAACAAAACAACATACACACAAACATTATAAGGAAATTCTTAAAAAAATTAAAATATAAACGAACATCTTTAAACATTCATCTCTAAAAAATATCATTCAATTTGCTCCACTTTAAACATGCAACTCTAAAAAAATTTGGAAGGTACCAAGAAGGAATGGTAATGGCGAGGGAACAAAGGACCTTTCTGTGAAATTAGAAAGGCAGAGGTGATGATGAGGGAAGGAAAAAGAAAATGACTGGGGAAAGGGACGGGGACTTGAAAGGGATATACAAAAATTGTAATGGTTTTAAAGAGGGAGGAGAGGAGCTTTCAATAGGTCAGATGGTGGTGATGGGAGTGGGAAGGAAACAGAAAATGTGAAGGGAAATGGATGTTGAATTGAAGGGGATTAAATAAATCCCAAAAGTTTAGGGTTAAAAAGCGGCATAATGTTAACCAAAAAAATAATTCAGTTTTCTGAAGCTCAAAGACATGTCGAGTAACTTAAAAATATAAATTTTGAACTGTGTTTAATATTTGAGAAGATATGCTTGTGTTGAATGTTTGAGAAGATATGCTTTGTTTTGGGAAAACATTTGATTTGATATAGGGATTGATATATTTGATTAGAGTAGATAAATGTGAGAAGATAAGGTGTTTGTGCTACATTTTTTATCAACATAAACCAACCTACTTATACCTCAAAAATTGTAAAATAACAAAAAAAAAAATTATCGTTGAAAGACGGCTGGAGACGGTTCAGGAAGCCTTGGAGACGGCTCAAGCCGAGCCGAAGACGGTTTGAGCTCAGCCGTCAGTGAAACGTCTCAAGGGCCCACCGGAGACGACTTGGTGGCACTGACACATCTCCGGTGACGCCTGAGACTACTCGGGATCAACAACGCCACGTGTTAGTCCTTCATTGGTTGGAAACCAAAGGCTCTCGGGAGACGCTTCAGAGTCGTTGGGAACCGTGAACCGTCTCTCCAAAGAAACCATCTCTCCAAAGAGACGGGAGGGGGCTAGTCTCGTAATTCAAACGGTCAAAGGGCTAATTTCGTGATTTTCCAAAAAAAAAAAAAAAAAAACTATATATATAAGAGAAACATCTGTCTAAACAACAGTAGGATCTTCATGTTGTGGCGGATTGACTCCCTTCGGCACAACAAATCACCTATTGCCATTTGGGACAGTTCTTGTATTCCTATACACTTTGTCTACCGCTCATCATGTATTTTCTAGTTACTAGCGTGTATGATAGTATGATACTCCAATACATATAGAGTGACACACCCACACATTACCATGTGTAGTATAATATATATTTCCACCATAGTGTTATCCCAAAGGATCATTTATCAAGCTATGATAAAACTTATGCAAATGATGTGCATGTCTTCTTAACACACATTTAGTCCAAACTAGCACACACAAGAATCTCAATACCACTTTTGGTAGATTTTTATTTGGATACCACCAATTTCAACATTTTAGATTCCATTAAAATAAACAAAAGGAATCTTATCATTACCATCACGACTGATTACCGTCGGACCGTCTGTCAGAAATCAGTCCCCACCTCAACGAACAATGCTTAGTTTACCTATTCAATAGTATTTGGTAAGCCGTATGCGATAATCACTATTTCATGCGTTAAGATATCCGTCACTGATTGCCAAGGGATCGTCGATGGTTAATTTGATTTTCCAATTTTTTATATATTGATGGATTTGTCAGTAAATATCAACGGGTCCATTACGTTTTATGTACTATTAGGCTCGTGGGTGTGGAGGAGGCCCATCATGGATGATGGCCCTCCACCTCAGCTGTCACGTCAGCAAGAGGTAGGGGCATCACTACCATGATGGTCTAAGGGTGTGGTTAGGAGCATCATCACCATATTCTTTTTTTTAATTAATTAATATTCTAATATTAATATCAAAAAGTTAATATTACCTTAAAAAAACATGACTAAAAAAACACAACTAAAATTACATTAAACTACTCGACATAAAAAAAATTACAAATAAGCTACCATTGTCCGTTGTTCCACATATATTCAACCAAGTCCGCTTGAAGATTTTGATGCATGAGCTCGTTATGTAACGAGAACTCGTTTAAATCTTGTTGATGTGGGTCAATAGAAACATTGTTCTCCGTCGGGGCATTCTCGTCATACTCATAGATGGCCGCACCTTTGTCTTCGAGTATCATGTTATGTAACAAGATACAAGCATACATACAGTAACGCAACTTTTTTTGGGGTGAACATACATGCTGGGTTTTCAATGATGTGTCATCTTGGTTGTAGAGCCCCAAATAACCGTTCAATGTCCTTTCTTGCCGCCTCTTGAAACTTGGCAAATTTCTTTCTTTTTTCGTCGTGCGAGTGGTGAATAGTTTTAACGATTGTAGAGTAAGGTGGGTAGATCCCATCAATAAGATAATACCCACGTTTGTATTCCACCCCCGATACTGTAAACCTGGTATCCGGACCGGTTCCTTTTATGACATCGTCAAAAACCTCTGATTGGTTAATGACATTAATGTCGTTCTAGCCAGGAATGCCAATAAAAAAGAATGCCAAACCCATAGATCTTGTGAACACACGGCCTCCAAGATTATTGATGGATGTCCATGATCCCCTCGTGTGAAAATTCCGCGCCATGCATTTGGGTAATTTTTCCAAGGCCAATGCATGCAATCAATGCTTTCGAACCTTCCTGGAAAACCGTGTCTTTGGTGGTGGAAGTGATACAATTGTTGGACCTCACTGGAGTTTGGTTTTCGCAAATATTTCTTGCTGTAAAGCTTCACCACACTTGCTAAACTTGTACAGACATTCTCGTGTAGTTATTTCCGACATATTTAAATATTCGTCCCACGCATCTGTCGTAGTCCCGTACGCTAGTTGCCGAAGTGCCGCTGTGGTGAACCCCCTTTTCTTTCTAGCATATTATCATAGGGTAAAAAATTGGTGAAAATTCGCCACGTCATCGGCTATACATAAGAAGTCTCCTACTCATTCGGAACCTACGCCTAAATGAGGCTGCCGAATACAAGGGTTCGTCGGTAAAATAATCGGCTACCAATCTATCATGGACACCTACACATATTTTAAAAAATATAAACGCAATAAACATCTACAATCTTAAAAAATTTAAATATAATAAACATCTACAATCTTAAAAAATATATATATATAATACACATAAATAATCTAAAAAAAATATAAAACGAACCTTCTTGGTCTCTGTTTATAGCCATTTGCCTAGTTCGATGTACCGAGTAGACTTCCTCTCCTTCCTCCTCGGCAATGATATGTGCCGCTTGCGCCATGACATTTATAACAAAATTTACGGCTTTGTTTGTAGATGATAAACTCGAAGAAGACGAAGACGTAGACGAAGAATATGATAAGACATAGTTGTTTGATGGTTTAGAATTTTTTATAAATATTGATTTTGCTTAAATATATTGAGAGAGTTTGAGAGATATTTTTTAAAAAATGTGAATGAAATGGATTTATATATAATAATGAAATAGGAAATTGAATTTTTTTTGGACCGTTCAACGGTCATATGTTTGAAAATCAACCACGTGGAGGAATGTCAAGCCCGTCCAAATTGTGTCGTTGATGCCGATGCCGCCCTTAGGAGCAGTGTTGCCGCGGCTATCATGGCAATGCCGGCCCAATGCCGGTTGCAGACCGAGTAGCCTTATCGGACATAAAAACCGACTAATTCAATTGGATGGAGTTTAGAGCAATAATGGATAGTTTAGAATGATTGGCTTAGATCACCGTTTATTTCCTCTATCTTCTGATTGTTTGTATAAGGTCGCTAATATTGTTGTTTTTGTTATAAACAAAACTAGGGTCGTAGTTACCTGTGCGTTGCTGCGAGGCCTGTTTAAAACTTTGTACGTATTGAAATAGTGAAGATAATGTAACTAAATAAAGACGAATACGGTACCAATGCTAATTAAGACGGTACGTACTGAAAGTTAAATCAAATAAAAATCTGGTATTGTATGGAGTCGTTACCGTTACCAAAAGTACCGATCACATGTAATCCAAAAAATGGATACCGGTATAAAAGATAATCGGTATGATACGGTTACTGACCCCGCAGTAAAAAAAAATACCTCGATTAACGTGACTTGCCTAAAAAACAATTTAGTAAAAATAATGTACCACGTTTGTGACACATAAATGCATTATTGCTTGTTCCACACATGGACCAATAGCATGTAAGTACTATGTGTGAAGATTTTTTTTAAAGGTGACTTTGTGGCAGAGATCATCACAACCTCTCAGAATGGGATCCTCTAGCCACTCTACAATGGTCAGACTATGTTGTCTTAACCGGTTCCATGCTGACGCGAGAGTGGCCGGCCCACAAGCGAGTCGAGGCTGCGCTTAAGGGGCACTAAGGCTTCCACCCGGAAAATTTCCCGCCACCTACCACTTGACAGATGTTGCACCCTCCACAAGAGGCAAGCCTCTCTGGAGTAAATGCACGGTAGTAGAAAACCGGGGGGCCATCAGAATCGAACCCGGCACCTACAAGTAGGGTAGTTTCGACCATCACTTGGCGAGTCCCTCAAATGCTTCCCGTAGGAATCGAACCCGGCTCCCCCAAGAGGAAACCAGTCCGTTCACAACTAGGCTACAAGTGAGGGGTGTACTATGTGTGAAGATTGCATGCATCTAGTGTATGTTAGAATTCCACACTAAAAACAAAACTAGGGTCACAGTTACCCGTGCGTTGCTACGGGACGCGTTTAAAACTTTGTACATATCGAAATGGTGAAAATAACATAACTAAATAAAGACGAATATTGTACCAATGCTAATTAAGAATGTACAGGAAGTTAAATCAAATAAAATTTTGGTATCCTACGAAGCCGTATCGTTACCGAAAATACCGATCCAAGTAATGCGAAAAATAGGTACCGGTACTGGTAAAAAAAATGATTGGTACAATACACTTACTGACCCACCACATGATTAAAGTGACTTAGGTAAAAAAGACAATCTAGTAAAAATAATGTATCACGTTTGTCACTCATAAATGAATTATTGCTTGTTCAACACATGGACCAATAGCATGTAAGTGTACGTTAGAATTCCTCACTAAAAACAAAACCAGAGTCAGTAGTTATCCGTGCGGTGCTACAAAACACGTTTAGATGTATTGAAATAGTGAAGATAATGTAACTAAATAAAGACGAATACGTTACCAATGCTAATTAAGACGACACTGGAAGTTAAATCAAACAAAAATCTGGTATCGTATAGAGCCGTTACCGTTATCGAAAATACCGATGGCAAGTAATACGAAAAATGGATACCGATAAAAAAGATGATTGGTACGATACAGTTACTGACCCCGCCGTATAAAAATAACTTGATTAAAGTGACTTAGGTAAAAAAAAAAAAAAAAAAAACAACAATCTAGTAAAAATAATGTACCAAGCATGTGAGACATAAATGCATTATTGCTTATTCAACACATGGAGCAATAACTTGTAAGTAATATGTGTAAGCATTCATATCAGGTCCTATATATTTATGTGAGTAAGTTTTTATATTTTATAGAGTGGTTATAAATGGTTGTGAGTGGATGAATTGAAAAGTTACTCCTTATCAGTAAGTTTAAAGCAGATATTTTTCACCTCTATAATTTTTTAAAGTGGTAGTGAATAGAAGAAAGAGAAAAGGTAAGGATGAAGGTATAAAAAATATTATTTAATTAAAAAAAGAGAGAAATGTAGTGTTTTTTAGTGTAGTTATATGAAAAAGGAGATGCTAATGCGAATGCTCTGAAGATAGTATGCACTAGTGTGTGATAGAATTCCTCACTATTAAAGTGTCATATAATTAATCTATATCTATACCATATATAATGAATGAGGGGTAATTTAAAATACGAAAAAGTTAAGAACTTTTTTTTCTTTTAATACATAATTCCATCAAAACGAAGGGAAAATAGTCTTTCATATACTTTTACACTTTAATACCCTCATCAAAGTTACATTTTAATTCCATCAACTTTAATTAACTTATGACAATTTAAATAATAATTACATGTTTTTTTCTTGTTTTTTAGGCAACTACCCCATGATTTTTGAACGGCCAATAGATTTTTCATACGTTAATGTATTTAAATTACATCATGAAAACAAGCATTTTATTCTTTCCAATTTGTGTATAGTTTTACCTATATTTTTTTATATATGTATACTATATGTGATGCATTTCAGAATCGTATTTTAAGATACTTAAAAGTAAAGAATATTTTTTATCTTTAATGGATAATGTAAAACCCTAAAATGAGGGTAAATTAGTAGTTCAAACACCTTTACACTTTAATATTCTTATTTTAATTACATTTTAATTCCCTCATTTTTATTAGTAGTTAGGGGGACGGGACGCTCAACTAAGTTTTTTTTTTCAACTTCACTGATTTCTACCAATCATATACTGCCACATCACTTTACGGATTCACTTCACTGAAACAGTTTTTTGGAGCAGCACTCCACTGGAAATAAAATAGAGAAAAAAACAAAAGAGGAGAAAGAAACTCACGGGACCACTACCAGCGTGGGTAGCGGTGGTGTTACCGTGCTGATAGGGGGTACCCATGACCAATTTTGGTAGCGCCCCGTTCCTCTTTATACTTGTCCCATCCCATACAAAATTATCATTCTTTTATTTATTTATATCATATATTTTAGACTATGATGTTTTAAAAACATTCAAAGATACTACGACGACCTACTCAGTTTTATTCACATTTAGATGTTTGCCTTGGTTAAATATCGGCTTAATCATTTTACGGTACACATATTTTGTCACTTCATATTAAATTTGTTAATCCCAGAAATCACCAGGGGGATAACATAGTATAGATATAGTTATGCAACTTTTTATATAAAAAAGTTTCACTAAATATTTTAACGCAACATTTACTCTTGACGAATTTGCATTAGTGTCAAATACAACAAAACTAAAAAAAGTTCGTATTAGCCTTATTTTCTAGTGGCATTCATTCTCACCATTGGATCAATTAATAAGGCACGTGGTATATAATAAGACACAGAATGAAGTTTGAACTAGGAGAAGTAATGGCAATCACCCTCAACAATGGATTCCAAATGCCCATAATTGGATTGGGTGTGTTCCGTATGGAAGGTAAAGATATCAAAGATCTCATCATCAAGGCTATCAAAATCGGGTATCGTCACTTCGATTGTGCTGGTATCCTCAACTATTCGTTAAATTACAATACAAAGTACATTATAAGTTTAGAGTTAGATTTATTTAGTTACTAATGCTTACAGCCAAATACCAAAATGAAGGGGAAGTTGGGGAAGCACTAGTGGAGGCATTTAAGACAGGATTGGTGAAGAGAGAAGATCTCTTCATTACTACAAAGGTTTGTGGTTTATAATTTATTTCATGCAATTAAGGCATTGTGTTATTGATAACGGTAAAATAAAGGATAAGGGGTAAAGGAATAACATGTTCTAGTCATATTTAATGCATTACTTGTAAAAAAAAAAAATGGAATCAAAGTCACACTGGGTCAACTCAACCCGACCATTTCGTTTCACCCATTATTCAACAAACCTCTCATGTAGGGGTATAAATGAGCCGAATCCAAGTTTATTTAAATTTGAGCTCTTTTTAACTTAAGCTCGACTTGTAAGTAATTTTTTGAACATGAGATGAGCTCCGGCACGACTACATAAGTGTTTATAAATTATACCTAATAACAAAACCAAACGTGAACGATGTTTGGACACCTCAAATCATTTTATTGGTCAATTTTTGTTTTTTTAAAATTGGTTTCTGTACACCAGCACCATCTCCTTACTCTCTCTATCTCTATCTATCTCTCCTCCACTCTGCACCATCACCATCCTACACAACAACCCTTACCCGCAATTACTGATCACAACCACCAAACCAGTGGTTTCACCAGGCACACACCACCAACCTGCAACTGCCACTCCACCACCATTCACACCTCCCGCCACCACCCCTACCACCATCTGCACCTGCAGCCGCCACCCTTACCACCATCTACACTCGCAGCCGCCACGACTACCACCATCCGCACTACAACCACTACCACAACTACCATCCCAACGCCATCTTCTCACTCGATTACTGGTTTCGGACTTCGGTAGTCGGTACCACCACTACAGCCGCATGAGGCGTCTACCCTTGTATTCTAAATTTCTAAAATTTAATGATTAAGAATGTTTAAAATTTTGAGATATTACAATACCCGTACTATCCCGACTCTAATCGAACAACATCGATCGGTAATAGCATCGGTACAGTTGAGACCATTACAAATCTCTATTTTTTAGCATTAACTCGATGTAAAACAAATATCAACATCTTTTTAGGTATATCACGACTTTTTCTTTTTAGCTCTTTTCCGATTGCTATATACAGAGAGCAAGTGCTGCAACAAACAAAACAAAATGATTATCGCCAAGTTTACGCCGCGTAGCGTGGTGGAATTTACTAGTTTATATACATATATAGAATGTTTATATGTATATATAGTTATAGGGAAGGGATAATATGGAAACCCATAGTTAGAGAGAGAACCCTAGAAACCCACTCTCAACCGTTGATCTACTTCATCTAATGACTAATATTAAAAGTTGGTTTTTTATTTAAAAAAATGGTTGATTAAAGAACAAAAAAGACATATAAGGGCATAAAAGGAAATCAATCTCTCTCCTACTTTTCAGATTTCTTATCCCAATACAATCACCTCTCTCTTCTCTTGTCATATTTAAAGACCCATCACAATCATCTCTCTCCTCTCTCCTCATTCTTCTTATTCTTCTTTATCTTCTTGGTTTGTTTTTTAAAGAAATCATGAACAACCATCTACACTAATGAAAAACAACAATCATAAACCTTCAAAATCATCGATTTACCTCCTCAAAACCACCGGCCACCGTACCTCACCACCGTTCCATCTATCTCTTAGCAGCCCTTTCTCGTTGTCGTTTCTCTCTCTCTCTCTCCTCAAAACCACCGGCCACCGTACACCGCCACCACCGTTCCTCTCTATTTTTATGACCAGTTGAATGGTAGCACTTGTGGTGAATTAGCAGTTGTGGTGGTGAATGGTGGTTCTAATAACAATCGTCTCTCTCCTCTCTCATCCCTCCTCCTTCTTCATCTTCTTGGTGAATGGTAGCAGTTGTGGTGGTGAATGGTGGTTCCAGTAACAATCATCTCTCTCCTCTATCGGAAGTGGGTGTTAAAGTGGTTGGTTTCCGGGTGGTTGTAGGTGTGGCCGGAGAAGATAGATCCGCCGGAGAAGACGATCGGTTCGGCCTCTCTCTTGTCATAACTCTCTCTCTCTCTCTCTCTTTCTTTCTCAAGTCTCTTTTTTTTTAGTTAGACATAAGAGTTCTTTGATTTGATAATTGGATTCGGGTTACATAGTTTCAAAAAGAATGTCAAACACTAGAAAAAAAAGGGGTAACATGTATTAGTTAGGCATAAAAGGGTAACATGTGTTATTTGATCTGATAAAATTGACTAAGTAGCACTGTAAAAATGAAAAAAAAAAGATATGCCTACACAGAACATTCAAATAACAGTAAACAAAAAAAGCTTCAATGGGGGCCCTTAAAAAGGTTACATAGTTAGTTGTTAAGAATATTACCCTTTGTAGGGTAACATGTGTTATCTGACCAAGTCCGCGTGCTTAGTAGCAAAGTCAAGATGAACAAGAGAGAAACCTACTCAGGACATTCAAATGAACTGCATGGAAGGGTAACATGTGTTAATGTTGCATAAGAAGGTAACATGTGTTATTTGGCCAAATCAACGTGCCGAGTAGGACGGTAAAAAAAAGTATATACCTACAGTCAAATAATAGTACGCATAAAAAGATTCAAAAATTGCCCAATAAAGGTGAGTTGTTTTTTTATGACACATGTTTCAAACAAGAATGTGAACACTAGCAAAAAAAAAGGGGGGGGTAACACGTGTTAGTTGGTCATAAAGGGGTAACATGTGTTATTACACATGTTAAATCTGTATCATTTATCAACCTTTTTGTCTTTCTTACCACTCCTATTTTCACTTCATAAGTTTACAAAATAATTTAGTAAACATAGCATACAAACTATTAACACACATTATTAAGACATGTCATAAGAGGTTAACACATGTTATTTGGTAACACGTGTTATTACAAAGTATCATTACAAACTATTGAACAAGAGATAAACCTACCCAAGACATTCATATGAACTGCATGTAAGGGGTAATATGTGTTAATGTTACATGAGAGGTTAACATGTGTTATTTGGTAACATTTATTAAACTTGTATTTAATGTCAGCCCTTTTTTTGTCTTGCTTACCACTATAGTTTTTACATCATAAGTTTACTGGGAAATAAAATATACAAACTATTAACACACGTTATTACAAAGTATCATTACAAACTATTGAACCACAAAGAAACCTACCTATGACATTCAAATGAACTGCGTGGAAGGTTAACATGTCTTAATGTTGCATAAGAGGTTAACATGTGTTATTTGGTAACATATGTTAAACTTGTGTTTATTTTGTCAGTCTTTTTTGTGTTGCTTACCCCTATAGTTTTCACTTCATAAGTTTATTGAGAAATAAAACACATAAACTATTAACTGAGGTTATTACAAAGTATCATTACAAACTATTGACCACTTTAACAAAATAAATCTAGTAACTCTATACATTGAGTACAAAAAAGAAAACGTTATTAAAAAGTTTTTCTACATATTTTTCTCGGCTTCCTTCGACTTCGTATGTTAACATATGTTAACCAGTGGGGGGGTCTTCGTTATCAACTGCAAAACAATAGATGAGATATTAACCGGTGTGACCAACTCATCATCTAACATACTAAATAGGAGTAACACATGTTAGTTAGGGGCCAAAATAAATATAGTAATTCTATACATTGATTACCAAGAAGAAAACATTATTCAAAAGTTTTTCTACATATTTTCTCGGCTTCCTTGGACTTCGTATGTTAACATAACCGGGGGGGTCTTCGTTATCAATGCAAAACACACGTTAGTTGGGATCCTCAAAAACATAATGAGACATCACTACCATGTGTTAGCATATACTAAAATAAAAAACTACACATTTATTAATCAACGTCGCCTTCTTCCTATAGCCTATTCGTGAAAACAAACACTAGAGCAATCATAGACTTCTGCAACTGATTAACACGTGTTATATGCATATACAAATTGTTATATAAATAAATAAATAAATAAATAAACATAGCATACAAACTATTAACACACATTATTACAAAGTATCATAACAAACTATTGACCACTTTAACAAAATTAATCTACTAAATATAAACATTTAGTACCAAAAAGAAAACGTTATTCAAAAGTTTTTCTACATCTTTTTCTCGGCTTCCTTGGACTTCGTATGTTAACATACTTTTCTCGGCTCGTGTTTTACGATTATGAGAGTAAAAAAAAATATACATTTGTTTCTCTTCACAAAACGACCAACTGAATTTTTTTATAACATTAACAATAAAACTAACATAGGGTAGGTGTATTAACCTCAAGTAATTTTATAAAGCCAATCGTTAAACTATAAAAAGTTTAACATAAATAACACCAACTACACTTATTGACTATAATATCTCAATTCACCAGGTTCAAAAGTTATAGTTATTCAACAATACTAAATTAATAAGAAGAAGAAGAAGAAAGGATGACCTTTAAGATCTTGAAGTGGGTCGTCCACTCACCTCAAATCGGGTCGGTTACACAAAAGAATTCAAGCAGCAAGATCCGACCAAGCCGCCACCCACATCAGATCTGTACGTCTTGTTGTGTGATACATGGGTAAGAACTCGGAAAATAACCACCTAGCCGCCACCCATCATCAGATCTGGCACCCTTGTCAACACCATGACCGTCGACGGAATCAGACTAGAGTTTTGGTGTGGTGTAAAAAGATCTATTAAAATCCATGGAATGAACCTTCAAATGTCTTTAATGGTGAAATTTTAAAGAAAGAAGATGATGTTGGCGAGTTACTTTAATAATGATGAAGATGGTGAGAGAAAGTACAAAAAAGAAAATGGGACATGATGGGGATACGTGAGTGGGGGTAGGATAGTACAAATATGGGGAGAACAAAAGACCAAAAGGCCCTTAAATGAAAAAGGAACATTAATTTTAGGAGGGTGATGTGGACTAATGAGAACAACATATTGGGTTTCTAAGGTTTACCATATAACTTGAGTTTCTTATTAATACTCATACTATAGTTATAATGTGATATATAGCATAATATGTATTATTATTTAGTTATGTTCAAATACAAATGAGCTTAACCTACTAAACATGAGAATTGGAGAGGGAAAAAATTGAAATTCTTTTCCCATCAGCTTAAACATGTTTTCTTGATAAAAAAAATAAAAATATTTTAAAAAAATTAGCGTAATTACACAATATGAGTAATTACGGTAGTATACACTAAAGTAATTATGTATTTACTCTACAAAAGTAATTACACTATTTTTTTAAACTTCATTACTAATAAACATGTTTAACAAGATTGGAAGAAAAAAATTTATCTTCTTCACTTCTCATGTTAAGGCCTATTTATAGGATATAAAATCCATATGTACAAGAAAATTTAAACAATTTTCTTATATTTTTTATAATTTAAAAATGACTAAAATAAATTATGTATCTTCTTATCACGCTTCTCGCACTAACAATATACACACAGACACTATAAATATGAAATACAGATGGTCCTTTTGGTTTTGCTTTAGGTAGGGGTGTAAACGAGTCGAGCCGAGTCCGAGCCTGACTGGGCTCGGCTCGGGCTCGTTAAGGTTTTGTGAAGCTCGAGCTCGAGCTCGGCTCGGTTCGAGCTATAATCTTGAGCTCGAGCTCGGCTCGCTAGTAAAATCCAAAGCTCGAGCTCGGCTCGGCTCGGCTCGAGGTGATTTGAGAATCTTAAACGAGCTCAAAAGCTCGGATTGAGCTTGCAAAAGCTCGGCTATAACTTAGGCTCGCGAGCCCAATCGTTAAGGCTATAACTTAGGCTCGGGTGTAACTTAGGCTCGGGCTCGGGTTCGGGCTCTAGCTCGTTAAGGCTCGCGAGCCCAATCGAGCTTTGTATCTAGGGCTCGAGCTCGGGCTCGATAACTAAATGAGCCATATTTCAGGCTCGGGCTCGGGCTTGTTAAGGCTCGGCTCGTTCGAGCTTTTTACCGAGCCGATCCCGAGCCGCTACGTGTCATTTACACCCCTAGCTTTAGGGTGAACGGGGTGGTTCGCAATGGCCACCCCGTGATAGTATGATTATATCACTACATCGGCCCATGATTCATATCACGTTCGCGATTCAATTAAAACGTGATGTTCATCACGTTTCGCTAGCTGCTTCATCACGTCGCTAGCCGTTAGCCAACGGCTACTTTATTTAAAAAAAAATACCAAAAATTAATTTTACCCCACTATAAATAAACATATTAACCCCATTTTTTTTACAAACATTCAAATAATTCTTCTCATCTTCACAAATAAATATACAATTCTTCTCATCTTCACAAAAAAAAAATGACAAAAATCACACACAATGGTTACGTGGACAAAAGAGGAAGAAATCGCACTCATGATCTCGTATAACATCGTACACCCCAACGATGGCGCATGAACAAGCACCGCTCGTGGTCGTAGCCGTGGCCGGAGCAACCCATGTTAGAAAAAAGTTTTAGCCGAGTTTGATGCACTTGTCAGGGGATCACCACGTACGTGTGATTCCATCTCTCACAAGTGCGCGGACCTTGAATCCAAGTGTAAAACGTACGAATTTTTTTAAGAAAGCGAAGCTAAACTACCCCGATGACAAAGAAGATATGCAGGAAGACTTCGCTAAAATCGACTACGCTACCGAGGTCGGCGTTGATTTTACGCACATTTTGGCGTGGCGAATGCTACACAATAAATTTTAGGTTTTATATATTCTAGTAACCTTTATTTAATTTCTAGTATGTTTATTTAATGTAAGTTTTTATTTATTTATGTAATTTGTTTTTATTTTTTTTATTTAATATAGGTTTTTTATTTAATGTAATGGTTTATTTTTTAATGTAATGTTTTATTTTTTATTTAAAAAAAATTAGTATGATTGTATCATTTCACTACTAGTGTTTTGTGATCAATGTGATGGGGTGTGAGAAAAATGAGGTGGCAAAATTATATTGGGTATGATAAGGTGATTAGGTGATAGAATCACCCACCACCCCATCCACCCTTAGTCAAATCCATAGAGTGAAGTTTTAAAGTTGCATGTTTATGTTATATGGTTGTAGACTTTTAGTTGTAACAATTGTTTGGGTTGGAATGACCAAAATACATTTAATAATTAAAAAAAACAAAATATAAAACCTCCCTCCCCAACCATTTATTTGGAGGAATGTTATTTGCACAACCCTATACGACTCATATAGACCTCTACGAGTCGTATAGGGTGTCAGTGCAATAAATGTTTCTGAAATAGCAAACATATACAGGTCGCATAGGCCTATATGGGCCGTAGAGGAGTTGTCTATGGGTCGTATAAGTCTATATGGGCCGTAGAAGGACTTTTTTTTAGATTGGGTTGAAATAGATGTGTTGAGTTTTTTATAAAAAGTAAAATAGCATAAAAATGTTTTTTTCACTTAATAATAATTTAGTACTAGATATACCCCGGGAATGTTTCGGGATTGAGAAATCTAATATGATATATTAATTTTAAATATAAAATAGAATGATGCGGAATGAACAAACCCCCCCCCCTAAAAAAAACTATTAAATTAACAATGTATCTCTAAAAGTAATACTCTCAAACAAAACAATTGTCAGTATTAACAAAACCCCCCACCTAAAAAAAACTATTAAATTTAACAACAAAACTGAAGAAATGACTTATCCATCTGATTAAAGTTAATATTGCAACAATCAAAAGTAACAAAATTCAATACCTAATTAGACCTCTTTATCTTAACCATAAATTGTTAATCTAATATCAAGTAGCGAAAATACAGCCGTAACAATCTTACAGAACACGCTCTTGATTCCTACTAGCTAATATATGCTCACACAAACAAAGAAGACTCAATATGTTACATATTAAATGAAAAAAATAAAAAAATTGTTGTTTATGCTATTTTACCTTTATAATAAGAAATGAAAAAAATATATAAAAAACTCAAATAATATGCTTAAAACTAATAAACAACACTTAAAAAAACATAACTACGGCCCGTATAGGCCTTTACGGGCAGTAGATGGTGCCCATAAACGGGCCGTAGAGACCTTTATGGGCCGTAGATGGTTTGGAGAAGGATCGTAGAGGTTCTTTATGGGACATAGAGGTTGTTTATCTACGGGACCTTTACGGCCCGTAGAGGTTTTCTTTTTAGATTGTGCTAGAATGGATGTGTTGAGTTTTTTTTTTTTTTTTATAAAAAGTAAAATAGCATAAGCAAAAAGTTTTTTTCACTTAATAATAATTTAGCATAGTTGATCCGAATGAATTAATTATACTAAAAAGCTCTCCTTCGAAGTCATGTGAAGAATCTTCTCCCAATTGTTGTTTATGCTATTTTACATTTATAATATGAAAGGAAAAAAAATTATAAAAAATTGTCGTTTATGCTATTTTACTTTTTATAGAAAAAAAAAAAACCTTAACACATCCATTCCAACACAATTTAAATAAAATAAAAAAAAACCTCTACGCCTATATAGGCCTCTACGGACCATAAAGACCCATATACGGCCACATAAAGACCCTGAACCAATGATTGCCAATCATTGTCAATCATTGAGAAACATATACGAGCCGTAGAGGCCTCTACGGCCCGTAGATGGGTCAAAAGTTGTTCTCTACGGCCCGTAAGGGTCTCTAAGGGCCGTATAGGGTTGTGTAAATAAAAACTTGCATTGTGTGAATAACCTAAAAGAATGTATAACTCTAATATTAACACTTGTCATAAATGCTAAAAAATGCATAACTCTGATATCAATATTTAATACATAACCTAAAACAATGTATAACTCTAATATTAATAAATGTCATAAAGGCTAAAAAAATACATAATTCTAATATCAATATTCAATACCTAACCTAAAACAATCTATAAATCCAATGCTAACACCATAATCCTAATATTGTTTTACTTAATAGTAACGATAAACGGAATGGAGAGAAGTTATGGGACTTACCACCATAATGAGGTCTTAATCGGAATTATAAACGAAATCCAAATCCCATAACTACTGTAACCGTCACTGTATCAAGAATATGGTAGCATTGCTCCACAAATGCATTGCCAACAACTTAAGCATTCGGAAGAACAACAACAGGACTTGCCGCCTACGATGCCATTTGTACAACACATTCGACATTTGGACTCAAATAATATTTCTATAGAAGCATGTATAATAACACTATTAAACAATGAAAACTAACATATCCAACCCCATAAATAAAATATCACATATATCTTTAAAAAACACACACAAACAACCACATACATCTAAAGTCTTAAGACGACCTGTATTAGAAAGCCTGCCATTTTCCACATTGTAATAATTATATAGCAATCAAAATCAGTACCTTAGCTATCCATTGTGTTGATAACTTAACGTTTATACAGCCAGGGCCAGCCACAGAGCACGATTCTATCATGTAAGACGCTGGAAGATTTCGCATGATCGCCTACATGTTATAAAGAGCATGTAAAACCATTTAACTGGTGTTAAAACATAAAATACAATCTATTATATACATGACATGACCGTGAAACAAAGCTCAAGTTTCGTCAAGGCGTTGCTAACCAGCAAAGACAACATCGCATATGAGGGGCAAACAACAACAACAACTAAATCGAAAGAACAAAGAAGACCATATCGTTACCTTAAGCGAAATCTGAGTTCAAAGCACGGATACCGGCGTATGAGAGAAATTTTGGTTCCGTCAGCTTCCTTTAATCACAACATCAACACACCCACAATTAATAAAAAATAAAATCAAATTAAAGTTTATTAATTCAAATAAAAGTCAACATGGAACAACATACCTAACGACTTGATTAAAGATCCACAAGAAAGAACACGATTATTAATTAATGATTACCAAACCAAACCCTCTCTAATAGATCGCAATTTTAGAACTCTCGGAAATTTAAAGATAAAGAACAAAGTTGCAAATAACATTCAACCGTTTACAATCAATCAATAAAACAAATAGCAAAAAAAAAAAAAAAAAAATCAAATGCTTAGGTTCTTATCCAATCATAAACCTAGGTTAAATAATTCTACTTAAAAGAAGAGTCCACCCAGAGAAGATCATAAGGTTCTTATCCAATCATAACAATAACAATAACAAAGAAACCAAATACTTAAAATACAAAAGAATAATTAAACTTTCCTTTGTTCTCGCCTCGTTCAAGGTCGTCAACTCCATCATCCTTATTTATGTTGACTTTCGTGGAGTGCATTATTAATTTGTCTTTTTTTCAAAAGGTATAACAAAGAAAATCCAAAGATTACTGCATATGACTGATGCCTTTCTCAGATGGCCTATGTCATCAATATTTCACACTTTATTAGTTTATAAAATATAAATAATAATCTTTTTTCTTCATTCTTTATTATTCAAACTCTTACCTTGTGGTTTCGTAGACCGAAACACATCTGTGATATTCATATTCCTCTTTGATTCAGCCATCTCACAATCTGCGTAAAACAAATCCCATGAAAAAAATATACTCAATCGAAAATAAAAAATATATATAAAAATAAATAAATAAACATAAAGAACACATCCATCATAATAAAACTGAATAAAATCAAAAACCCATTTATAATCTTTTTGCTTCAGTCAGGCATTTAATCAAACAGTTAAATGCAAGAGTTAACTCGCTTAAAGCTCTAAGTGAAGTATGATGATTCAACTCCAGATAGCCATACAAAACATGGACATGAAGCATCTCTGAGCTTTTGGTTGAATTAAATACCCTTTCAAGTTTCAATTATTTGGAGAATCTTGGTTATGAGTTTGAAATTTATGTATAATCACATCCAAATAAACTTTATATGCATTAATAATCATATACAAATGATTGTCAAGGTAGACTTTGAAAAGCACAGTTACTTAATGAGTTGATGTTACACATGTCTGGGCACTACAAAGGCTCTTAACCTATAAAATTTCAATTGAGCTTTCACAACTTAGATTGAAGACTTTTACACAACTTAGATAGAAGTGAAAGAATGTAAATCGTGTCCTTCTCATTAATCTGATGAGTATTAATAATACAAGTGATCTCTCCTATTTATGGTAAATGATAATCATAATAATTACAGATAATCATACTAAATATATATCAATCAATCTATTATCTATTACACCCCCGCAGTCGAAGCGGGAGGTGAACGGATGCTGAGACTGGATCTGAAATCTTCAAATAGAACACGTGGCAACCCTTTTGTGAAGATGTATGCTATCTGGTATCTGGAGGGAACGTGTAAGATGCAAACATGACCCCGCTGAACCTGTTCCCGAACAAAGTGAATATCCAACTCAATATGTTTCGTGCGTTGATGTTGCACGGGATTACCTGTTAAGTATATGGCACTGACATTGTCACATTATACCATCGTGGCACGAGAAATAGGAACAGACAACTCTAGCAAAACAGGTTTCGTAACCAACAAATCTCAGCAACAACATTAGCGACACCCTGATATTCAGCCTCAGCACTAGACCGTGAGACAATGGGTTGTCGGTTGGACGACCAAGAAATTAAGTTTTCCCCAAAATAAATGCAGTAACCGCTAGTGGAGCGGCGAGTATCAGGGCAGCCCGCCCAATCGGCATCAGTGTATGCTACTAAAGAAGAGGCCGCAGAGGGACCCAGAGTTAAACCAAATGTAACCGTGCCTTTAATATACCTGATGATACGCTTCAAGGCATTCCATTGTGCGGTACAATGCGCGTGCATGTGCATACAGACCTGCTGAACTGCGTACGTGATGTCACGACGGGTAAAAGTGAGGTACTGCAAAGCACCTGCTAGGCTCCGGTATAAGGTGAGATCATGAAACGGTTCATCTGGAGAAGCGCCTAGCTTAGAGTTGGAGTCTACGGGTGTTGCAACAGGGTTGCAAGACTGCATACCTGCACGAGCTATGATATCAGTAGCATAGGTATGCTGAGAGAGGAACATAGTGTTTTGCTACCGAATGACCGATATACCCAAGAAATAACTCAAAGGACCCAAATCTTTCATGGCAAATTCTGTAGCAAGATTCGCCAGAAGGCGATGCCGGAGGCTGTCAGAGGAGGTAACCAAAAGAATATCATCGACATACAAGAGAAGATATGTCGTGTCACTGCCATGCTGAAAAGTAAACAGAGATGCGTCGCATCTGCTATGTAGAAAGCCTAAAGAAAGTACATAGTCGGTGAACCTTTGATACCACGCACGGGAGCATGTTTTAAACCATAAAGTGGCCTGTGTAAGAGACACACATGATCGGGAAAATTTCTATCCCGAAACCCCCATGGGTTGATGCATATAGACTGTTTCCTGGAGATGCCCATGGAGAAATGCATTAGTGACGTCCAACTAATGCACGACCCATCCTTTTGAGAGGGCAAGGGAAAGAACCGTGCGTATAGTGGCCAGTTTAACAACCGGGCTGAAAGTCTCACCACAATCGATTCCCACCTGTTGGGAGCGACCGTCACAAACAAGTCGCGCCTTGTAACGCTCTAGTGTCCCGTCTGACCTGAACTTATGTTTAAATAACCACATAGAACGTATGATATTCATGTTAGGAGAATGAGGAACTAACTCCCATGTACCTTTTCTAATTAATGCATTGTACTCGTAGACATGGCGGACAACCACTCCCAACTGGCCAAGGCATCGATGGGGTTTTTAGGTATAGGGATGATGGAGGTTTGGTGGTAGCGGATAGGTTAAATGGAGTTTTGGGCTTGTGGATTCCACTCATAGAACGAGTGTGAATGGTACGAGTGGTTGGTTGGTTATTGAGGACTGGTGGACCGGGGGCGGGGTTGAGTGACGAGTTTGGTTCGGAGGGTGTCTGGGAGGTTGGCTGGGAGGGAGTGGCGGTGGTCGGTAAGTGAGTAGGTGGAGTAGGTTGGACTTGGGTAGTAGAGGGTTGTGGGCCTGAGTGAGTGGTGGCAGGTGATGGGCCGTGTGTGGGCTTTGCTCCGGATGTGTGTTGGACACTGGGTGAGATGTGGGAGTGGTCTGGGCGGTCAGTGGGTTTGTAGTAGTGCAAATGTGCGGGCATAGGTCGTGAGGAAATGGGTCACCGAGGAAGTCGTATGTAGGGGTGGGGCCAATAGTTTGGGCAAAGGGAAAGGTGGTCTCGTCAAAAGCAACGTGACGTGAGATAAAGAATTGTTTTGTGGAAAGGTCAAAGCACCGGTACCCACGGTGAGAGGGTGGGTAGCCTAAAAAGACACAAGGTTGGGATCAGTGTTCAAGCTTATGAATGGTGGTTGAAGGTGTGAGCCGGTAGCATAAACAACCAAAGACGCGTAAATGATCATAAGTGGGTGTGGACATATATAATATCTCGATGGGGTGTTTTGTTTTGTGTGGTTTTGAAGGGAATGATGTTTAGGAGGTATGTGGGGGTTTCAAGTGCAAAATGCCATAGGTAGGTGGGAAGTGAGGCGTGAGCCATTAAGGTGCGGACCATATTATTTATGGTTCTAATTTTTCGCTCAGCCTTACCGTTTGGGATGATGTGTGGGGCAAGATAGACGGTAGAGGATACCGTTGGTTGTAAAAAAGTTTTGAAAGGAATGGTTTACATACTCACCACCATTATCACATTGGAATGTTTTAATGGTACGTTCAAATTGGGTTTTAATAGTGGAGGCAAAGTGTCTAAAGGATGGGAAAACTTGTGATTTTTGTGCAATGAGGTATGTCCATAAAAAGTTAGAATAGTCATCAAGGAATAACACATAATATTTATGGCCTGAGGAGCTAACAATGGGTGATGTCCACACGTCACTATGAATAATGACAAATGGTTGTAAAGTGACATTACTAGACGGAAAGAAAGGTAAACGAATGCTTTTACCAAAAATACAAGACTGGCAAATATTATTAGACCAAATATCATTAGAAGTTTTTAATTTATTTAAAGGTTCACGTCCTGGGTGGCCAAGACGGTGATGCCAGAGTTGTGAGGAGATAGCAGCAAGGGCGGTTGGTTGGGAGGTGGATGACCCGAACAGCAAGGGATAGAGATCACCACTGTTGTTGCATCGTAGGAGTGGTGCCTTGGTCTTGTAATCCTTTACAAGAAAACTAAACTGGTCAAATTCGACAGAAACAGAATTGTCCATAGTGAAACGACGGACAGATTTTAAATTTTTGACAAGTCTAGGGAATAAAGGACATTTTTTAATATAAAGGGTGGGAAAGGCTTGGGTAGGTATTTTGTGCCTTGTCCAAGTACGGGAATTGTTTCACCATTACCTACAATAATATTACGAGACAAGCAAAAATTAGAAAAGAAATAAAAGTCACCTTGCTCATGTGTCATGGTGGATGAAGCTCCTGTGTCCATATACTGAATGGGGTCTGGTTATTGTAGGCTGTAGGCGGTATGAGCCTGTTGGGGTTTTGGGCCAAGCAAGTTGGATTGGGTGTTGTTATATGTGGGCCTGTTGAAAGTTGAAAGAGAGAGAGAGAGAGAGAGAGAGAGAGAGAGAGAGAGAGAGAGAGAGAGAGAGAGAGAGAGAGAGAGAGAGAGAGAGAGAGAGAGAGAGAGAGAGAGAGAGAGAGAGAGAGAGAGAGAGAGAGAGAGAGAGAGAGAGAGAGAGAGAGAGAGAGAGAGAGAGAGAGAGAGAGAGAGAGAGAGAGAGAGAGAGAGAGAGAGAGAGAGAGAGAGAGAGAGAGAGAGAGAGAGAGAGAGAGAGAGAGAGAGAGAGAGAGAGAGAGAGAGAGAGAGAGAGAGAGAGAGAGAGAGAGAGAGAGAGAGAGAGAGAGAGAGAGAGCATTAGCTCACATTTTGTATACTCATTGTCATAATCCAGCAACTAAGCAAGTGCAATGATGTGATAGTGTGATAAATTGGTTAAAGCTTGGGGCATTCTTAAACTTATGTACTTATCACTATTCACTACACGTCTAGGCTAAGCTCTATATTTCGCCTATAGTATTCTATTCTTCAGAAATCTTAGCAGAAAACATATGAAGTCCCGACATACCAACAGACCTAAAATGCACACAAGGCTATTCCGGTGAAACAAATTAATCAATTTAATCCTCATGGATCACAAAATTAGCTTTTCACGCAAATCAACCATCACTTCAAACTAACATCTCTATCATCGCACAAATCGTAAGTCAAGCATATCACGGACAGTATGTAGCCAATCTAATTTACACAGTGGCGGATCCATGATTTTTTTCTAGGGGTTCCTTTTTTAGATGCTTCAATTTCATAAGGCCGAACATAAAAAAATTCGGGTCGGTTTGACGGATTTGACGGTTCAGATCGGGATGGGTTAATGGTCAATTGGTCATTACCCTTCCTTTACATTGTTTAAGCAACCTATATGAACACTATTGAACAAAACGAAGCATTTAAAATTTGCAATATTATATGCTTAGAATTAAAATATAAGAATAAGCCCTTTTGTAATCTATGACATCCAATTGGTCTTCAATCTATGTTCAAGCCAAGTAACTGCTATTGAAAATTAGGTATTGTTTATAAATCCTCCCCAACACCTTTAATCTACAAGTAAAAACCATATGACTAGAGGCTACATATAAATCTACCAATATATATTAATTAATAATAATTAATAATAATAGATTAATAGATCATTGTATTCTTTTTCTTAATTATAACATAAAATTTCATAAATCTTATTTTTTACTAACTATTTAATAGATCATTGTATTCTTTTTCTTAATTATAACATAAAATTTCATAAATCTTATTTAATGTTTCCTTATACATAATTTCAATCATATCATATATCGTTTTATAATCTCTAATTTTCAATTCATAATATTTTCTTTATTCATCCATCCATGATGATTTTAACATATATAGACTTTCAAGGAAATCTCAAACATATATGAGGGAGAAACTAAATCTTATAAATTCATCACTGATGGCATAGCATGATGGAGATGTTTTTTATTAATTGCATGTAACTATATATGAATACAGCTGTGGAACTCAGATCATGGACATGTTGTAGAGGCTTGCAAAGCCAGCTTAAAAAAGCTCCAACTCGACTATTTGGATCTCTACCTTATTCACTTTCCTGTTGCAACAAAGCACACTGGTACTAATAACCATATATATATATATATGATTCTCTTTCATAAACTACATATAAGTTGTTTTAAGAACTAAAAATGAAAATATATGCGGATTTTATAGGAGTTGGTACCAGTGCAAGTGCATATGATGAAGATGGTGTTCTGGATATTGACCAGACCATTTCACTGGAGACCACATGGCATGCCATGGAAGAAACTGTAACCATGGGCTTGGTTCGTAGCATAGGGATCAGGTTAATTATATATTACCTACCATCCATAACAAATTGTTTGCATAAGGGGAAACTAGGAGTTACGGTAACGGACCGGCCTGGCCTGTCCATTTACTCGACCACGTCCACGTATGAATGATTGATGAGGACTAATTATAATGTTTATGCAGCAACTATGGCCTTCTCTTGACCAGAGATTGCTTAGCTTACTCAAAAATTAAGCCAGCTGTAAACCAGATCGAAGCACATCCATATTTCCAGCGCGAGTCTCTTGTTAACTTCTGTCACAAGCATGGAATTGCCGTTACAGCCCACACTCCGCTTAGCGGCTCCTTGGCTAATAAAGAGTTGTTTGGTTCGGTTTCTTGCTTAGATGACCCAGATCTCAAAGTAAGCCGCTGTTTGGGTGAATTTACTCATTTAAAACTGCAAATAGAAACTGCCTTATATTAAGTTTTTCACATAAAGTGATCATCTACTTCACTTTTGTTAGTTAAACTTATGGTACGTAGTTGACTAATTTTGGGTTTGTTTGTGATGAGGGCTTGGCTGAGAAGTACAAGAAAAGCGTGGCGCAAGTGGTTCTTCGATGGGGCATACAACGGGGCACCATAATCATCCCTAAATCATCAAAGCAAGAACGGCTCGCTGAGAATTACAAAGCTTTGGATTTTGAGTTGACCAACGAGGATATGGAGTTCATCAAGAGCAAGGACCGCAAATATCGAACCAATGACCCTGCCAAATCTTGGGGCCTTGATATATATGATTAAACCGTTGGTGGTGTTCAAGATTGTAATGTCATTTCTTATTAGCACATGGACCAATCTATTGGAACCTATATTATTAAGGTGCAGCCCTTAGGCTTGGTTAATATCTAGGGTTTCGTATCATCTCTATATATTGTATTCACCTATTAAATTAATGAATAAATTCAGTATTCCATAATCTTAATCAAAATACAATCCATTTGTTTCGAAAAGTTTTCTGTCCTTGTTTCTGTTTTCTGTCCAAACCGAAGACAAACAATCTGAATTATCATATCTAGTTCTTATTGTTCGAAACCTATTACTCTATTGTTCCTGTTTCTGTTCAATTGTCATGCCCCGGAAATAGGCTCCGTCCGTCAAGGTAAAAGCCGGCTAGGGCTCCTTTGGGTATTAAAAAGTATAAGAATCACATAACTCATGATCAGACACAATTCACATAACTCATTCAGTCATTCGGCATTTTATGCATGTAGCCGACATCAAAACAGTATAAGAACTTCAAACAGACGGGCGCAAAAGCAAGCGGCAATAAAATCACATAACTCAAAAGTGATTTATACAGCAGTAATATAAAAAATTGTAGTCTACAATAGAATGGCGAGGTAGTAATTTACACAGTCATTACCTTACCTCATAACGCGATCCTTAATCACATATTACGCCAGCTGTTTTGCCTCTTTGCCTCGAAGGATGACCCGTCATTAAGCATGTCTTGAGCGTCGGTTTCCATTCCAAGCTTTGAGAGAGCGAGCGCCTGCATGTAAAAAGCAGTTGGCCACTCAGGCAAGCATACCTGAGCTTGCATTGCATCCCTTAACGCATGTTCGGGTTGTCCAATCATCAAGTAGGATAGTGCCCGCCTCACAAAGATAGTACCGGAAGGGACCGACATCATTGTAACCAACTGCAGATTGAAACAACAGTTTGTGTGAACATAAAGATTAGCCAATAGGTGGCAATTTTGACCCGTTTATTTAACATGGTTGATTCGGTTATTATCTATCTATAACGGGTCAAGGGTAAAACAGGGAAACAACATAGCTATGAAAACAGGAGACATAGTTTTTTACCCAACCCAACCCGACCCGACCCGATTCAGTATGTACCAAATTGCAATTTAATGTCATATTGTCATGGTGAACCTGGGCTTCTTTGTCTTCGGGACCTCGAGTACTGCTAATAAAGATATGCATCGGAGGTTCACTACATATGAAAAGATGAGTGACGAGAATACCTTAGAATAGTATTCGATTGCACCATTAAAATCTTTGTCCCTAAACGCGATGTCTCCAAACTTCTTTGTATTTAGCATATCTTGCACTTGCTGGGTCCATTCTTGAAATGATAGCTTCATATGTGCGAATAGTCCGAAAAATAAATCAGCCAAGATTAAAGAAATATCCATACAACAGATTAATATAGGCATCTGATAAGCCAACTGATTTAGTGAATGTCAACGGTTCAAAACTGATTGGACTGGATTGAACTGAACTAGCACAGAAAAAAATGAAAATACTTGAACCTCAAACCAGATCGCGAAGTGCCGGTTTGGTGTACATCCCAAACTGGACTCAAAACTATTGGCCCCGTGAACGAGCTTAGGGTGTAAATGAGCCGAGCCGCTCATGAGTTGTTCAAGATCAGCTCACTAAAAGCTCGAATCAAGGTTTAAGCTCGAGCCCGAGCCTAAAGCAAGCACGTTATATACATAGCTCCACTATGCTCGCGAGCCTTGTAAATATATATATATATAATTATGATAAAAATAACAAAATAACGCATGTTATATTTATATGTATAAACTATAATATAGAAATAATTATACATGTGTATAAAAAAATACTGAAATAATTAACAAATAATAAATGAGCCGAGCTCGAGCTATGGATATATAACTCAAAACGAGTTGAGATCGATTTCCTTGATGAAACAACATTCCAAAAAAAAAAAAAACAATTTAGGACAGAACCGGACCATACATAACCAGTCCTGGTCTAGATTCAGTTTCACAACTTTGGATTGAGTTTTGCCCACCGTGCTACAATGTAAACCTAAAACTTGGGCATGATTTTATAAATGAATAGAAGAGTAATGCACACCTCATTTTCAGCACCCTCTTCATCCCTATATCCTGTTTTTAGCAAAAAGTCATGTACTGCAGTAAGATCCATTCGTGCACAAGCCTTGCCAAGAGGAGAAAGTAAGGTTGGAACCGCTGCCGCAACCGGAGTTTTTGTCAGACCCATTAAGACATGGGATGCAACCTATAAACTCAAAAGACCATCCAAACAACTTTAGTCAGGCTAATTTATCTGACAAGGGTTTAGTAAGTGATAACAAAATTTCAGATTAAAACGGGTCATTTTTTGTGCGGGTCAAAACAGGCCAGGGTGGATTGGGTTGAGTTTAGATCCAAACATTTTTGTACACTGTAAAAAAAGTTATGGAAAGCTAATGTGATAATTAAGATCAACAAAACAAGATTATTGTAACACATTAGAAAGTTGTATGAACTAAAATAGACTTCGACCAGACTTTGACCCGTTTGGCTGGTTTGACCCATTTGACATGTTCCCTTTTTTTAGCATTTTTTTTTCTAACTGACCCATTTGAGATTAAACAAACGAAAGTATTTAAAAACAAACAATTAGTGCAGAAGAGACCTCTTTCTGCTTTTGAAGAGGAGCCACTGCTGTAAGAAGAAATTTGACATCAGGACGATCTCTACCCTCATATTGAAGACACTTTGAAGCAAGTTCCACCATCACGGTTGCATCATCGTCAGCATATTGTCCTTCCAAGGATGAATCCAACAGCAGCAATACGTTTTTTCCACGTATTAAATCCAACGCCTGAAAAGAAAAGAGTGAAAACACTTCTAGTTTTTTCAAGAAAATCCCTTCTGAATACATTTTGCACCAAACAATGCACATAAACAACCAAAAGTCACGTTTAAAAAAGTACGTAAAAGTATAAATTAGGAAACTATAAAGAATGTATATTACATGGCTTGGAGGTATGTGTTTTCCGCTCAAAAGATCCAGCAGCACAGTTCCATAACTGTAAACCACACTCTCCGGAATGACCCGTCCTGCAATACGTTTAAAATGTGAACTTAAAACAAATTTAGTAACAAAAAAAAAAACTGAAAAATAAAAGTAAAATACAGTAAAATAAAGCATATTTCAAACCTCTATACCTGTGCGCAAAAACTCAGGAGGCGTGTAAGCAAGATTAGTACTATAACTCTTCCCATCTCGACTATTTTTCATCAAAACCGAAACTAGATAGGCGCGGGTCACCATCCTGATGCACAATTTATAAGGGAACAAGCTGATACTTCATGAATGAGAAAACAGATATTATTAATATCCAATATAGATATAGAACTGTTATTGAACATATACCTCATCGAAGAGAACCCTGTAGGCATTCAGATCATGATAGATTTTTAGATTTTCAGCATTGCAATGCTCGAGAGCTTCTGCGATATGGTATGCAACTCTAACACGCATTTCCCATGGCAAAGGTTGTTTATCCCCTATACCAACAGTCATCGACTTTATAGAACATAGACAACGATAAATAATAACAAGAAAAGCATGACTTGTAATTCATACAGTGAAATAGATGCTTTGAGAGTGTATCATTGGGCATATATTCAGCCACTAAAAGACGCTCATCTCCCTCTGCACAACAGCCAATCAGATTCACTAATCTATTATGCCGAACTTTGCCAACACCTGCAGCCTCTGCCTATAAAAAATTAAAATAAGAATTAATCACATAGACACATAGTACATTAATATAGTCATATAGATCATGAAATCAAAATATGCAACTAAGTGAACCAACTAAGACAACAGTAAACAGATGGCACGGATCTTTAACGTCAATATAATGTCATATAAACACCCTTTGAAAGTGATATTGCTTTTGCTCAAAACCCTTATCAAATTGTACTTCAAAAGTGCTCCAGTTTGGGTTCGCTTAACAATTGATTTGCCACAATGCATTCAAATACAAATTACTGTTTAAAACTTGCCTAAACTCTCAAGCACAACAGAAAGTTCTCACAAATCCGACTTCACACGTGAATAAAGAATTCTGAGTTCAATCTTTATGATTGAAGTCGCTCTATAAACTTTATGAGTATGTTCTAACATTATGAAGAGTTGAAAAGATAGCATGAAAGGAGGAAAGGTAGATAAACGCCTACTATACATTTAACAAACACATGGGGTGGGTAATATATCATAAGTCCCTTTAGCAGAGGTCTCATATTCGAATTCAAATTTCACCGGTTTTGGTCTGTAACCCCTTGAAGGTCACATGTCCAATGCATGCTGCGTTTTAGTGTTTTACCTCATCCATTGGTTATCAGAGCATCGGCGGGTCCCATGAGTTTACCGATAAGGGTTCACACAATCACAAAAGAAAAGAAGCAAAAAAGATATCACAAAGTATAAGTAAATTGCATCTTTATGACACAAAATGCAATCTTAATCAAAAATCAAATAAAGCTTTCATTATGCTTAATTGTAATATATTAAGTTGAAAAGAACTGATCCTACAAAAAAGCTAAAAAAATTCTTTAAAGTAGCAACTTTCCAAGTCAATCTTAACTAGATCCACTTCACTTTTTCCATTCAATCACAAAAGATATTATCACATCACTTTCCTAAAACAACTTTTCCTTATTAAATGCATAACAACATGTACAGTACAAGCACTTATTGCACACCAACAACTACTCAACAAGAAAAAACACTAATATCACAAATGCAGCTATGTTACATAGCCTATGTATGTATGTGTGTATCAACAAATCATCAGCTATATATCATACCACAAACTGTTGAGGATCAGGCCATGAAAGCTTCGAAAACCGCTTAATCGCAACAACTTTATTACTCTTAAGCTTTCCTCTATAAACAACATTCGGCGCTTTCTCACCACTTTCCGAAACGATAAGCTCGCTACTGAACCCGTTCGTAGCCGCTCGAAGCTCTGTAAGCTTAAACTCCTTAAATGCAGGCACCACTTGATCCTGATCCTGATCCTGATCCTGCTGTTCTGATCCTTGTTCTCCATCTGTTTCTCATCAATTTACAACAACAAACCAATCAAAACACAATAAACTACACTCATAACATCAAACACGAACACGAGATATTTTATGGGACAAACCCGCGAACTCTTTCTATTCAATCAAACGAACTTATAAGTAAAAGAAAACAGCGGGTTTTTCCCCAAAATAGAAAAAAAGAAAATCTTTTTTATATTGGCCTAGACGGATCAAATAGATCAAACACAAACACAAACACCAGATATTTTTGGGATAAACCCGCGATTCTTTCTATTCAATAAAACGAACTGACAATGAAAAGAACCGCGGGCATGTCCCCACCAAAAAAAAAAATATCTCGTGTTTGTGTTTGGTCCGTCTAGACCAACACAAAATAAAAAAGATTTTACTTTTTTTTCTTTTGGGACAAACCCGCGGTTCTTTTAGTTGTAAGTTGGTTTAATTGAATAGAAAGAGCCGCGGGTTTGTCTCTCAAAATATTATCTAGCATTTGTGTTTGATCTGATTGTTTGATCCATGGAGGCCAACATTACAAACAACTGAAGTCTGAAACAATGCTACTATCTTTATTAATCAAGAAACGGATGAGTAAGTACCTGGATCTGGTTTAGATTCAGGAACTTGATCAGGGGACTGAACATTGGCAGTTTTGGACTGAAAACAGCCCATTTTTTTATAACTTTTTTTCACATAAATTTGCAGGAACAGATGGTGTGAGGTGTGATGAGTAATGGGTAATGAACAGAAACAGTAATAATGTTATGGAGAGTGTTGATGAAGAAGTTGCAGGTGGAGAGAGAGTGTGAAGTAGAAGAAGAAGAAGATGAAGAAGAGAGTCACATGATGATGATAAGTTGATGATATTATGAGCACGTGATGGGCACAGGGTCAACTTTAGGTTGACTAAGATTATAGATAGATATAGATAGATATGTAGTTGTGTTGTGTGAGGTGGTGTGATAGGGACATGTTTTGCGTCTTTTTAGTCGGTTGGAACGTGGTGAAGTTAAATGTGATTCGTTCACGTGAAAGGATAAATATGATATGTGCATTCGTGGATGTAATATTAATTTTTTAAACTAAGGACCATGAACATAAAATAAGAACCATCAACATAAAATAAAATTATTTCTCAACCATCTACAACAATAAAAGTAAAAAACTCGAACTCGTTGTATCAGCACGTCACATTATTTGAGAGTTTAATTATTTCAAACTCACTTTTTATCTTCACGATAAGACTAGATGGTGTGATGAGTAAGAGGACAAAACCCTGCCATGTAGACCACGAAAGGGAAGGGTGTTGAAGGGCAAAAGGCAAGGACAAAAGTGGCTAAAAAAAGGTGAAATGAGTGAAGAGGAGGAAGGGGACAACGGCCGTGGAGATTTCTATAGGGAAACCAATCACTCTTTGAATCAAGTTGTTTCAAGGGTTAGGACTATATTTGTGAAGATTTGCACATTTAATCGACTCTTCAATATCCAATATCGTGATGGCTCGTGGTGACAACAAAACATAGGCGGAAGCGATTGTCGAGGCCCTTCCCAAATACCAGTTGCAAAACAATAGAATATTTACGCACACTTGTCTTGACAATTATTAAGAAACCATCATCGTATGCATCCAGTTATCTCAAATGAAGCGCCGTTATTCACAAACAATGTTCCAATCACCGACCTATACCACCACCACCTAAATGCGTGAGAGTGTGAGCTCTCCCTATCTCTATATTGAAGGGATCTTGGGTGAGGAGGCTTCCTTGTATTGTTTTGAAATACGACTCCGAAAAAGAGTGACGATGCATACATTTTTATTTTATTTTATTTATTTATTTTTTTTTTTTTTGATAAGACTAGAATGCCCCATATGTACAATCTACTAAGCAAACTGTACAAGTTTTTATAAAAATAACATCAATAAAAAGTAGAAACCTAGAGCCAACACCACATATCTCATTAGATCTTCATGCTCATTCAGTCACATTCACATAAAGCAAGAAACCTAGAGCCACCACCATACCAAGTTACCAACACCACATATCTTGCCTTACTCCCTCACGATTGCTTCTCCGAACCCTCAAATCTGAACCCCCTTCTAAGATCTGCCGCAACAAGAACGAAGTGTAGTTTGGTAGTTCCAATTGAAGGAAAAAAAAAACTAGTGGTTTCGTAAAATAAATTTATAATTATTGTATAAATGGTTCTTATCCTAAAAATAGTCCGAGAAGTGAAGGAGTGTTTTTTTTTTTTCCATATTGTTAAACATGTATTTTAAGACTGAAATCTAAAAAAATTAATGTAGAGTAATGAGTAATGAGAAAGGCTATTGTACAAAGCCTCCTTAAAATACAAAGTGTAAGAAGCCATCCTGACCCTCCATTGCGTTTTGATCAAGATCATCGTCAATTAAAAACCCACGAGTGTTTCAAGGAGCAGTTAACAAGGAGAAGGGTAAATTAGACAAATTGTCAATATAATAATTTGAATTTTTTTAATAATAGCGCCCAATTCATCTCATTTAATGACGGTTACTTAATCAAAACCTATACTCGTCGAATTCACAAACAAACATCATCCAAAATCAAAATCCCTGAAAACAAAAAACACAGAGCAGTTCTATAACGACGACAAATAACAGCCGATCAAGGAAGGATTATGGCTCCAAAACGCAAATCAAGTAAGTGAATGTTCATATTATGATTTTCATTTTGATCGTATAACGAAAATCAATTGATAAACCCTAAAAAAACATGACAGATGATGAAGGAAGAGAACAAAGAAGCAAACTGAATCATGACAGGCCTTCGAAGGGGACTAATACAGGTATGTTTTAGATCAGATTTATGAAATTAGTAGTGGCGTTTTTTATGATTTGAATGATGAACATCACGATTTAATTAATATTTTTTTATGAACTTAGTAAAGGCGTTTTATATGTTTTAATGAAAGTAATAAAGGCGTGTTAATGAATGTTATGAACAATGATAATTTGTAAGTGCGTTTTGATAAATAGTAAAGGCGTTTTATGATGTTAATGATGAATGAGATGATTTATTGGTTTGTTGCATGGAAAAATTGGTCGAATGTGATTATAAATGCGTTTTGTATATTTATAAAGATCAGTATAATGGGACCATTGCCATGCTAACTGTAAGTTTCTGATTCAATAAAACGCATGTGATATATCATAAAACGCATGCACATTTTTTAAGTTTTTTTTTTTTTAAATTGAGTTGTTCTTATTTGCAGGTTATTTACACCCATGAGTACAACAAAAGGCACAACCCTAAAATTGTGAAGACTTCTGCAACTAGTTACACTACATCGACTTCATTGTAGGAAATGAAAAACATGTAAGTACCACATATCCTAAAAACGCATTTGCTTATACTTAAAACGCATTTGTTAATTTATAATGATTTTTTTACAGTGTGTAAATGTTGAATATGATACATCAAGCAGAATTGATAAGAATGTTGCAGGGGTTAATGATATTGATGAAAATGTTGTAGACAATTCATCAAATAGGTTTGAAGTTGTCACACCCTCAAATTCTACGTGCGGGGTTTTACCGCGAGGCGCGTGACAAACCAGGATCTAAGTCAACGGTCACAATAAACGACACTATATGATACGTAAAAATGACATAAGCAAACCATTAAGTTTTCATAAATGATCCATCGCTGCGGAAGCGTAAAACTTTATTACAACACGAAAGTAAAAGTATAAAAGTCTGAAAATGCTAAATAAGATGCATATGAATCCTAGACGCCGTGAGACTCCGTGCGCCTATGAAATGCTGCTACCTCAACGACCTGAGACAAACATGCTAAAAACGTCAGCAAATAATGCCGGTGAGTTCACAGGTTTAATGTTAAACGTTTAAGTAATGAAAACCATCATGTTATCACTATGTTAAAAATGATAGCGTTAGCTAAACGCATGAATAATACTACTACGACCGGAAACCATTACAGACAACGATATATGATTTTGCCCGAAACGATATGCACTACCGTCCCACGGTAGCGTTATGACCGAGACAATATGCATCCGCCCGGCTCCCAGCCGACGGGTGGGTCTGTCAGTCCCAATAGATCTATCCACATTTCCCCCGTTATGCCCCGCACATTCATGGTTTCCCTGGGACTTTACGTATCGTATAGTATGTAAATGAATTAACACTAGTATAACATGATAATTTATGAAATATGTATAAAGCATGTGTCTCCCCCGAAATGTAAAGACTTAAAGTGGGGCCGTGAAACTCACCTGATACTGCTTCCCCTCTAAGATAAGTAAACCCGCTCAATAGACGGCACCAAATACCGGTGACCTATCATGACGAGCGTATAAGATGTTAGACTAACAACCCGTAGGTTGATTAGTCCCCAACAGTCCAGACCATAACCGTGTACATTTGAAATGATGTTTAAACGTTTAATCGACCACACCAGACATGACCCGACATCCCATTTGTAACACCCCAACCGATGGCGGAATCATCGAGGTGCCACGTAGTGACGATTTTTCAAAAGCACATGGTAATAAAATGTAAATATTATTGAATAAACCAAAATTGTCTTACATGAAAATGGAAATTACATTGTCTAAATGAAATGTAAATATTGAAATAACTGAATTAAAATAAAGCACTAAATGTCTCTTGCTAAAGCATTAGATCAAACTGCACCTGAAACATGTACAAAAATAGGTTTGGTCAACATAAGAAATGTTGGTGAGCATTCCTAGTTTTGATATATATATATATAGTAAGTTAAAAAGATATACAATTCAAGTGCATGCTACAGTGCAAATATGTAAACTATGTATCATACAAATGAGCGAAATCAACCCTGTGACTGTATAATGTACTGTATGAACGGTGGTGTACTCATCCAATAAATGGGTGATAACTTAACAATGGCCACGGATTCTCCGATGAAAAAGGGGGAGAATCAATCTAGGCGGGTTGTCAATCCAAATAGCGCTATCCAATGTTAAGGTCGGCTTGTACCATGTTAATGATTTCACTAAGTACAAATGTAATCCACATGTATTGTCTAAGCATAAAGCACGTTGTAAGCAATGCACATAGTACTAGAATTGTATTGTAAAAATGTAAATTTGAATTTGAAATTGTAATAGTGTACATGTAACACCCCAAAAATGTATAAAAGCAAAAAGGGGTAGGAATACTCACAGTTTACGTAATAGCTTGAAATTGAACTTGGACAACGAAATATGAGTTGGAATTATCCCAAAGAATCAACCTAAAGAATTTGATAATGTGTAAGGGAATAACTCTAGGATACATGAAATTCTAGGGTTTCGAATTGGGGATAAACGTTTATTTGATTAATAAGCAAATTGTTTATTAAATATAAGAAATTTAATAAATAAATAAATAAAAGTCTCTTTGTAAAATTTTAAGTTGAATATAGTCACAACATAAGATTTTGAGTATGAAAATAATTTTTATAAAATTATTTTCTTGAGAATAGAATATTTAATCTAATTATTTTAAATTGTCAAAATATGACTTTAATATCTAAAAATATTAAAATCAAAGAATTTCTGAATTAAAAATTGTATTTCAGTTCTAGATAGTTAGAAATAATTTATATAAAATTTTGGTGCAAAAATATTGAAAAATGAATTTATTACGATTTATTTATGATTAAAACTAACAAAAATTAATTAAAAATATAAAATAAACGGTTTTTCTGAAATAAAAATATTTTCTGGAATGTTTAAGAATATACAAGTTTAGGATAATTTTTGTGAGATTTAATAAAATCGTTTAGATATTTTTATAGAATTTAATAAATATAAATGAATAAACTTGTATTATTAATAATATATGTTAAATAAATTATTTTTGAAAAACTAAAATTTGGGTGATGAACTTTATCATTTGGAGATCATATGATACTTTTTGTGGAATTTATAAACCACTTTTGGTATTTAAAACTGATTTTAAAAGATTTAATGTATTAAATATATATATATATATATAAATGGCAAAAATTACTTGTTGGTTATGGGAATCGAACCCGGGCCTCTAGCCGGTTCGGGTTTTATCACAAGCGTGGCCACCAACTGAGCCACACCCTGAGAACGAATTATATTGGATTGGAATTGTTTATATAGGTTAAATGTATTAATGATTAAATGAAGAAAAATAAAAGTGTGTGTGTGGGATTCGAACCTTGGCCACTGGCCGGTTCGTTCCCTTTGCCTCAGCGTGTAAACCAGCTGAGCTATCTCAGTTGGTTGTGTTTTCCTCTTTTCAAAATAATTATATACTCTATCTGATTCAAGTGTTCTTCCCCAATTCATATCATTTCGTGCCCTAATTTTCAATCACCACAATTGGTGATCATTAGCCCCTGAATCTTTGGGGCTAATGATCACAGTGTGCCGATTATTAGAACCCACAAAAAAAAATAAGCTTACCAATCCCGTAAGCGGGTCTGCGAGTTCGTCAAGGGGAAGTCGTCAAGGGACGATTGGAGGCTTCAATAACACGTTTTTTAACAGAAATCAGAGGTGGTGAGAGTATTTTCGGCGAGTAAGGATGGTGTAGGGAGGTTCAATTTATAGTATAAAGGTTGGATTTTAGATTTGGTAAGTTATTGATTATAGGTTGAAGATGACGCGGCAATTGGTGTATTTTTGGCATGAATAATGACGATTAAAGCTGTAAATCGACGCGTCTTGGTCAATGGTAATCAACACCTTCCATAATCAGATCGATTAACGCGTTTGGAGCTTGATTGATGAAGAATCACGCGTCAGTTGACTTTTTATAGTCAACTGTTCAGTTTTAAGGATGGTGTATAATAATTATCAAGTGGGTTTAGTTCAGATGTGTTGTATAGCTCAATTGGTTGAAGTGTGCATTGACCCGGCTTGGGACGCGGGTTCGAATCCCGTCCCAAGCGTTTATTTTTTTTACAATGTTTTATCTATAATATTATTATTATTAACTTATATTATGATTAAACGAACCCGAATGTGTCACAGAATATTTTTTTTAAATGTTCAAAAATGATGAAAATGTAACGTTTTATTAATTGCGGTTCAACGTACATATAATTATAAGAAAGATATACAAAGAAAAGTGACGGATGTCACACCATTGGTGACCCGACATCCCACGTGTTAGCCGAATGCAAGATATCATGCAATCATATGTAATCAAACACTTAGTATGCATCACAGTTTACTATATCTAGCATGAAGCCTAATTAACGCATAAACAGGTCCGGAAACGTATAACTAAGTTATTGGACATGTCACAGGGTTTTTAACATGTTCCTAGGTGTCAATCCGTGTTTCGGGATGTTAAAATACCCATATAGCAGCAGTACACGCGATTAGGAATCAAACATGCAATTAGGAAAAGTCAAATGGTGATTAGGAAGGTCAAAATGGCGATTAGAATTGTAATTGCCAGACATACTGGCGATTGGGCTCCCAATCGCCTCTTGTTCACACGATTGGGGGCCAATCGCCCTTAGTATAGGCGATTATGACTCCCTAATCGCCCCTGCTGCACCGTGCCGTCTTTTTGCGCGTTTAACCCTCCAAATCAGATCCGAAACATGTGGAAACACCCAATATCAAACCCAAAACATTAATCCAACTATTTCAAGCAAAAACCCCCAATTCATCATCATCCTAGTCGTCCCGAATGCAAGTGTTTTCCCAAAATAGCATAACTATCATGTAAACATCACATCATCATGCAAAACTTACCCTAAATAGCATATATCCAGATTTCATCACATAATGACGTTGTCCGAAAATATCCTACTGTTCTAGCATCATCCTAGAGTAAATCCTAACCTCAAACAATCAACAAAACATAACATATCATCATCAACTCTCCATAATCATTCAAACGGGTTAAAATGCCTAATATCAATATTACACATCTATGAACCTTCAAACTCCTAGGTTAACATTATATTAACTCATTTAGATCAGAAACATATTAATAATACAAGAACAACCATGTTTAAACGATAAAAATCCTATCTTGCATGAATACATCACATATAACAAGCATAGAGGTTTGGGTTTGTTTAGAAACTGATTTTAAATGAGTTTTCAAAGACACAAATGTTTAGAAATTAGGTCTGGACTTTTAGGGATCAAAACAATATCATTACAAAGGTTTAGGATGAAGAACACACCCTGAAATTGTAAGATTATGAGATGTAAAGCTTGGAAATGTGATTTCTTGATCAAAAACGTGTTGCAGAGGTTGACTAAGGTGTGGGGTGGCTTTGGGGTGTATTAGGGTTTCACAAATGATGTTTTAAAACATAAGGGTGGTATTTATAGGCATTTTTAGTCGACACATACAGAGTAGGCGAGTAGGCTTCAGCAGCATGCGATTAAGGCTCCTACTCGCCAGCTTACATGCGAGTAGGGCCTAATTGCATGTTGTAATCGCATGTTTATAGGCGAGTGGGGCTAATTGCGTGCCCTAATCGCCTGACACCTCCCGTACTCTCCCTCAGCATGTTATTTTGGGTTTTTGGCGCGTTAAACACTATTTTAACACAAATTAGCACGTATCCACATACCGATAAGTCATATAATGATTATAAACATATATACATATGGCTTTAATCGGTGAAACCTAAAAGCTTATAAGGGCTAAATGGGCGCATGTAGAACTATAGTTTCACTTAACTGATTTTAACCAATTTTGCACTGCCACTTCACTTCACTGATTTACTTCACTGATTCACTTTTTTGTTGGCAGCACTTAACTGATTCATTTAACTGAAATCTTTATTTTTTATTATTATTTTTAAAGAAACATTAATTACACATATTTTTAAACTAAATAAAATAAAATTACATAATATTCCATAAAATAACATCAATACATGACATCAAAGCATTATTTAAAACCGTAAATAAATAGTAGAAACACGGCTATATTATAAAACGTCCTCTCATAGCTCTCCAAACCTCGATCCTCGGGTAGTTGTCATTGTGTATGTTTTGGTATTGGTTACGGGCTTCTTCAAGTAATTCATCTTCGTTTAACTACGGATTGGCGTCCATCGCATTAACGAATAATTGTTGAAATACTGCACACTTCGACTTTAAAGATACTGTGACATCCGTCACTTTTATTTTATTTAAATTTATTTTTGTAATAATAATAATAATAAAAATAATAATAATAGTAATATATAAAAAAAAAATCAGATTTGTTTTATCAAAATTTCTTGACTAAACTTTGAGCCCAAAGACAAACTAACCCATTAACCTACCTAAGCCCAACAAACACAAACACCCACCTCTTCTTCTCTTCCTTAGCCTACTACTCGGCCCAGCCCAACACATGAGCCCAGGAGCCGGCCCACTTGTCCAAGCCATCCCTTATCAGTTTGTTTTTTTAAAAAAAAAATGTTTAGCACCTGCCGGGACTCGAACCCGGGCAGGTGGGCGGTCCGATCAAACACAACACATACCACAAACCACCTGAGCTATGAAGCCTTCTTTATTTAAATCCAACCTTTATTTTATTTAACACCTCCTAAGCGAACCATCTTCATCTCCTTAATCTGCTGCTGTCACGCGGCGCTGGAACAAGAAAAGAAAAGGGAAACAGTCAACGCTGAAATCATGGACCACTTTTAATGCTTATTTTGACCGAAATTAACAGACGAGTCAATCCCATGCTTAATCGTCGTGATTTCAGCTCCAAATATTCCATTATTATGCTTAATTATACACATGAGTCAAAAATTTCCAAACATACGATCGAGTGTTGTTAGTATAAATTGAAGGCTCCCATCTAAGCTAAAAATGCCGAAAACCATTTACCCTTCTTCAAAATTCACTCTCAATCACTCGTTCACGCCTTATGATACCCGGTTGACTTTTTGTTTGACCACACTTCTAAACGCTAATTCGTATCTGTAAGTGTGTTTATTTTCTATGGTTTTGTTCGAAATTTCATATAGAATAATAGCCCTAATGATTCTATTGCTATTGCTTGTTGAATCTAGTTATTGGAAAATCTAGGGTTCTTGGTATATAATTGGGGAAGAAGATTCAAAACAGTTAATGTATAAATATTTTTTGTTTCAATTATAAAACGTTCTCAGGGTGTGGCTCAGTGGTGAGCCACACTTGTGATAAACTATGAACCGGCCAAGGGCCAAGGTTCGAGTCCCATTATAAGCATTTTTTTTGTGTGTTATTCCTTTATACTTATATTTTCTTAAATCTTTTAAAATAGTTTTTAAATACTAAAAGTGGTTTATAAATTCCACAAAAATTATCATATGATCTCCTAATGATAAAGTTCATTACCCAATTTTTAGTTTTTCAAAAATAATTTATTTAATATATATTATTAATAATACAAGTTTATTCATTTATATTTATTAAATTCTATAAAAATATCTAAACGATTTTATTAAATCTCACAAAAATTATCCTAAACTTATATATTCTTAAACATTCCAGAAAATATTTTTATTTCAGAAAAACCATTTATTTTATATTTTTAATTAATTTTTGTTAGTTTTAATCATAAATAATTCATAATAAATTCATTTTACAATATTTTTGTACCAAAATTTTACATAAATTATTTCTATTCATTTGGAACAGAAATACAATTTTTAATTCAAGAATTCTTTGATTTTAATATTTTTAGATATTAAAGTCGTATTTTGACAATTTGGAATAATTAGATTAAATATTCTATTTTCAATAAAATAATTTTATAAAAATTATTTTCATACTTAAAACCTTATGTTGTGATTATATTCAACTTAAAATTTTACAAAAAGACTTTTGTTTATTTATTCATTAAATTTCTTATATTTAATAAACAATTTGTTTATTAATCAAATAAACGTTTATCCCCAATTCGAAGCCCTAGAAATACATGTATCCTAGAGTTATTTCTCTTACACATTATCGAATACTTTAGGTTGATCATTTGGGAGTAATCTCAATTCATATTTCGTTGTCCAAGTTCAATTTCAAGTTACTACGTGAACAGTGAGTATTTCCTATCCCCTTTTTTTTTTTATTCACTTTTGGGGTGATACATGTACACTATTACAAATTTCAAATACAAGTTTACATTTTCACAATACAATTCTAGTACTATGTGCATTGCTTACAACGTGCTTTATGCTTAGACAATACATGTGGATTACATTTGTACTTAGTGAAATCATTAACATGGTACAAGCCGACCTTAACATTGGATAGCGCTATTTGGATTGACAACCCGCCTAGATTGATTCTCCCCCTTTTTCATCGGAGAATCCGTGGCCAGTGTTAAGTTATCATCCATTTATTGGTTGAGTACACTACAGTTCATACAGTACATTATACAGTCACAGGGTTGATTTCGCTCATTTGTTTGATACATGGTTTACATATTTGCATTGTAGCTTGCACTTGAATTGTATAACTTTTTAACCTACTATATATATCAAATCTAGGAATGCTCACCAACATTTCATATGTTGACCAAACCTATTTTTGTACATGTTTCAGGTGCAGTTTGATCTAGTGCTTTAGCAAGGGACATTTAGTGCTTTATTTTATTTCAGTTATTTAAATATTTACATTTCATTTAGACAATGTATTTTCCATTTTCATGTAAGACAATTTTGGATCATTCAATAATATTTACATTTTAGTACCATGTGCTTTTGAACAATCGTCACTACGTGGCACCTCGATGATTCCGCCATCGGTTGGGGTGTTACAGATTGGTATCAGAGCCATGGTTATAGGGAACTAGGTTACTAGATGAAATAGGCCTAGACTATAACCGAATTTCAACTTTCATGCATTATATTTCCTGAATTACCCTACCCTCATTTCTCCCTACTTTCCTCCTCCTATCTTTCCCTTCTTCCCTCTCTCTATTCTTCTTATCTTTCATCATGGTGCATAGAGATGGTGTCCTACAAAGAGTGGAAAGTTTACATCATCATGGAATGGGAACAATACCTTTTATGAAGACACTCTTAGATATAATATCTACTCTTATTGTTACTCCTTCGAAGTTGTTGAACTTTAATGAGTGTGATAAGGACACGTGCAATCTGGAAGGGTGGACGCCTGTACACTGGGTTTTCTGGCATAGGCAAGCATAGCGCATAAATCCATTTACGGACCTGTTATGCTTACCTGGGGATTCCTGGAGTGAGTGTCCACTTATAGGCTAAAGCACGTCTTCTTTGATCACCATTGGGTTCAATTCCTTTGAAAAGTCAACGTTCTTGTTGGGCTTTACAGCTAGACAAGGGCACTCCAAGCATTTTATGCAAGCTTTTTCAATAATACTCTCTCGGTTCATATACAATATTTTGTATTTCACGATTTTCATACATTGCTTACAAGTTCATACTTTCATAACCATCTATGGATTTCACAATCACACTTCACCTTACCCTTAGCCATTTTTTTAAATATTCAACACCCTACCCAAATCATATTATTTCTTTTCTCCACATGTTATTTATTTAAAAAAAAAAAAAAACTATAACCTCATACTTTAGCACAAACTAAAGATTTTCTAAAAACTAGTTGTATTACCTAGCAACTTTACAAAGTACATATTTTCCTCGAACTTAAATTCAATCGATTATTTATTGACGTAACAAACGATTTTCTATATAATGTTTTAAACTATTACAAAACCTACTTAGCTTGTACTATTTAACAACTTTTGCCTTATGTACAAAACCAAATTTTGAAAATATTTATTTTTTGGAATAATATCTAGTCTCTAGATTCTCCATCAACACTCACCCATTTTCAACTTGCTCAAATTTTTACAATATTTGGCATACACCACAATCATGTTTTCTTATACACTTGATTATAACCTTTGACCCAAACCCCAAAAATTTACACTGCTCCTTACTATAAAATAAACTCTTTATCAACTATCTTCACATTCACCATCTCTCACAACCTTGCTTCTGCTTCAAGATTTTTCATCATCCTCTCAAGAACTAAATTCATATCCTTCACCTTCTCACACGTGAGCTAGTTACCCATGATAATCAAACTACTAAAAACCTGATACTTGATTCTACATGATTTTTTTTTTTTCCAAAACATCATTGTTTGTGAAACTTGATTTCCCCTTAATTTGACTATTCACTGGACATTTAATTATTCATGATACTCGTGTTTTCATTTTCTTGATCTTATTATCATTTTGTACTTAATTATGTCATACTCATAGGCATATAACATCTAGAAATTTCCTTGCGTATTATTGTGTATTAACACAGATTGGAAATTTATTATATTGATTACGTTTATTTTTAATCATACAAGACTCTACCTTACATTTATTTGAAACGTTGGACTTGATACTTGATCTTACAGATGCTTTTCTAAGAAAACATCATTGGTTATTACATGAAACTAGATTTTTCCCTTAATTTGACTACGCATTGAACATCTAATTATTCATGATACTCGTAAACATTTAATTATTCATGATAAACACTTACACTTAATGGTTGTAGTACTTACAAACTTGCTTGCATAAACATGCTATCAATTTGCAATCTATGTGAATAATAATTGCTGCACTTAATAGAGGTCATCATGCCTTTTTCAACAGTCGGGAGAGGCCCTACAACCTGCTCCACGACTGGTGAAGGCTATCGAACATACTCAACGATTGGTAGAGGTCACTATGCCTTTTCAAACAGTCGGGAGAGGCCCTACAACCTACTCCACGGCTGGTGGAGGCTATCGAACTTGCTCAACAATCGGTGGGGTCATAGAAGGACACAAAACCCTAATGTAAGGTAAATTGATGATTCCGGTCCGGAACGTAATCATGAATTTACAGGTACGTTAGGGTAGTGTGAAATTCTATTAGAGTTTTTGGTAGGCGTCCGGTACGTTTTCAAGGTATCAAAGGTGTGGTGGGTTAGCTGCGGTACACCCTGTATACAAACACTAATGATGCATTGAAGGTGAGACTGGAAGTCGGACCAAGAACAAACTCTGTTACTTGGTAGTTCATTTAGTCTTTCTGTAGTCAATCAACTCGTACATTTATCATAAGATTCCTAAAACTTGAAACTTAGTGAATTACTAGATCCTTATTTTCCTTCTTATTCGAGACGAGCCTAATCCAAATCCTTAACCCACACCTATCAAACCTCTTACCCAAATCATTCGAAATTTCCAAACCACAGTTATTTTAATTTTTTTTTTTTACCCAAGCATCCATAACCCTATGTTACTATTAACTTCGGGACGAAGTTTCTAAAAGTAGGGGATGCTGTGACATCCGTCACTTTTATTTTATTTAAATTTATTTTTGTAATAATAATAATAATAAAAATAATAATAATAATAATAGTAATATATAAAAAAAAATCAGATTTGTTTTATCAAAATTTCTTGACTAAACTTTGAGCCCAAAGACAAACTAACCCATTAACCTACCTAAGCCCAACAAACACAAACACCCACCTCTTCTTCTCTTCCTTAGCCTACTACTCGGCCCAGCCCAACACATGAGCCCAGGAGCCGGCCCACTTGTCCAAGCCATCCCTTATCAGTTTGTTTTTTTAAAAAAAAAATGTTTAGCACCTGCCGGGACTCGAACCCGGGCAGGTGGGCGGTCCGATCAAACACAACACATACCACAAACCACCTGAGCTATGAAGCCTTCTTTATTTAAATCCAACCTTTATTTTATTTAACACCTCCTAAGCGAACCATCTTCATCTCCTTAATCTGCTGCTGTCACGCGGCGCTGGAACAAGAAAAGAAAAGGGAAACAGTCAACGCTGAAATCATGGACCACTTTTAATGCTTATTTTGACCGAAATTAACAGACGAGTCAATCCCATGCTTAATCGTCGTGATTTCAGCTCCAAATATTCCATTATTATGCTTAATTATACACATGAGTCAAAAATTTCCAAACATACGATCGAGTGTTGTTAGTATAAATTGAAGGCTCCCATCTAAGCTAAAAATGCCGAAAACCATTTACCCTTCTTCAAAATTCACTCTCAATCACTCGTTCACGCCTTATGATACCCGGTTGACTTTTTGTTTGACCACACTTCTAAACGCTAATTCGTATCTGTAAGTGTGTTTATTTTCTATGGTTTTGTTCGAAATTTCATATAGAATAATAGCCCTAATGATTCTATTGCTATTGCTTGTTGAATCTAGTTATTGGAAAATCTAGGGTTCTTGGTATATAATTGGGGAAGAAGATTCAAAACAGTTAATGTATAAATATTTTTTGTTTCAATTATAAAACGTTCTCAGGGTGTGGCTCAGTGGTGAGCCACACTTGTGATAAACTATGAACCGGCCAAGGGCCAAGGTTCGAGTCCCATTATAAGCATTTTTTTTGTGTGTTATTCCTTTATACTTATATTTTCTTAAATCTTTTAAAATAGTTTTTAAATACTAAAAGTGGTTTATAAATTCCACAAAAATTATCATATGATCTCCTAATGATAAAGTTCATTACCCAATTTTTAGTTTTTCAAAAATAATTTATTTAATATATATTATTAATAATACAAGTTTATTCATTTATATTTATTAAATTCTATAAAAATATCTAAACGATTTTATTAAATCTCACAAAAATTATCCTAAACTTATATATTCTTAAACATTCCAGAAAATATTTTTATTTCAGAAAAACCATTTATTTTATATTTTTAATTAATTTTTGTTAGTTTTAATCATAAATAATTCATAATAAATTCATTTTACAATATTTTTGTACCAAAATTTTACATAAATTATTTCTATTCATTTGGAACAGAAATACAATTTTTAATTCAAGAATTCTTTGATTTTAATATTTTTAGATATTAAAGTCGTATTTTGACAATTTGGAATAATTAGATTAAATATTCTATTTTCAATAAAATAATTTTATAAAAATTATTTTCATACTTAAAACCTTATGTTGTGATTATATTCAACTTAAAATTTTACAAAAAGACTTTTGTTTATTTATTCATTAAATTTCTTATATTTAATAAACAATTTGTTTATTAATCAAATAAACGTTTATCCCCAATTCGAAGCCCTAGAAATACATGTATCCTAGAGTTATTTCTCTTACACATTATCGAATACTTTAGGTTGATCATTTGGGAGTAATCTCAATTCATATTTCGTTGTCCAAGTTCAATTTCAAGTTACTACGTGAACAGTGAGTATTTCCTATCCCCTTTTTGTTTTTATTCACTTTTGGGGTGATACATGTACACTATTACAAATTTCAAATACAAGTTTACATTTTCACAATACAATTCTAGTACTATGTGCATTGCTTACAACGTGCTTTATGCTTAGACAATACATGTGGATTACATTTGTACTTAGTGAAATCATTAACATGGTACAAGCCGACCTTAACATTGGATAGCGCTATTTGGATTGACAACCCGCCTAGATTGATTCTCCCCCTTTTTCATCGGAGAATCCGTGGCCAGTGTTAAGTTATCATCCATTTATTGGTTGAGTACACTACAGTTCATACAGTACATTATACAGTCACAGGGTTGATTTCGCTCATTTGTTTGATACATGGTTTACATATTTGCATTGTAGCTTGCACTTGAATTGTATAACTTTTTAACCTACTATATATATCAAATCTAGGAATGCTCACCAACATTTCATATGTTGACCAAACCTATTTTTGTACATGTTTCAGGTGCAGTTTGATCTAGTGCTTTAGCAAGAGACATTTAGTGCTTTATTTTATTTCAGTTATTTAAATATTTACATTTCATTTAGACAATGTATTTTCCATTTTCATGTAAGACAATTTTGGATCATTCAATAATATTTACATTTTAGTACCATGTGCTTTTGAACAATCGTCACTACGTGGCACCTCGATGATTCCGCCATCGGTTGGGGTGTTACAGATACAAACTTTCCATATATTGCGTCCGTTGAACGATTGTTTCCACCCATTTGTTCATTGAATCTTGTGACAACCGCTTTCCAAAAACTTTGCGTTCGCTCGGGTCCTTGCTCTTGAATAGCTAAATAGCTATTCACCAAGGCAAGTTCGTCCTCCAATGTCCAGCTTGGTTGTCACACACGGTTTAGCGGGGGCGAGATTGGATTTGGATTTTGGTTCTGGTTTGCCATTTGTTTTCAACTTCAAGATGACCAATTGATGAAAATTGGCTTTGGTTTTATACTAAATTAATGGTCAAAAAATTGTTATCGTTTTATATTAAATTCATTCAAACGGTCAAAAAGTAATAAAATAAATACTAAAAATTGACCGTTGCAATTATTATTATTGGTTACCAGCACGGTAACAAGAACCAGAAAACGGTTCATGGGACCCCTACCGGCACGGGTAGCGGTGGTGTTACCGTGCTGTTAGTGGGGTACCCGTACCCAATTCTGATAGCGCCCGGTGCGCCCTAAGTAATATTTAAATTATTTATTACAAGACAAAAAAATTGTTGTTATCCAAACAAAGAGTCTATTATTATTATTATTATTATTATTATTATTATTATTATTATTATTATTATTATTATTATTATTATTATTATTATTATTATTATTATTATTATTATTATTATATTTATACAAGAAGACTTTGCCGGTCACCGTCGTTTCCAAATAAAAAGTCACAACACACAAACACAAACGAAAAAGAAGGAAAAAATCCAATCCACATAGCACGTAAGGTACACGCTATTTCTTTTCCTTTTCAATCAAACCAAACATCTCTTTCAATTCCTCTACTAATATGATCTGCACATGTTTTTCATCTCTTTACTGCTTATTATTCTTGTTAATTGTTGTGCAAGTTTCCCTCTTTACTTCATCTGATTCGAGTTTGAACATCGACTACTCAAGTACTCATTGATTTCGATTAAAACTGCTTTGTATGCGTTTGATTTATGTGTAATTTTGTAGTTAGGGCTTTTAATTGAATTGATATGTTAGTTGATGATGTTTTGTTATCCTGATGTTGAATATTTTAGCTCATGATACATGGATTTAATTGATGTCTTAGTTGTAGTTTAATTGTTGTTTGTGTGAGATATAGGGTTTGTGTAGAGGTTGTTTTAGGGTTGAGTTTGGACAGTTTCTTTTCCTACAGTTGATTGTACAAACAGTAAAACATGGTCATGGCATGGGTACGGCGGCATCAGCTTTCTAGTCGAGGATTTGGCCAGTGATTGTGGGAAGACGTTGACCGGCACGAGTTTGCAGGGTGAAGATAACAAAGCTTACTGCAATATGAGGTTTTTCTCAGGTAAGCTTGGGGGTAGATGGCAGTGTTGTAAAAGTCGGCCTAGGCGGCCGCCTGGCGTTAGGCGATGCAAAATATAGGATATAAGCCCTAGGCGGGGTCCTAGGCGTTTTGGGGATTAGGCTGTCCTAGGCGATGGTTTTTTTTTTTAATTCCACAAATTTCTAAGTATTTCTTAGTATTATGTGTATATATCTAAGTATTTCTAAGTATTATGTGTATATATCTTAACATATTTTCAAAAAACACCTAAATTTGTGTGTGTGTGTGTGTGTGTGTGTAATATGTATAAAAATACCAAAACGCCTAATTCCGACTAGTCCCTAGGCTAGACCCCACCGCATGCCTAGCGCCTTCTACAACCTTGGTAGATGGTAAGAGACATGTAGAGGTGGCTTTTTTTTTGACCCGTTTGCCGATAAATGGGTGCATTTGGTTTGTGTTTTGATTTCTAACTGGTTAAATGGTTGTGTCATCGACCTAAAGATAGGCGTATTTCATTTAATGCATGATATGATACATAGCTTATAGCCTTATATGTTATCTCTCCCATCATCTTTATTCTTTATCGGTAAATCTGTTGCGTATGTCAGTCTCTTCATTTGGTCATTTTTTAGCACACTAATTATGTGTAAGAGTCGAAAAAACTGTTTGTGGGAATCAAACGGGTTTTGACAGGCCCATAAAGTTACCCATTTTGGATCGGAACTAATTTTGATACTTAACCAATTTTGCCACCTCTACGTAAGTCTTGTGACACTGCACCGTGAGTTCTATGATGCTTGACGGTGAGCATTAGGCTCTCCTACGTATAAATGTTCAGGTGGATGAAGTTGAAGTATATAATCCTTTGCCATGATAGAGATGATTACTGCCTCATTAGCTATAGTAATTTTGGGAATCTTTTAAGTTTAAAATATTATATTATGTTGCTATTAGATTTCAATCTGTTATTCGAAACTTTTAGAAGCTTAGAAGATTTGACAACTTGGAATTGTCAGCATATGCAACTGCAAAATTTGTAGTTAATGTTTGTGCTTGACTCTCGATATTTTGTTGACTTTGACCCGTCAAGTAAGCAGACTTGAGCAAAGAAAATGATTGTTGTTATCGTCTCTATTGCCATTACATAACTGTCAAACGGTCTATTTGTGCGACTGTACGTGTGTCTTTAGTCGACTGCTCTATTGCCCGAACCTCAAATTGTATTTTTGCTCTATTCAATATGTGGCACGAATCTTGAAATCTATTTTAGTATGCCGACTTATTAATTTTCTTGTTGAATCTGGTTAGGCTTGGTTCATCATGGTCAACCCTATTGACCAAACCACAGCTAAACCAGTGTGTATATTGTGATCATTTCGGCTGAACCCTTTTGTGATATATGTTCACAGAACTTGGTGTTATATGGCTAAAAGAGAAGTTGAAAGTGAAGTTTCTGTGGACTTGGCAAGAGAGTCATTAATTGCACTATCTTATTCTCTACCAGAAACCGCTCTTTCTTCAACCGAGCTCCCCAAAAGTGTTAAAAATGTCACTGAGGATGTAAATACTGATGAAAAAGATAAAGTTAGGTCTGACCTGATATCGATAGCATATGCTGACTCACCCGATGCCAAAGATTCACTGGCAAAAACCAACGGTTAGATTGTTTAGTCATTTCTTTTTTCCGTTGTTGTGGGTTTATCTAGCTCGTTTTTGTTTAATGTTGTGTGAATTGTGATAAACAACTCTGGGTTGCGGTAAACCATCACTGCAAAGATAAATCAGATGTTTTGCAGTCATCAATGTTTCTTTGTGACTATTGCAAGTTGATTTGTGTTTATTGAACTATTAATCAATCAGTGAGTCACTTCATTCTTTGTTGTGGGTTTGGATTTTAGTTTTTGGGCTTCTGTGCCGCGTGAGTAGCCCACACTTGGTTTAATAAAACGCACCTGAGGCGCAAAGGGCTGCGCTTCAGGTGACGTGTTTTACATAAGACGCTTTTGGCAAAAAATTGGGTTGAGGTGTAGGTGACACGCAACATGTACATGACCTTTTTTTTGTGGAGCAAGCTTTTTAGGTTGTACATATGAGTAATTAATATGTTAAAACATATATAAAACTTATTTAAAGTTATATTTTGGTTAGAGGATGCTAAAAACCTATGAAACATATAGAAAAAAAGCCCTATAAGAGACATATACCAAAAAATTATGTATATCACTTTGCGCCTTATGTATGAAAAGCGCACCGCTCCATTTTAGACCTTGTTGCTTTAGCGTGCTTTTCGCCTTTTAAAATCAAGAGCCCATATCCGTCGGGATGTGATCTGGCTAACCAATGAGCTTCAAACATGTCAGTTGACAAACGCTAACATTTATGTTAGCTGAGCAAGCAACTAGTAATCCGTGCTCGAGCTCATGATAATACGAGCCAATTAACCTGTGCTCAAGCTCATGATAATACAACGCAAACCACTTCGGCTTGTGATATTCATTTGAGTTGGAAGTTGAGCTCTTATTTGGCTTGTATAAACCCAAGCCAAATGATTTTTTTTTCGTTTATGATTAGTGGTTTTGTATGTTTTCTAATACAATCTTAAATAAGCGTTAATAAGGATTTCAAATTTTATAAATCAACAATAATAACATGATATCAAAACAAACTATTAATATAGAGTTAATTACACCGTATTATATCGAGTCATCTTCGGTGTTAATTCGTTTACGTTTTTCAGTACCGTAACAATTCGGCATTTTAGGTTGTTTTACATTCAAATACCGGTACCAGCCACTTTCAGCACAGGTACTTACTTTTTACGTTTTTTAAGATTGATACTTTTTTGTAATGGTATGATACCGAGTTCATCCTATATGACTCTACAGTCTACACAGAGTTTACTACTATAATTGATATTATACAAGTTACACTTTTGATCCATTATATAATAGTTGTCAAAGCGCCTAGGTGCACTCAAGGCACATAGGCTGAGCCCGGAGCCTAGGCGCAAGGCGCATAAAAAACGATGACTTTTTATAATTAGGAGCATAGTATAAAATACATTTTTTAGGGATTTTAGAGATGTTTTAGGCTTGTTTAGGGCTACTTTAGGATGTTAGGGTTGTTTAGGACTTGTTCATAGTTCATTTAGGATGTTTTAGAGGTTTTTAGGCAACTTTTAGCCTGAATTTGGCCGGAAATCAGCATGAAAGAGCCTTGATGTGCGCCTCAGCGCCTAAATGCATGTCTCACGGGGCGCAGCACACTTAGTGCGCCTCGCGCGCTTTTGAAAAGTATGGATTATATTATGAGTTAGGCATATAATAATCTATGTTTCTATGTTACCTTATTAAGGAGGAGACATGTCTACAAAAGTAATTTTACACTCATTTTAAGATGAGATATCAAGAGACTAATGCTTTAACATAGATATGTCATGTAAAAGTTCCCCATATTGCATTATGCACTTGTACTATAACTATATAATCAATTTAGAGACTTATTAATGTATTTGAATTATCACATGCGAATTAATATGCCCGTACACTGATTATCATGTACTTATGTATAAATAAAATTTGAAGTATTCTATGAAAATTCTACTTTTAAAAAATGTTCATTACTATCATGTGAGTTGTTTTGAAGCTCTCCACCCTTATATGATTTCAATTAAAAAGACAAAGTGACCGTCTAGATCAATTGCAAAATGACTATAATATAACTATAAATTCTAAAATCATTATATTATACTAAGAAAGTTAAGCTTGAATGATTGTATGAGAGTGAATTTCTTTCCCGGTATCCTTTTTTTTCCGCTTTCCCAAACATTTGCCTTTAGGAATAGATTCACCCCTTGATATCGTTGGGTATTTGGTGATTAGTGAGACCGAGAGGAGATCTAATCTTTAGGTGCGTAAACTTGTATGTTTGGTGAGACTGAGAGGTGATCCATTCTTTACCCGGTGAGCTTCACACTACTTAGGATTTCATTTAGTGTTCTAGTGAGACCGAGAGGAGATCTAGATACTATAGTGTTTCCCGAGTTGGTTACACCGTAGATCCCGGTAGTCATTCGAGTATCCATTTCCCGTTAGCTTTCAGCTTTATTAGTAGGATTCCCAGTCTAGGCAGCCATCTTTCTCATTTCTGTTTCCCCTTTCGTGAGCGTTTACTCTCTGATCTCTCGTCCTTCCTGCTTGTTTATTTCTTGTCTTCTTTTATTTGGTTACTTGTTTATCGTTTTAGTTACTTTTTAGTTGAAAATCATGCTCTTTTATCTAGATTAGGACTCGATAGAGGTTTAGTATCGAGGGCTGCATATCAGTGTCCACAGATTGATACTCGGTCTTATCGACTTTACTACACTACGACCGGTACACTGCCGTGTTGTGTGGTTTAGATTGGTGATTCCATTTTAAAACCAGATTGTGAAACTTAAAATATTTATATATGTAAACCACAACAGAAATCATATAGAAATGCAAATTACCATGTTGTACATCACTCTTCCTTAATAAGATAACTACTGGGAATGCCCGCACGTTGTTGCGGGTGCATTTGTTTTATTGTCTCAAAGTTGTTGGTGTTTGTGGTGCTTGTATGACATTTATGGACGATTCATTATGGTGATACTAAGTATGTATGAAGCAACAACCTAATATTTAGTTATAAATTATTTAGTATCCATGAGTTCTTGAGTATCTTGAATAAGTTTGTAAAACTACCGTTGGATACTTTGTATAACTGTGTGATATTTCGACATTTATAAAACTATGTTGTATATAAACAAAGCTTTATAACATAGATTTTTAAAATGTAATACAGAGTTAAAAATTATGCAGTCAAAAAATTCAACTCCTAGTAATTTCTATAATTTTTTTTTTCATTGTATGTAGTTTATTTAACAAGTATCGTGTTTGTTATGTTCAACCGGTTGGTTGTTTCCGCAAACTGAAATTAATTATGTTAATAAGATGAATTAAATTGATAAGAATTGGTTCCACCAACATTAAACTAACCCAAGTCCATTTAGACTAAACCCTACCTAAAAAATTTGTGTTAGATTGATGGTGTATTGAATCACACCCCTAGCTCCATGTCCTGAACATATAGTTCCGATTAAAAGCAAAAAAAAAAAAAAAAAAAATGAGCCTATGTGTCCAATCCAATTGTTAAAAAGGTTTGCACATGTAACGACTTATAGAAAGTTATTTGGAAAATACTATATAGTTAGATTGAAGCCATACTTGGTGGTTAGGAGGAATAAGATAATTAAATCAAATATGTAGTATCAATAACAAAGATATAAAACCCCATAAGCTACATGATAAGATTAGCGAGTCTTTAGGGCAAAGATAACATTATATACAACACGAATGCCCTGTATCAATTAAGTTGATGCGTCTTTTTCAAAACACATTCTCTTTAAATCTCTCATTGTTTTAATTTCCTACATAGAAATTTTTACTTAACAATAATAGAAGACCGAAACTCGAGCAAAAAAAAAAAAAAAAAGAGCAGACCATTAGATTGGATAAATAATGCCATACCATATTGTTCAACCATCTCTAGTCCCTGACTTGGCTATCTCCTTTGGGTCCTACAAAAGATCATCAACAAAGAAACTTCACGATAATTAATTTAAATCTCAAATATTTTACAATTTATCAAATGAAGTTACTGAGCCAACACAAAGTAAAAGTATATGCCAAAGTTCAATATTTTATTGGGAAAAAATAATGCAATACATACCGTTTTAGGCTGATGACCCAGGCAAAAAAGCTTTCGTCTTTGTCTCCTTTTCACAAATCATAAATCGTTCCATTTCACGCTCGATATGCTTGCGCGCATCCATTAAAGCCTGCTAGTAAGAGGCACTAACCTATGTCCACATGCTTGGTCGTCCCTTTTCAGAGATAAATGGGAAGCATATTCTATTTCTCTATGGTTGGAGATGAGAAGAATGGGAAGCATGTAATTTTTGAGACATGAGAAGGTGAGGATACATATATACTTCATTGACACTCAAAGGTCTTAATATTAAGCATTCAATTAAGATTTATTGTGTTTTATGAGGGTGAGTTACATCTTGAGATGGATATAAAGTATGTATTAGATACATATACAATTGGCATTATATGTTATAGATGAGGGGCATAAAGGGAATAAAATAACCAAAAATTCTAGATTTGTGAATGGACCCTTTAACTCCCATCTTAAAAACTTGATGAAATTACCTTAGTAGACATCTTTGGTCCTTAATAAGTTAACTAGTGGGAATGCCCGTGCGTTGCAACGGGTGTCTCATCTGATATCAGATTCAATTATGATATCTATAACGAACCACCACCCATTTCGGGTTTCAAACAAGTTTGTTATAAATGTGATTACATGTCATTCGTAGCGTCTTTCTAAATGTGTCTGTATAGATAGATATATGTAGGGGTTGACGATATCCATGTTATGGGATACCCGTTACTCGTTGCAATTTCTTCTCTAGGAGATCTATGTCATCCTCTTTATATACTTTATATTTACATACGTATTTGTTGTTGATATTTTTGGTGCGCGTGTACTGATTTGAGCTTTAAACTTCTTTAATACTATGTTTTTTTTTTTTTTCAATTTTCTCTCCAAAAGATCAAATATATGTCTATTTTAAGGATTCATGTTTACATGTCGCACAAACTATTTGAACCCTCAGAGACCGCCTTGGTTACTCCTTGTTTTTTGGAGATAAAAATAGATGGCTGAAAACTACAATTATATACCCCAACATCATAGAATACTCCTCTTTCGTTATCTTTTCCAAGATTATTATTGCATTTTTAGTCTAGCCTAAAACGACAATCCCGTGAATGAGAGAATTATAGGCCAGGTTTTTCTCCATCGTTGACCATCTTAACAAACAAAACAAAGGCTGTGTTAGTATCATTTTTTCTGCAATATGTGTTTACAGTGGCGTATAAGGTAACTTATTATGCCTTAATCCTCTGCATATTTTTTAGAATTTCAACTGCTTTTGTCTTGTAACCGGGATGACATTGAGCATCAATGATGGTGTTATAAACTTGAATATTTATCACCAAACCCATTGACGTCGTTTAATTCACAAGCCTATCTACAATACCAAAAGTTATTTCCAAAATTGCTTTCATAGTTTGTGTTTAACAGTGGCGTATAAGGTAACTTATTAGGCCTTAATCCTCTGCATATTTTTTAGAATTCCAACTGTTTTTGTCTTGTAACAGTGATGACATTGAGCATCAATGATGGTGTTATAAACTTGAATATTTATCACCAAACCCATTGACGTCGTTTAATTCATAAGTCTATCGACAATACCAAAAGTTATTTCCAAAATTGGTTTCATAGTTTTCTTTATCAATTAAAGATTAAAATACGTCTGTGTAGACCAAACTTATAATCTAAAAAAAAATCATGTATCCTATGTAGAAGGTCTTACAATTTTTCTCTACCAACTTATTATTAATTTTAACTAAAGATTAACAATGATGAAATAAAGCAAAAGTGTTGCTGATATATTGAGATGATGAAATTCTATTTAATTTAATGGAAGGTCTCATTATTTATTTTAGACATTCAATTACAATGGGGATTTCACTAATAACTGATGGTGATGAAGAGAGGAGCAGGGCAAGTTGGGATTGTATAATAGGTATCAAAGATAAATTTGAAAGAAATAAGGTAAAAACTTGAGGATTACACTTGAGACTCTTGGGAATGTCATCTTAAATTTGCCAATTTGGACACATTTAACCATCATCATCCTTTATAATGTAGTAGAGATAGAGATATAGATTATATAATGCTATGTAATATACAGTTGGGGTACAGGGATCATTTTAATTTGGAGGTTTAACGAACTAACCATTGAACCTTTTTTTTATCTATGTATTTATTTTCATTTCTAGAATATGCAGATATGCTACTTATGTATATATTATCTTAAGTGATAATTATGTCATTTTAAATTTTAGATAAACACTAAGGATCTAGAAAACTAATAATAAAAATCAAGTTCAAACTATAACAAAACTGTCAAAGGTGTGGAGGTCGGGTACCTACTCGGATACCTAGTACCTGATCGGGTACATAGGTCTGTCTGCCTTGGTTGGGTATGGTTTACGGGTGGTGAAAGCTGATGGTAAAGCATGGTGTTGAATGTGTAACGATAAAGAATTTTGGCCGTTGGAATTAGTAAAAAGAATACCATCTATTTATTTACCAATCTTCACTGTACCTTCAAAATACACACTTTTAAACCTCATTTCTACACAAATTTCACCATATCTTCAAAACCTCATACCCTTTTATTCTCCTTAAAAAAATGGCAAGAACACGACGAACCGAAGAAGAGGAGATAGCCTTGGCTACGGCCTGGGTGAATGTCTAAGAAATCATGCCTTTTGATAGAGCTTGTTTGTTTTGACATGGTGTTTTTGTTAGCTTCTGCCTATATATAGGTCACACTGACCGCACTACACATCAACTAAATTCAAAGTTTAGTGATATGTGTAACAGTACAATCCGATTTAATTTGCTCTACAGCAAGGTAATGAATGGGGGGGGGGGGGGCGAAAGACGGAGCTATTGAAGTGGGTAAATAGAGTACAAACATGCCTACGACCATTGAAGTGGCCGTAGATATCGTAGTGGCTAAAATCGAGCACATCAACTAAATTCAAAGTTTAGTGATATTTGTACCAAGACAATGCGATTTCATTTTGATTTACCACCAGGTCATGAATGTCGGGGTGATTCAACGGAAGATGAAGTCATTGAAGAGGCTAAAATTGAGTACAAACATGTTTACGACCATGAGCTTAACCAAAATTTCGCTCGACAAATTTTGGGGGCTAACCGCAACGAATAGTGAAAGTAGTTTAATTTATGTATTTTCTATTAATTGTATATTTCTTTTGAATTGTATATTTTTTATTTGAATTATGTATTTGATTATGTTTTTAATATAAATTAAATTTTAATATGCATAAATCTATGATAAATACTGTTTTTCTATGATAATTTATTATTAATTTATTATCATTTTTTATTATTTATTTTTCTTTCTAGTTATTTTCATAATAAAATACTATTATACACTTTTGGCTTTTGAGTTATTAACACTACGATAAATCCAACTAATATTTCGGTCTCATGATAAAATGGTAAAAAATATTAATTTTTCAAATAAAAACTCTAACATCCTATACACAGTTTTAATAAGTGTAATCTTTTGGAAACAAGTTAAAAGTTTCATGTTTTGAGAGAATTTCATAACTATTGAAAATAAATTTATAAAATACGAGGCAATATAGGAACCAAAGCGAGTGAAGAAAACAATAAAAGATGATTTTGGGCCCATAAGGTAAACCTCAGTTGAACCCGACCACTCCTTTATTCATGTCTCTTAAAACAGTTTTGGGCCCATATGGAACTCCATTGGACAAACATTTGGTATAACAGTACATAATTGGTACTCTATTTCTCATTATTGAAATGGACTTGGGCCAGTCATAGTGTTGACCCACATCATGGCCCCAAAAATGAGCCTTTGTTCTTTGAACCCCCAAGGCCCCAACAACCCAATTATAACAAAGACTCAATTGGTCTAACACACGTGCTACATATTATGTCTGTGAATCTGTCTATAAGTACATGTTCTTGAGTTCATCTATAGATGGGCAAGGTAGCAGCATGGTTAGGGGGCACATGACCCCTTGTTTCTCTCTTTTGTTTCGTTGGTTTCTATTTGTTTCTTCAGATACACCTGTGTATTTACACTGGTCGTTAAATAAAATACCAAATAACAAGTAACGAAGATTTATAAATTACGAAAAAATATTTTGAGAAAAGGTATAAATGAAACTAGGTGTATTCTCATCGCGCGTTGCGTGAGGGACGCAGGTAGTTACCACCTTCACATCGCTGAGGGGCAGCCCGCTATTAAATAAAACGTGCATGAAAATGTACAAATGGTTTTTAATCAATCGGGTCATCTACCCTACAAGATACACAAGTTTATACGGCGTCCATTTTTGCCAATTATGAGGCTTCAACTCTCGGTCTCTCATTAAAAACACCAACACCATTATCGCCACATCATAAGGGGTGGGACGTTTAGAAGTAATGTTTTTTTATTTCATTAGGAAAAAAATGATGTTTGATAAAATATGTTACTTTGAGATATAACAATCTCATAGGAGAATAATTGTGTTTTGTTCTTTATCACAAAAAATAACTTTAAATACCTGTGTTTGTGTATTTAATCATGTTTTTTCTGTTAGTTATAAGGTCAAATAATGATATTCTTAATTAGTTGTTTGTGTTAAAAGATTAGGACATAAGATAACAAAAAATTATACTATATTAATAACCCTTAGGATTTAAACAGTGATTTTATTATTTTTTTATTCTCTTTGTTATGTTATATATTATATTGTTAGTTTTTACAATTGATTAGTCATTGTAGCATAGTGGTTGGTGCGTGCCTTTACAATAGTTGATGATTGATGATATCCGTTTTCGAATCCGGGGATCAGTATTGTTACCTCTTTTATTTTTTCTTTTCTCTTGCACACGTGTTCATTTTTTGGCCTGTGTCGCCGACAAGGTTTTTATTTCCCTGTACACGTGTATGCAAAACCTAAAACCAAGAAACCTCACAAGCGATGATGTATGATTCAAAGAACAAATAGAGAGAAAGAGGAGGCAACACCGGTGGTTCTCAGAACTCGATCCTAACCAGGTTTGAAGCTCGATTGTTGTAGAGAACAATTTTTGGTTATGTGGATATGGCTAATTTTAATATTTTATGTGTATATGGTATACGTGGAATGATTTTGATGAAGATGAGACCACTGACCATATCTCGTCTATGTCTAATTGGACTTAAGGTTTAGCAATCAAAAGTCTCAATCGACGTCAAAATCTACTAATGCGAGGGTGAAGAAAGGCGGTAGAGGATAGCCGAAGGCTGGTCTTCACTTCCCCGTTGTCAGAATCGCTAGATTGCTGAGGTATTTCAATCTTTCATTGATTAAGTGTATTCGCTGGTTCTTTTATTCTTGATATGTTTCTCTTTGATTCTTTGTTTTTTTTTCCTTAAGTTCACCATTCTTCTTTTTTTGTTCAGATACTTTGATTTTGTGTTCACAATATTGTTTCCTCATATAGGTTTTGTGGATTTGGTTATTAATGACCAAATGATTAATTGATGAGAATTACAATTAATTGACTTGATTATCTAACAAAGATGATGAGAATAGCTGATAAAGGTTATCATTTTTTTTTTCAATAAAAGAACCTAACTTTCTGAAGGAAAACATAAAACACATGGGTAGTGTATTAAAAAAACTATGTAAGTGAACAACAGGAGTGAAGCGAATTAATAATGGAAGTAGGCTTTTGTGCATAGTGGTTGACATGAGTGGTCAAATAATTTGTAGTTCTTCAGTTTCGCATTTAATCCATAATGTAGTAGCCAGCTCTATTTTTTCCCTTTTGTTATTTCATATTCTTACGTCTTACGTTATTTATCCTTATGTCTATCGGATATGATGTACCCCTTAATCCTTATTTTTATGTAGCTGAAGGAGGACAATAGGAAGGCTGAAACGGATTTGTACGAATTGAAAGCCTCACCACACACAGGTAATGCAATCATTTTTTAATAACTTTTCGCAAATACTTTTTTAGAATGGAAAGATTCATTAAAAACAATTAACTGTATTGTTATTCCCTTCGTAGCCTTGTAGGAATGCATATGTCAACTTGCCTTATAGTTGATATGTGACTTACCTCTTAGGTTGTTGTTTATACATATTGTTGCAGCAACAATCTTGAAAACAATTTCTACAACTTTTTTTTTGGCTTTACTTTTCATTTCGCTTTAACCTGCATGCTACATAAATACTTTTCGCCGCCTTGCTTTGTTTTAAAACAGTGCGCTTTCGGCTGTTTTTGGATCTCTGTTGCCTGTTTGTTTCTGGTTGAGGTTTCCTTCTGTTATGGACTTACATATTTGCGTTCTCTTTAATTAGTATTAATTAGTATGTAAACTACTTTGAGTAGAAAAGAAGGGTACATCTTTCTGCTTCTAATTATGTCCGTATCTCCTTCTTTGTCTTTATAAATATTTTTTTAGCTGTTGTAAAACATGGACTATGTAAAACATGTGCTATTATCGTGTTCAGTTCTTTTTTAGTCTTCTTAGCTTTTGCCTTCGCTGCGCCTTACGCTGTTTCGCTAACTAGCCTATATTTTCTTACCTGTTAATTTGTGTACCGCTGGGTTTATTTTTTTTAACGTTGGTAGTTGACATGTTTATTGCAGGTACTACTTGACGTTCTATCGTTGCCAGTTCCTCTTTTGTTTCTGCTCATCTATGTCGGTAGGCTTTCGGGCTAATATGTAGTTCATACATGGATTTATGTCTTTTGTTACCGATATGTTTCTTGCCCTGCTTTTAATAGATATATGTATGTCCCCTCTCAGGAGGTGCAGTCTAAGCGTAGGCGCTTGAGAGTTCAAAACTCTCTTTCTACATCGCAAGCTGGATCTTCGTCACAGGCGTCATGTCCCACCCGTCGTCAGTCATCTTATCGAGCCTCTATGTTGCGCTCTACAACGTCTGCTACCTCAGCTGTTGATCAGGCTCGCAATATGACTGGGCGTGCAATTTTGCAGTCACCAAACTATGTGGATTCCGGAAGTTGTGCTCAAGTTTGTGAATTTTGTGGAGCGTTGTTCTGGTTTGATTGTTTTTCCCTCTTTTCAGTTTAGTTTTCTGTTTACAAGGTTAGCTTAATTTATGTTAGTTGCCAAACCAGTCTGATGTTAGCAGGTGAAAATCAATTTTGCAATTTGTTGCCACATATTTCTGGTAGTGGGTCCGATTGCATATGGTAGGCTAACATATCACATTTCATTAATTGCGGACACATTTTTTAACAATCATTTAACATTATACCAAGCGCCATATTTACCATGCAATGGTGATTTGACTAACGATCACTGTGTTGGAACTAAACTGTTAAAAGCCCTTTTGCCTAAGCTAAAAAATCCGTCTTCTCATTCAGGCGAATGTTTTTAGAAGGGACTGCAACAGTTTAGGAGTCACTTCATAACAAACGATAATCGAATTACAGTATGACAATAAAATGCCCAAAACGATAATCGAATTACAGTATGACAATAAAATGCCCAAATTAATCACTGAAACCCTACATCAGATCATCAATTTTATAACTTTCAACTTCAAATTGCAGCAAGCATATGGAAATTAACAAACACAAAGATAATCAATAATAAACACACAGATATTATTATTATTTATAAGATATTACCTGATAGCTCAAAACACGGCGATTAACCAAGAAACCTAAGATGGGAATTTTATTTCAGATGTGTTATAAAATTTTATTTTCTGTAAGATGAATGAGAGAGTATTAGAAGCCCTTATACTTTGTTAGATTAGTCATTTAGACTCCTTTGGTTAACAAATAGTTAAAATTATTACAAATGACATTTTTTTATTTTTCCAAGTTGGGATGCAAGTCGAAATTTGGATTGAACTGAATTCGAATTCTAATGGAAGTTTTTTTAATCGTGTTCATAGCACTTGAAAGCAGTTTGGAAGTACCCGAGAGCCTCGAGTATGTGTGACGGGCACCGAGTTAATCAAGCTGGATCCAGTATGCAGCCGCTGAAGTGTTCGACATGAATGCTCACTTGCTCAAGTATCCAGTTGATGTAAGATCGTACTGTCAAGGTAAAAAGCTCTTCATAGCTGTCCAAATTTCCCAGGTTTTAGGTGGCAACATTATGGGCAATTCTGTGGCCATTCAAAAAAACCTCACCATTTGATTGTGAGGTTTGAAAACTCACATTTTTTATGTTTTATTATATGTTATAAATAAGTACTCTATACAAAATACCATGTTTACTAATTTTGATGATAATGATTATTAATTGGTTCTTTTAAGCAGTTGTCGAAATATGTTTTTTTTTATATCTTTATTGTGCATATATCAGTTTATTAAGGAGTTTGATCCAATATCTTTCGATTTTTCCACCTTTTATACTTTCACCTTCCTGACCTTGCCTATGGTAGAAAGCAACTTGAAGTGTTGAGGATAGACTAGACTCAATGGTCCTAGCCCATCTAAGAAATGTGCTAACTGATGGCGAGGTGCAATTTGAAATTCAAGTTTTCTTATAAAAGTTTTAATGTGACGCCTACAAGTGTTCGTTTTTACTATTTTAAGGTTGATATAGCCCAAGATTTGAGCGAATGAAAACAATACTAAAACCATTTAACACTCGCGCAACGCGCGACTTTTAATACAACTAGTTATTATAAATAAGAAATAAGAAAAGCAAACAATAAAATAAATAATATATAGAGTAATAAGAAATAAAAAAAGCAAACAATATAAAAATTCCAGACGCCTCGCTTATGCCAAAGCGAGGCGCATGGGGTCAAATCAGAAAGAATAATTACCTCGGACCGAGGTAGTTAAAAAAGTAACCAAAACGCCTCGCTTTGGCCAAAGCGAGGCGTTTTGGGAGGGGGAGGGGGAATAGAGGGGGAATAGGGGGGGGGGGGGGGGGGGTTAATATCACCACCCGTATAATATGTAAGGGGAACCAAATCCCTTCATCAAATTACAATAAAAATCACTATGCCACATCAAAATTTCTCTTTCCTTAAATAAATAATATTTTTTCATACTTTTATCATTATATTTTATTTCTTCTCACTCACAATCACTTACAAAAATATTAAAATATAAATAAGGGTGAACAGTGTCCCCCAAATATAGAGGTGAACAGTGCTTCCACCAAATATTTTCTTTCCCCTTCACTCACAGCCACTTACACTCACCCTATATAATTTGAAGAAAACACTCACATATATTTGGTGGACCAAATATGAATGCTCTAACGAACCCCAATTGAACCCGACCACTCCTTTGTTCATGTCTCTCACTCTTTTAAAACAGTTTTGGGCCCATATAGAACTCCATTGGACTCATATTAGTACAAACCTTTGGTATGTATAACAGTACACAATTGGTACTCTATTTTTCATTATTGAAATGGACTTGGGCCAGTCATAGTGTTGACCCACATCATGGGCCCCCAAAAATGAGCCTTTGTTCTTTGAACCCCCAAGGCTACATATTATGTCTGTGAGTCTGTCTATAAGTACATGTTCTTGAGTTCTTCTATTGATGGGCAAGGTAGCAGCATGGTTAGGGGGCACATGACCCCTTGTTTCTCTTTTGTTTCGTCGGATTCTATTTGTTTCTTCAGACACACCTGTGTATTTACACGGGTCGAAAAATAAGAATGAGTAAATTAACAAGTAACGAAGATTTATAAATTACGAAAAAATATTTTGAGAAAAGGTATAAATGAAATTAAGTAACTTTTTATTATCAAGAAATAGAATAAGAATGAGTGAAATAAGAGAACTGAAAAAAAAAAAAAAAAAAAAATCTTGAGCCTACATATTTGTGACATGTGACGCAACCGTTGCTTATCTATCAGGTACCAAGTCAAAACCTAAGCATGCTTAAGTCTACTCGAGAGTTTGTTTCTTAGTTTTGACAATTGTGTATGTTTTTTGTTTTATAAAAGCATTAAAGACAACAAATTAACAATCCCAAATCATACAAGACTCAAATAGTAAAGTATCAAACTACCAATATACTATACATTACAAGCTCAATTATGCGAGCCAAATAAGCTCATTGAGACAACAGCTTGGGTCTTTATACGCGTGAGCTATTTTAAACTCGACTCTGCCACCAGAGCCGGTCTCAGGTTTTTGGCGGCTCTAAGCGAACGGGAAAATTGAGGCCCTTTGAATTGGTATAAAAAATCGCAAATTATAAAATGCCAAATTGATTTTTTTTGTTACTCAATCGTAAATCACACCACATGTATAGATTAGAATTACCGGAAAAAAAATAGTATTTGCATGGATAATCCTTGTTTCGCTTGATATTGAGACATTGAGCAACCATTGGCGCTGATTGATTACCCTTAATTTCGCTCATCATTTCTCTACCAATCGCTATCCATGTCAGTTGGTATTAGCGATGTCGCAAGTAACGAGATTAGGAGCTGAGGATGCTTTCAAGAAAAAAAGATCTGGCCATTAGTTCTTCAAGTTTTAGGTTTGGACATTTTACCTGTTTGGTTAAGTCTTTAGTTATTAGTTTGTTAATTTAGGTTAAATACACATGTATTACATGAAGAAAGTAGTAAACTAAAAATGGAGACCCCCCTTTTTTTGAGGGGGGGGGGGGGGGGGGGGGCTAGGCTTTTGCTTAGTTTGCTAAGCCTATCCATTTCCTGATGGGCCGATTGGCAACAAATCTTAGTGTTGAATATGTTAGAAATTTAAGTACAAAGTTTTGTGAACATAAGGATATTATTTACGTAAATATAAAAAAATATTACGATTTACTTTATCTAATACTATTACTATATAACTAACTAGCTTATTACCCCGGGAAGGTCCCGGGGTTCAAAAATTTATGTGAATGTATGTGAGGCGAATCCCAAAGACTCAACTTAAAGTTTCAAGTTTCCAACATAAGTGTCTAAGCTTTAAAAGAGTCTAGGGTTCCTAATCTAAGGCATCTAGGATGTCTAGTCTAAATTTGGGGTTTTAAGTTTAATATAAGGATGAGGCGCCAAAACAATTAAATAGTTTATCAAAATCTCAATACACGAATCCATGAGGTAAATCGAGAGTATAACTTAGGTTCATATTACAAATATAACTAAGTTAAATAATAAGGGTCATGATGAAAGAAATAAATGTAATAATCTTAAACTATAATAATTCATATTTATTAAATCAAATATAAATAGTTATATTGATTATTAAAAAGATGTGAAAGATAATGAATACTTGACTTTACAAACTAGATATTTTCCGAGCTTAAAAAAATAACGAATTTAACTCAGAAAATAACTTTTAATTTATATAAAAGTCTTTGATGAAATTATATGCTTAAAAGTTAATTTATTCCATAAAAATGAGATATCGTATAGAGACATTATAAAACAGAGAAAAACTGATGTGAACATGATTCTAACATGATGAAATATTTTTACACAAATTTTTATATTAAAATAATTAAATTTTGATTTTATCTGAATTAAATATGATTAAAACCACATAAATTCAAAATAAAATACAAAATGCTCTTAAAGATAAGAGTTTATGTGAAAACTCAATTTATTGACATAAAAGGCTCACAATAAATTTTATATAGTTTTTATGATAAAAATCTAGTTTATATGAATATTATTTGTTTAAAAGTAATTTAACAAATAAAAATAAGATAACATATAAAACCGAATCAAAATAGAGGGAAAATTGCATGAAAATTATTCTAACATAATGAAACATGTTTCTACCAATTTTTATGTCAAAATACATTTTATACGATTTTATTTGAATTAAATATGATTAAAGCATTATAAAATAATAATAAAAAAAATACTAATCGGCTACAATAAATCCCGAAATAATTTTTAAAACTTCTAATTAGTTGTAGGAGCAAGTTTACCAAGTTTCATAATTTTTAGATAAAAAATGAGTGAGTTATGAATTTATAAGGTTCTATAAACTTTTAAATCAAAAATCCCCAAATCACCTACAACACCCTAAACCCTAGATTATCCAATTGAAACCTTTAGAGACTATAATTTACAAATTAAACAGAGGGCTATTGATATACAAATATGAATGAAATATCATGCAAAAATAATTAGAAAAACTCACAACGTAGCTAGTCCAATTTGAAGAAATAAAAACAAAAAAAAGAAAGAATATCAAACCTCCAATTCGCCAATTACAATAGCTTATAATCAATGCTTCAATTGTAGAAGTAATCTATTAATTAATATATATATAAAAGAATTGATAGTTGCTGACGTGACGTTCAATGGTGGCCTCAACCCCCCTTGAATGTGCCACGTGACATAATAAGGTGCAATTCTTTTATTTTTTTTATTTTATTAAATGATGATATAAAACCTAAACCCTACCACATCTTTTTTTGCCTCCCTTCTTCTCTGCCATATCTTCTTCAATCGTCACCACCACAAAGTTTCTAGGCCTTTCACAGATCCAGCATCGAACATCAATTATCACCTATAAAGCTACATCAATTAGTAAGAAGTGTTCTTCGATGCGTTACCTATCTTTTCTCAATCTGCACACCTCTCTCTTGATCGCCTGTCATGTTTCCCTATTATTATTATTATTATTATTATTATTATTATTATTATTATTATTACAACAATCACTAAACCCTAATTATACTTCAATTCTTCCATCTTTATTCCTTCTGGTAAGTAATTAACAACCCAAAAGGTTTCATTCTTTCTTTATTTGTTTGTTTATTTTATGTCATTAGATATAAAGTTACAAACTTTTATGTTTATTTGATGTAACGGTGAACTGGGTATGATTAAATTGTTGTAATTTGTGTTAAAGTTGATTTGTTTTGGAGATCTGAGTGATATATTTGGTGGGTATTTGCTAACCCTGGCCTATATAAATTTTTTAGGTCAATAAAATAAAATTTGATTGAATCAATCATAATCGGCATGCTTGATATGTTTAATAAGTCAAACCAATTGCATTCATTTAGTTTCTGCACGATTGGCATGGTAAACATTTAATTAAACTTACTACAATCATACAACATGCATATTTATTTTTGGTTCCCTTTCTCATATGATGGCAAAGGCGGGGTGATTGTTGGATTTCATGGTCGCGCTAATAACTATCTTAACGCGATTGGCGTTTATGTGATGCCTAAATCATTTGCATTAGGTTCACCTTCTACATATGAAGACAAACCCGTGACTGAGGTACATTCTTTAGTCTCTAAAAGCCTCTTGATTGCTTATGGAAATTTAATTGCTACCGGTGGTTGAATGAGTATCTTTTAATTGTATGGTAATAACTGATGGAGAAATGTAACATAAATGTTGTTGCGGTTGTTTGCGACTATTTAGAATTGTTTCCATTGGCATCGAGTGTTCGTGCACTATTTAGATTTACACCTGACAAGATCAATATTTATTCGTAAAACCATGAATTGACGTGAAATTTATTCTTTTTAGTTTTGATTTTGTTGATCTCTCAATACAGGAGAACAGAGTGGACGAAATTAAGGAACCACCTGGTACAAAGGAAAAACAACTATACCTGCAGTCTCATATTAAAGGTCTTTATTTGCCAAGAAAATGAGATTCTTCTATTATCCATATTCTTACTTACTGATTCTTCATTTCTATCACATGTAGTTTGTTTTGAACTAACCTTTTAAATTATTTTAATTAGACAAAAGGTGAATTGTTATTTGAATATAGATTTTATAATCATATTGTTACTTTTATACATGATTACTAAAGCGTGTTGGAAGTTTTAGAAACCTGGAATTCTTAAAATTATGGAATCGTTAGAAGTGTAATTGAGTGTTTGATATTTAAATTCTGTTTTTTATGCGAGTTTAAGATTCAATTTCGGGTAAAGGGCATCCCAATTGGTCACTTTTGTCATGGTTTTATGGGATAAATTTTTCCTTGCAGGTACGTCGTCCCCTAAGAACGTGTATAACGAGTTTAGAGTCCCTGACGAGTTGTTATCTCTCGACTTCAGAGACGGTTATTCCTTGGAACAAATACTTTGAAAGATTGAAGCTTCACAGTCACAGGTCTCTAAAATGAAGGACAAACTTTACACATTAAGGACCAAAAATGATGGAAGGATCTCATCCACCGAGGACTTGATCTTACAAGAATCTAATAATCCATTGACTCAACCTGTTGGGGAACTGGATTTCCCAACCAACATGGAAGGACCCTCTATAGTTTCTACATTTGCATCTCAGCTAATGAAATTAAACACGGGTGATGCTATTGTCAAACCTGAAAATGCAGCTTCCGAGTCCAGTCGGTCCACGCATTTTCAATATGTAAAGGAAACCACAGAACAGTCTCACGATGCTTCAAGAAAACGAGTGAGTTATATTTATATAATATCTGCAATCATATTTATTAATACCAAAGTAAACTTGAGAAAAAGTTGTTTTAGTAAACGTGTCATGACCCGACTGGTACTAAAGTTGCTCAAATGACCGAAATCTGTTGACCCGTCATAAACCCGCCTATTCTTATATTTATGCAGAGTACAGATGGAATTCGTATATAAAAACGCAGAGAAAAGAAGTCACAAACAGATTCCGGGGCTGTGAAGATTCATTCTATAGATAAGCTATGGGTACCGGAGGACGCAAAGGAAAACAATAACACATCTCCTATCTCGGTTTCTGAAGATTCAAGCCAGAAAGAATACCTAGCTCTAAAAATATGTTCCATTTCGAAATTAACCACCCAGAAAACACAAATAAGAGAGCGGCTAGACCCTGGCGCAAGAGGGGCTCGAGCCAGTGGAGCCATAGAATCTCAGGTTGGTTTCATTGTTACGCAAGGTTGATCTAAAACTGTTTGCTACTTCGGCATGAGATGATTGAATTAGTCAAATTTTTTGGGATATATAACTGATTCCATTGACTGGAGTAGATTACTAATGTGCCTTATATAACAGTTTAGAATGATGACCGATAATGATAAAAGAATGACATGGTAGTTGGAATGAACAGAAGCATCTTCTGTTCTAACTAGAACCAGAATAATCACTTTAAATTCACATCCAATCGCAACAAATTCCATTCCCGGTATATCTCATGAAAACCACAATTTTTCCATTTTTTGTAACCTTTTAAATTTAATTACCGGATGGCTGCTGCTTGAGATCGACAGAAAAGCTACGCTGATAAGCGTAGGAAACCTTTGGAGTTCCAGGTTGGGGACAAGGTTCTATTGAAGGTGTCACCTTGGAAGGGGTGATACGCTTTGGAAAATGGGGAAAATTTAACCCACGATACGTTGGACCATTCGAGATTGTCAAAAGGATTGGTCCGGTAGCTTACAAATTAAACTTGCCTGATGAACTCAGTGGAGTGCACAATGTATTCCACGTATCAAACCTAAAGAAATGCCTATCGGATACGACACTGGTAGTGCCACTGGAGGAGATTCAGGTGGACGACCAGCTACGGTTCGTGGAAGAACCAGTGGAGATTCTTGAGCAGGGTGTCAAGAAACTCAGACAAAGAACTATACCTATTGTTAACGTACGGTGGAATTACCGTCTAGGACCGGAATACACGTGGGAGCGCATAGATCAGATGCGGCTCAAATATCCACACCTTGAACATTTGGTCTGGAGGACCTACGCTTTTATTTGGTTACGTGGTTTTGGAAACTAGCGCATTTACACACTCATTAACTTTACTTTACTTTGTGAACTCACCGACTTTATGTTGATACACGTTAGCATGCTTTTGCAGGTAACTAGGTTTGGAGCACGAATAGGGCATGCATCATATTATGTCTTGGGATTATGAACACATAAACTACTTTTAAATATTTAACGATTTACTTATGGTTTTGGGCGCTGTGTTTTGCGCAGACTTTTATCTTACTGTTTTGTTATTTCGCTTCCGCTATACTTTAAACTCGTTTGGTTAAAGCTTTTAAACTTGGTTTTACAATAACGAACTAAATGGTTTGGGCATTTAGAGTCGTTCATGTGACTTATGGCTATGGGATCTTGGTTTGTCATGCGCCTCGCGGTATAAACCCCGTAGTGGAAATTTGAGGGTGTGACAGATTGGTATCAGAGCCATTGGTTATAGTGAACTAGGATTTGCATCTAGTCTATAATCATCATAGCATAAGTATTAGTACACTCACTATTTTAAGCACACCACTTATTATTTCTTGAATACGTTTACTGATCTAACGTATTGCAGGAAGACATGACTAACCCTGTTCATCGTAACTACTCTTCTTATCATCCTCTTGGGAGTTCGCAAAACTCATCTTTGAATCCGTATGAACAGTCAGCTCAGGCGAGGGATCCAGATGAGGATACAAATCGCTGGTTGTGGTTCACTGATATGCTGTACTCGTGGGTTGTGGGATACGGAGTGCCAGCTCGGGTACCTCCCATTAATGATTCATGGGAGAGGTCTTTGGCAGGGATGGTTAGGCACGTGCATACAGAGCTGGAGAACGCTTATAATGCTGTAAAGCAATTTCAGTCTTGGAGAAGAAATGCGGATGAGACTATTAAACACATGGAGAGACAAATCGACCACTTGTTTGGAGAATTGGAAAGGGCTAAAAAGGAAGCTGATGAGGCTAGAAATGAGAGGTCGATTGCTAACCAGGAGATAGCACTTGCTAGAGAGGAGTTGACCTTGGTTTGTAACAGGCTCGAGGAAGCTTTAGGTCAAAATGGTGAAGAACCAGAGGAGGATCCTGAGGAGGATCCCAAGGAAGAGCCCGCGGTGGGAGGATTCGATGCTCTCGGGGCAGCACTAGATGCGGCGCTCGAGGAGGAGCTTGAGCCTGAGGAGGAGGAGCCACTGGAGATAGAGATCCAGGATGAGAGCGAGGATGAGGGCTCATGTGTCTCCATGGATCGCGAGGACGATTGATTTCTTTTATTATCTTGTTATCTTAGTATTCCCTATACATTTTTATTATAACTTCTGTTTTATCGTCGTGAGGCTTGAGGATCGTTTATCTTATGTTTGGATTTTTATTACTACTATTAATTGATTTCTTTATTCTATTCTCGAACATGTTATTTATATTCTAGTTTACTTGTACTATGTGAACGATTGTATGTGGGACATATTATTGTTTTCTTATGAGTAAGATGTAAATGTAGAACTACTATAGCGGGAAGAGGACACGGGAGAGGAAACATTAACATGACTCAAGTGGAGTTGAACGCACTCATCAACGATAGGGTGGTGGAAGCCCTCGTAGCTTTTCAAGCTGGTAACTCTATTTTGCTCTAAACTTTCCTCTAGACTCCAACGTTACGCTCTTTTATTCATTCGTGGTTTCTTCGTTCTTTGTACTTAGGTCAACCTATGCATCACCCTCCAGTTTGCACCTACAAGTCTTTCATGGACTGCAAGCCGCAGAACTTTGGAGGATCTGAAGGGGCTGTCAGGCTATTGAGGTGGTTCGAAAAACTGGAATCTTGCTTCACTATGTGTAACTGTCCACCAGCTGACAGGGTGAAATATGCCACTGCTACTCTCGAAAATTTGGCATTATCCTGGTGGAACTCTAAGGTGCAGATGCTAGGTGTTGATGTGGCTAATGCAATACCTTGGGTGGATTTCAAGGAACTGATGAAGGAGGAGTACTGTCCTCGAGATGAGATTCAAAAGTTGGAGACTGAGTATCTCAATCTGAAGATGGTGGGATCGGATGTGACACCCTAGGAAAATCCCACATCGGTCGTGGCCAGGAGAGATCCTTGGTTCATAAGTAATACCTTGTCTCTTAAATCACCAACACGTTTTGGGCTTAATGTTAGTGGATGAGAGGAGAACTCCACAGTTAAGCGTGCTCAGGTGGAAGCAGTTTCAGGATGGGTGACCTCCTGGGAAGTTTCCACCGGGGCACCCAAAAACAAATCAGTGAGCTCTGGATGGGCAAAGCGGACAATATTGGTGATGAGAGGGGCGAGATGTTACAGATGGTATCAGAGCCACTCCTGTGCCGTTCGGGATGGTGGGTGCAAACCTCATCAGGGACGATGAGACTCTTACAGGGGGTGAATGTGACACCCCAGGAAAAATCCCATATTGGCCGTGGCCAGGAGAGATCCTTGGTTCATAAGTAATGTCTTGCTTCTTAAATCACCAACGCGTTTTGGGGCTTAATGTTAGTGGATGAGAGGAGAACTCCACAGTTAAGCGTGCTCAGGTGGGAGAAATTTCAGGATGGGTGACCTCCTGGGAACTCTCCACTTGGGCAACCAAAAACAAATCCGTGAGCTCTGGATGGGCAAAGCGGACAATATTGGTGATGAGAGGGTCGGGTGTTACATCGGAGATTGAGAACTATACCACTAGATCACATGAGCTGGCGGCGATGTGCCCAAATTACTCCAACCCGCCCTACAAAAGGATCGAGCTATACATCAAGGGCTTGGTGCACCAAATCAAGAGTATGGTTACTGCTGCTAACCTCAATGACATTCAACGGGTTATTCGTATGGCTCACCAGCTAACTGATCAGAAGGTGGAAGAGGGACTGTTACCCCCTCGTGGTGCTTCATCTTCTGGTACTAACGATAACAAGAGGAAGTGGGAGAATACGTCTGGCAAACTTCCAGTTAATGGCAGTCAGCAGCAGCAGAATAAGAGGCATGACAACCATGGCGGTAGTAACAACCGCAACAATTCTCAGGGAGGTTATGAAGGAAACCAACCTAAGTGCAACAGGTGCAATAGGCATCACACTAGGACATGTGGCAATGTTAAGTGTGATCGCTGTGGCAAGATGGGACATAAGCAGAGGGACTGCAGGGTGTATATCCCAGGAAATCCGCCAGCTGCACAGCAGGGGCAACAACAGGGAGGTGGTAAAGGTTGTTATCAGTGTGGAAGTGAGAATCATTTCAAGAGAAACTATCCATAGCTGAATGGTAATGGCAACAACAGGGGTAACAACAACAACGGTGGTGGTAACAAGACGGGGAACAACACCACCACCAATGCTGGCAATAACAACAACGGAAACAACAATAATGGGGCTCGTGGAAGAGCATTCGTGATTGGCTCTGGGGAGGCTAGGACTGATAACAATGTCGTGACGGGTACGTGCTCCTTGAACGACACTCTTGCTTCTATTTTATATGATACTGGTGCAGACTATAGTTTTGTGTCATCAAAACTTAGTAAACAATTAGGGATGGTTCCTACTCTTCTTGATACCCCGTACTCTATAGAATTGGCTGATGGGAAGCCTATCGAGGTAACCCATATACATCATGACTGTAAGCTCAAATTGGATGGGCAATTGTTTGCCATCAACCTCCTACCTATCACCCTAGGTAGCTTTGACCTCGTGGTTGGCATGGACTGGTTGTCCAAGCAACGCGCTGAAATTCCCTGTCAGGAGAAGATTGTTCGTATCCCCTCCCAAGTGGAGAACTTTTATCTATTCAGGGTGATCGTGGTGGTGCCATGGTAGGCATCGTCTCCTTTTTGAAAGCCCAGAAGTGTATCCGTAAGGGCTGTCTAGCCATTTTGGCTAACATATCTGACACTCGAGCTGAAACTGAAACTAAGATTGAGGACATCCCAGTAGTCCGAGATTTCCCAGATGTTTTCCCAGAAGAATTACATGGACTTCCACCCATTCGTCAAGTGGAGTTCCAAATTGATCTTGCGCCTGGGGCAGCTCCAGTTGCACGCGCACCATATCGCCTAGCACCAGGTGAACTTCAAGAACTATCTACCCAACTCCTAGAGCTATTGGATAGGGTCTTTATTAGACCTAGTTCTTCGCCATGGGGAGCTCCAGTTCTGTTTGTTAAGAAGAAAGATGGGAGTTTCCGCATGTGTATTGATTATTGAGAATTGAACAAAGTGACGGTTAAGAACCGCTACCCTTTGCCTTTTATTGATGACTTGTTCGACTAGCTGCAAGGTTCGAGCTTCTATTCTAAGATTGACTTGAGGTCAGGATACCATCAGCTGAGAGTCCGAGAGGAGGATGTGGCGAAGACAGCCTTTCGAACTCGTTATGGGGATTATGAGTTTTTGGTGATGCCATTTGGGCTAACTAATGCACCGGCTGTGTTCATGGATCTAATGAACCGGGTGTGCACGCCCTATTTGGACAAATTCATTATAGTGTTCATAGATGACATACTGATTTATTCCAAGAGCAGGGAAGAGCATGAGCAACACCTGCAACTGATCTTGGAACTTTTGAGAAATTAGCAGTTGTATGCAAAATTCTCTAAATGTGACTTTTGGATTCGAGAAGTCCAATTTCTTGGACATGTGGTTAACGAGGCAGGAATACATGTCGATCCCGCCAAGATTGATGCTATTAAAAAGTGGGAGGCTCCTAAGACTCCCACAGAGGTGCGCCAGTTTCTTGGTCTTGCGGGATATTATCGCAGATTCATTGAGGGATCTCTAAGATCGCTCAACCCCTCACTGCTTTGACAAAGAAGGGTATTACTTACAAGTGGGGAGATGCCCAAGAATCTGCTTTTCAAATATTAAAGTCGAAACTTTGCAGTGCACCTATACTATCATTACCTGAGGGTACAGAGGACTTCGTGGTGTACTGTAACGCGTCTATCCAAGGGTTAGGGTGTGTGCTGATGCAGCGTGATAAGGTGATCGCGTATGCCTCACGTCAATTAATTAAAGGTTTATGAGAAGAATTACACCACCCATGACTTGGAACTGGGAGCAGTGGTTTTTGCTCTAAAGATCTGGAGGCATTATTTCTATGGGACGAAGTGTACGATCTTCACTGACCACAAGAGCCTCCAACACATATTCGATCAAAAGGAGCTGAACATGCGACAACGTCGATGGGTCGAGCTTTTGAATGATTATGACTGTGCCATCAAGTATCATCCAGGGAAAGCTAACGTAGTAGCTGATGCCCTCAGTCGTAAGGAAATGAAACCTAAACGGGTGCGATCCTTACAACTTACCATTCATTCTAATCTTCCTGATAAGATACGAGAAGCCCAGGGCGAGGCTTTGAAAGAAGAAAACATCGGGCTTGAAACATTACATGGTGCTGATAAGCACTTGGAACTAAAGACAGATGGTCTTCAATACTTTATGAATCGAGTCTGGATACCATGTTTTGGGGATCTCAGACAACTGGTGCTCGATGAAGCTCACACCTCTCGATATTCGGTACATCCTGGTTCGGACAAGATGTACCAAGATCTTCATACTCTTTACTGGTGGCCAAACATGAAAGCTGAAATAGCCACTTATGTTAGTAAGTGCTTGACTTGCGCGAAGGTTAAGATTGAATATCAGAAACCTTCATGCCTACAACAGCAACCAGAAATCCCTATGTGGAAATGGGACGGGATTTCTATAACTTTTATCACAAAGCTTCCTAGAACGCCAACAGGCCATAACATGATTTGGGTTATCGTGGATCGTCTAACCAAATCGGCACACTTTCTGGCAATAAAGGAAACGGACTCGCTGGAGAAACTAGCAAATCTCTACGTCAGGGAGGTAGTCTCTAGGCATGGGGTGCCTACTTCTATTATATCTGATCGCGATGCGCGATTCACTTCTCATTTTTGGACTACTCTCCAAAACGCTTTGGGAACTCGCTTAGATATGAGCACAGCCTATCACCCACAGACGGATGGACAGAGTGAACGTACCATCCAAACATTGGAAGATCTGCTACGAGCGTGCGTGGTGGATTTTGGCAACAGTTGGGATAAGCACTTGCCTTTGATTGAATTCTCGTATAACAACAACTACCACACTTTGATACAGTGTGCGCCTTTTGAGGCACTTTATGGACGCAAGTGTAGGTCTCCCATCTGCTGGACTGAGGTTGGGGATAGCCAGCTAACAGGTCCCGAACTCGTGCACAAAACTTCTGAGAAGATAGTGCAAATCAGAAACCGGATGGCTGCTGCTCGAGATTGACAGAAAAGCTGCGCTGATAAGCGTAGGAAACCTTTGGAGTTCCAGGTTGGGGACAAGGTTCTATTGAAGGTGTCACCTTGGAAGGGGGTGATACGCTTTGGAAAACAGGGAAAATTGAACCCACGATACGTTGGACCATTCGAGATTGTCGAAAGGATTGGTCTGGTAGCTTACAAGTTAAACTTGCCAGATGAACTCAGTGGAGTGCACAATGTATTCCACGTATCAAACCTAAAGAAATGCCTATCAGATACGACACTGGTAGTGCCACTGGAGGAGATTCAGGTGGACGACAAGCTACGGTTCGAGGAAGAACTAGTGGAGATTCTTGAGCAGGGCGTCAAGAAACTCAGACAAAGCACTATACCTATTGTTAAGGTATGGTGGAATTCCCGTCTAGGACCGGAATACACATGGGAGTGCAGAGATCAGATGCGACTCAAATATCCACACCTCTTTACTGAACCTGAACCTGTGCATAGATCAAACGCCGAACATAAAGCAGCTCGCTCAAAGTGAATTTCGGGGAAAAATTCCTTTCAACTTGGGGATGATGTGACATCCGGGAACCAAGCGCATACTTTTCTAGCTGGCTTTATCGTTTACTTGCTAAATTTCGGGACGAAATTCTTTTCAACTTGGGGATGATGTGATACCCCGCAAATTCAGGTTCTCACTTTAACTAAACTCTAGTTACATTCCTTGCGTTATACTTAACTAGGGTTAGTTAGATAGGACACACGTTGCACAGTTATAGGTTAATAACTGCATGAAGTGGTAATTCGGGGAATTACCAGACTATATACATGATTAGTGAACCTCGGACGTTGGAGAACAATGAAGTTAAATAATTGCGAGTTAATTGATTGAGAGTGATTGCACTTACGTGTTTCTATGATACTCTGTGAAATTATGTGCAACTGTATGTGATTACGTGAACTTAAACCGAATACGTTAATTAAAATCGTAATAGGTGGACCGGTAGGATGGTTGGGGTCTTAACACATGGAGTTTCACTTATTATGGTCCAAAATAGCAAAAACATCGAAGAAAACATGTCGTATGATGAAGCAGGCCACCACGCGGGCCGAAGACCTATGAGCGGCCGCTCACAGGCTCCGAGCGGCCGCACGCGGGTTTCTGACATCACTAAACCGACTTAAACATGTATTTAAGCAACCTTAAGCCTCTTGTATCTCCAAAACTCAAACCCTAATCTCCCCTACTGCCCTATTTACGAAATATTGACCCCAAAACACCTGCTAAGGCGCAAGAACATCGACCGGGAAGCTTCAAGAGCATTCGGTTGATTGTTTCGAAGAGCTTGCGGTATAATCCTTAATCTATTATGCTTTAATCTTCTTAATATGTTATAAAAACCTTATAACTAAGTTTGTCCAGGTCTGAAACCTTTTTATAAAGATTAAAACTTGAAGTTTATAAAGATTTAATGAGTTAAACATGATCATATGCGATTAGGGATATGATAGGTTACTTGTTGCGCAAGTTTGTGATGTTTTGATCGTTAGGGTTTATGATGTTGCATGTGTTATGATAGGTTCTAATCATGCTAGGTCTTATGAATGTTTTGTAATGATTATTGATTGTTGTTGATCGATTATACGCACACGTGAGTCCTTTAAATAAGAGTTTATGCATGATTAAAATCTGGACAGAATGTTTAGGTCAACTTGTAGGGTCTGTTACGTGACTTTAACCTGATGGTTTTGATGATTTCTTTGCATGGTTGTATTATACCTGGTCTTAGCTTTTTATAATGGGTAAAATCGAGTGATTTGGACGTCGTTTGAATAGTTTTTGGAATTTTCTTTGAATAAAGGTCATATCAGATTTCCGGATTAACAAACCGAGTCAACTTTAAACCATCATAACTCGAGTTTTACAAAGAATTAAGTTATGAAATTTTTACAGTAGATTAACATTGGAATAATTTGGCTTTTCCAAGTGGATTTATCCCATTTGGATGAATACACAATTAGTATGTTCATTGACCATGATGATGAACAAAATAATGAAAAAGTATAACAAGGTTTTGCTCAAAATAGGAAAGTATGCTCAGGTGTAAGGTAAACCGGCGATTATGGTTCATCATCATGGTCAATGAACATACTAATTGATAACTCGCATGAGGTCTAAGCCAGTGTGTAACAACCCAGAGTGGACCCCAAAAATTTTTCGCATATTATTATTATTGTCGTGTAATAAACAAGTGACCAAAACAAATATTAAGCGAGTCGGTTATGTTCGAAACTAAAAACCGAACCATTACATATGTAATATATTATTAGGATACACGTTGAGGAACCGAACTAATACACGTTACGAACCCGAACCCGACCCGTGACCAAATGAGATTAGTCACCATATGGGACACATGGCACCCATGCCATGTGCCCCATGACACTTTATAATTAGAACACATGTACACCTTCCCTTGACTCCTTTATAAAGCACAACACACATCTGTGTGTTTTCACCATTTCATAAACACACACACATACATATGTTGAGAGAGAGAGAGCTCGAGAGAGAGGAGGAGCCGGAGGGCTTCCACCACCGCCTAGGGCGGAGCTCCGGCGGAGCCGACCCTCAATAACACAACCACAACCCCCTTTTTCACCTACCTTATCAGATTAGAGAGAGAGTTTCATAGAGAGAGAAAGAGACGAGCAGGGAGAGAGAGACGCGGGAGAGAGAAAGAGACGCAGAAGCAGAGGAGACGACGGTGACATCACCAATCGCAGGTACAAACCCAACCCACCCCCTTTTTCCCTTCAAGGTTATGTGTGAGTCGTGATCTGGGTTGTTTAAGTGGCTGTGGTGATGGCAGACGAAGGTGGGGATTGTTGTGGTGGTTCTGCAGTGGTCACGGAGGAGGAGGTGATGGTTGTTGAAGGTTCCATTAGTTTAGGTTTGGGGGTTCTTGACAGGCGGCGATGGCGGTGGTTGTTGCTGGTCAAGGAGGTAGGTCCGGGCTCGGGTAGGCGTACAGAAAGGAAGCCGAGGTTGCAGAGTGTAGACTCGATAGTTGGTGGTTGGTTGTCTAGATGATGGTGAAGGGCAGCGGTGGTAATAGTGGTGATGTCCGGGTTGAGGCGACGGAGGTGGTCAGGTGATGGCGGACTTAAGCGAGGAACGATGGTGTTGTTTGGGTTAACCGGACCAGTCAAGGAATCGGGTCGAGGTTCTAGTCAACGAGCGGGTCAGCAGGAGTCAACCTTCGAGTCAACAAAAGTCAACTCTCAGTCAAACTGGTCAACTGTGGTCCACCGGGACAGACCCGGTCAACCCGAACCATAATCCAAACGTGAGGTATAACTGAACCCGCTAACTCGATAGTTATATTAATTATGACCTTTATAATATATATGGCGTGTGGGACTTAACGAGCATATTATATTGAGTATCGGCTATTGGTTGGACATTTTGAATATTGACAATAGGAACCATAGCGTTTGGGACTTTGTACTTAAGACATTGGACATAAGGTCGTACTAATACAAACACTAGCTCGCGAGGATGGGACATCGGATCATAAGACCAAACCATGAGTTAGACTTGACAATTATACCATGAACTTGACACTTTGAGTTGGATACTATGATGTAAGCTTGGACATTTACACTAGTCGCAGGAACATTAGGAAGCTTAGAGCTTTGGACATTAAACACATAACCCGGACTTGAAAACATTAGAGTAGAAACTTGACATTTAATACTAAATAGAATCACAGACTTACGAGACACCGGACAATGATACCTAAACTTTAGACACGACACCTAGCCGGCTAGCCATGATAACGTGACATAAGGTTCGGATCGAGACATAAGCTATGAATACTAAATATAAATGTTAAAGGGAGTAGTACCTTGACAACTTAGACATAAGAAATAAACTCGGCACTATATATATATATATTGAAGTCTAAAACATAAGTTTGACATGTGCTATGATATGTATATGTTTACATGAGATGGAGATAGATAATAAAGGAGACATTAATATAAAGACTAGAAATTATACGCCAAGCTCGTCCCCACGCATAACCTTCGTAATTGAAACCAAAGACTAATAATATTATTAACTTAGGATTCGCGCAGGAAGATACCAAGACGCGATGACAGACGCTTATCTTTATATTATACGACCGTATTGCATCCAGGTGAGTCTCGTGAACCATCCCCTCTTTTTGTATTTTAACTGTTTTGGGGTGAATACATGCTTCCAGTACAGAACCAGTTGAATGTGATGAACCAGATGATGTGACAAGGTGCTCCCGATACCACCACACTCATCAACCCAACGGGAGATTGGGCCGCTTGATATGTGGGTAGCGCTACTTGGGGAAACCCCGCACGCAGTGGACTCAGAAGCCCGGGAAACCCTCCGCTGTGGTATGTGTCACGTATTTTGCCATGGGAGTCCATAATGGGAGTAGATGGATCCATTGTTAGGATTGAGGTGTGGCTTGTACATCGCTATATGTTAAACTGTTTTAACTTGTTAACCTTGCTTTGGAATAATAACTTGTTTTGAAATGATAAACCATGTTTTAAACTAGTTAAACGCACACACGGACTCACCAACATTATTGTTGACCCAAAACCTATTTTAAGCATGTGTTCAGGTACCTGATTGAGTTAGAAGGAAGGAGCAGCTGCAACTCGGAGCATCCCGACGGACGAATCGGAAGGCAAGCATGAACCGTAGATATTACCTAGAGTATTGTATTAAGATGCACATTGTATAGACATGTTTACTATTATTATAAAAGAATAGTTATTTATAACGCTTCCGCTGTTTGCTTGTATTATAAGATATTTGACACCAATCTGGAATTTCGACCAGGCCCACCTTGGTCGGGTTGTGACACAGTGCCCACGTACGACTTGAATCGAAGTACTCCTCTAACCCGAGGGGAACGGTGTGATCTTTAGAGTTTATAAATATGGGTGTTTAGAGCCAAATGATTTGAACATAAATTGACCGGTTATTTGTGCGGGTGAACCCGAAAAGGGAAGGACCGCTAACCGTGCTTAATACTTACACCTTATTCTCATTACGGTTATTTGGGTGAACCCGAAAGGGGAAGGACCTCTAACTGCATCTCATACTTGAGCAGTTCCGATTACTTATGTCACACCCTCAAATTTGCACTGCGGGGTTTATACCGCGAGGCGCATGACATACCAAGATCATATAGCCATAAGTCACATGAACGAATCTAAATGCCTAAACCATTTAGTTCGTTATTGAAAAACCAAGTTTAAAAGCTAACCAAACCATTTAAGTAATAGCGGAAGTGAAATAGAAAGCAGTTAAGTAATAGTATGCGCAAAACACCGCTCCCAAAACCAAGCTTAAATAAGTAAATATCCAAAAATAGTTTTAAGTGTTCATATCCCAATGACACTATATGATGCATGTCCTACGCATGCTCCATACCTAGCGACCTGCAAAAGCATGCTAGCGCGTGTCAACATAAGGTTGGTGAGTTCACAGTTTGGATAACAAGTGTAAAGTTGTCAAAAACCCAAATGTTAAAGTGTCATCAGTTTAATATTGTCAGGGGTAGCTAGCCCACTCATTGTAACTAAACATGTGATTATTGGGAACATACAGAAGTTATAAGTTTTGCCTTAGTACTAGTGTCTATCAACACTAGTAAGTTTTTGCTCCTCAAGAGCGTGGTCAAAAGTTCATGCCCGTGACACAAGCACCTCAAGCATGAGGTTGCTGCACAACCTAATAGCGCTATCAACTAATACCCCGTTCGCCTCCAGCGATTAACCCAATAATATGTAAGGACTTTAAGTGATAGAATGTGTTTAGTTCACAAAGGACAGTTAAAGTTGTAAACTGATAAAAAGCGCGATCCACACAAGGAATCGTAAAAAACAACCCGACCCACACAAGGTGTATATTACATAATCTGCGTTTTTAGGACAGATTATGCGCTGTGAAAAACTAATTTATTAAAAATACTTATCCAGTGAATTAGACTCCCAAAACTTTACTAAATATTCCAAGGGGTCTACCGGATAAGTCTATATTTTTAGTTCGTGATAAAACCATGTACAAAAATTCTGAAAAATCACACAATACCACTATGTCTAGAAAATACTCACAACAGATCAGATTAGTAGAAAATTCCCAAAAATTGTGTATTCATCCAAACGGGATGAATCCACTTGGAAACGTCAAGTTTCATCAATGTCAACCTACTGTCCTAATTTCATAATCTAACTCTTTGTGAAACTCAAGTTATGATCGTTTAAAGTTGACCCATTTTACTAATCCGAAAATCTGATATGACCTTTAATCAAAGTAAATTCCAAAAACCTATCAAACGACGTCCAAAACAGATGATTTTGCCCATTATGAAAAGCTAAGACCATGTACGATATTTTCATGCAAAAAAATTATCAAAACAAGTATTTTAACATCACGTTACAGCCTCTACAAGTCGACCTAATCATTCTGTCCAGATTCTAAATCATGCATAAACCCTAGTTTTAACCATTATCTACGCATATAATCGATCAATAATACTTAACAATCATCCTACCATATCAATAAGACATAACCTGATCAAAACCTAGAAAGATACAAGTTAAACATCATCAATCATAAACCCTAGAAGTCTAAAACATCAAGAACATGCAAACTCATGCAATACATACAACAATCATCGCATAACCTCACGTTTAACCCCATTAATCTTTATGAATGACAAGTTTTAATCTTTATGAAAATGTTTCAGACCTGGAAAAACTCGGTTATGATGTTTTAAAACATATTAGGGAAGATTAAAACATAAGAGATTGAATATTATACCGAAAACACTTCAAAACCACCAACCGATTGCTCTCCAAGCTTCCCGATTGATGTTCTTGAGCCTTAGCAGGTGTTTGAGGTTAGTATTTTCGTAAATAGGCAGTAGGGGGCGATTAGGGTTGAGTTTATGGGGTACTTGGGGCTTAAGATTGTTTAAATAGAAGCTTAAGGCGGTTTTGGTTCGTCAGACACCCGCGAGCGGCCGCTCGGCCTGAGTGAGCGGCCGCTCACTCAGCCTCGGCTCGTTCCGGGTGCTCAGGTCCAGTGTATTGCGTGTTTACATTGACGTTTTCACTATTTTGGACCATATTAAGTTCAACCCCATGTGTTAAGACCCCAACCATCCAAACGGTTTATCGATTACGGTTTTTAAATAACATGTTCGGTTTAAGTTCATGTAATCACATATAGTTTGAACATAGTTTCACAGAAACAAGTAATTGAAATCAATCTCAATCAATTAATTTACAATTATCTAATTTCACAATTCACCAACGTCCGGGGTTCATTACTCATGTATATAGTTTGGTAATTCCCCAAATTACCACTTCATGCAGTTATTAACCTATAACTGTGCAATGTGTGACTTATCTAGCTACCCTAGTTAAGTAGAATGCAAGGAATGTAACTACAAGTAACTAGAGTTTAGTTAAAGTGAGAACCTGAAATTGCGGGGTATCACACTCATAGTGTGCAATTTGCTTCAAGGTACAAGGTGTATACCAGGTGTACTAATCTGGTGAATAGGCTCCTCCAAAACTAGGTACTTTGTGCTCTTGTGAAAAATCAACACAGGAAAAAGTTGCTAAGTCAAACGTTTTAGAGAGTAGTGTACTGGTTTGTATCGTGTAGATAGGCATTTATGTATGAATTTAGTCTGGCCAAAAGGAGCTAACTAGTGATAGTTAGCTATGGCTTAGGAGACTGGGCGTGGTTATGATAGTGAATCAGTATAGGATAAATGATGATATATTGTGTTAGGAGTATTGTAGGCACGTAAGAGGATACAAAGGTCATAGTTTAGGACTATACTATGACGTTGATCAATTTTGTAAACCTGATGTTATAAAACAAGTTGATTAATAAGTTTTGAAACCACGTTCACTTTGAACTGTGTGTTGACGCAACATTCCCAAAATCAGAATGTGGTCTAAGTTAAACACAGAGTTTAAAAATTTAAGTCGTGGGTAAAAATGTTTTAACGCAAAAGAAGTGATGCTTTAAAAAGTCACAAAGCATAAGCGTAGGTTTTAATGCGATAATATAGTGGAAAAAAAGTTTTAATAATGATGATAAAGAATCCAAAAGTGAATGATCAATGAATAATAGCATATGAAACAACAAGTGATGAAATTGAGTCTTCAAATGATAAACAAACATAAATACCAATAACATAAGATATTGGGATTGCTTCCATAGGAAACTTTGACTAACCCAAGTATTTGAAATTTCCTAGTGACTTGTGGGGGTGTGCTTTAGTTTATAAGTGAATGCTCATCCCAAGAGTTCCCAGGTAGGTATACGGGTCCCTCGTCTGATTGGGATTTATACGAAATACTAGGCCTAGACAAAAAACTCAGGATACAGGCGCTCACCCTTCCAGATTGCACGTGCCCCGCCACTAGTGAATTCCAAAACTTTGGCGAGATTTAAAACCGAGGTGTAGAAATAAACCTTTGAGGTATGGATATCACTCGTAACTCAAAGATGTATTTTAAATGAACATACGGAGGATTGAAACTAGTCACTAAGTTAAAGGATATCACTCCTAGCTTAATGGTGAAGTTACTTTTTGGAGGAAATATTCTTTGAGGTGTGGATGTCACTCCTATCTCAAAGATATATTCCAAAGATAAATAACATAGAGAGGAGTGAAACTAATTACCAAGGTATGGATACCACTCCTAACTTGGTGATATCGTTTCGTTTGTGAAGTATGAGTGGACTCGTGAATATCTTGAAAGAAAATATGAGGATAAAGAGAAATATACACGAGAGGACTCGTGAATGCAAACTTAGTTATAGACTAGGCTAAAAGGCATTCCCTATAACCACGACTCTGATACCAATCTGTAACACCCCGACCGATGGTGGAATCATCGAGGTGTCACGTAGTGATGATTGTTCAATAGCTCATTGTAATAAAGTGTAAATATTGATACATTGAATAAATAGTTTATTACATTGAAATGAAATACAAAAATACAGTGATTTTAAAGTGTCAAACTAACAATTTAAACTGAAATACAAAGAATCCAAAATCTAAGTAAAAAAATTCCAAAAGCTAAAAAGTCGTCTCATAAATAACCTGAAACATGTACAAAAATAATTTTGTCAACACATATAATGTATTGGTGAGCATACCTTGTTTCGTTCAAAAAGTATTTCGCAATTTATGATCTATGATATTTGCAATATGTAAAAGGGTCAAAATCAAGCCTAACAACGTTCAACAAGCGTTTAGATATCGATCATAAAAACCATAACAATGATCAAGGACTCAATACGTTCACATAAGTCAATCAAGGGATATAAATCGTAGTACTACTCATTGTTATGTTCGGCGCACAATGGTTAGTGATTTTGACAAGCGTTCATACAATTCACATAAGCATTTCATAAAGCACATTGCGTTATAAAAAATATACATAAGTTTAATAATAATGGTACATGATTCACCCCAAAGGAGTAAAACAGTAAAAAGGGGTTAGATATACTCACATTCGCTAAGCTGAATTATCCTCTAAGCGTTGTGAATGTATGTGAGGGGAATCCCAAAGACTCAACCTAAAGTTTCAAGTTTCCAACATAAGTGTCTAAGCTTCAAAAGAGTCTAGGGTTCCTAATCTAAGGCATCTAGGATGTCTAGTCTAAATTTGGGGGTTTTAAGTTTAATATAAGGATGAGGCGCCAAAACAATTAGTTTATCAGAATCTCAATACACGAATCCATGAGGTAAATCGAGAGTATAACTTAGGTTCATATTACAGATATAACTAAGTTAAATAATAAGGTTCATGATGAAAGAAATAAATTTAATAATTTTAAACTATAATTATTCATATTTATTAAATTAAATATAAATAATTATATTGATTATTAATAAGATGTGAAAGATATTTAATACTTGAGTTTACAAACAAGATATTTTCCGATCTTAAAAAATAACGAATTTAACTCAGAAAAATATCCTATAATTTATATAAAAGTCTTTGATGAAATTATATGCTTAAAAGTTAATTTATTCCATAAAAAATGAGATATCGTATAGAGACATTATAAATAGAGAAAAACTGACGTGAACATGATTTTAACATGATGAAATATTTTTACACAAATTTTTATATTAAAAGACAAGTTTAATGTGTAATATTTCATACATTTTGTCCCATTATTAATGAATTATTCCATCATACCTTTTGACTAACTAAAAATGGCTAAACCACTAATCAACACAAGGATTTATAAAGCATCCTAACCTTATATAACTACCACCACTTCCCTTTATGTCCCACTAATTCAAGACACTAGAACACCTTAAATGAAGTGTCTTATCTTCACATTCTTCCTAAGATTAGTCAACCAAAGATTTGGTGGACTTAACATATTTAGCAAGATTCCTTAAACCCCTTGGATCTATAATGTTGGATTACCACAATTGTTTAAAGCTTCTTTTTCTTTTTTTTTTGGTCCCATTTCGGCCGCCAACCCCCCATTTCTATTTTAAATCTTTTTTTTAAGTAAGTCAAACCATGTTAATTTAAGGTCCTAGAATGATCTTATGTATGGACAAATTGTAGGAGATTATGTTCCAACATAATCCATGACTAGTCACCTCACTTGACTTGTTTAACTTGACAAAGAGACATGATTATGTTTCCCTAATCCCATGCAAATCTAGTCAACCTTCCAAGACTATACCTAAGTGTAGAAATATTCCTTAATCCCTTAGAATCATGAGAGATACCCTTCCATAACAAGTAAGATTCATCCTTTGTGGGAACTAGTGAGCCGCCCCCTTATGTCCCATGTAGGATCAAATCACCATTCTACTAACTAAGCAACATCATGATGACTAAAAACCAAGTGTTATGTCAAGGTTTAATCTAAAGAGATTTAGCACCAAAGTGGATACATTTCCTAAACCTCACCACCCTATGCCAAGATACTTACCAAAATAAACTTGTTGACCCTCATTGAGATCCCCAAACCGTCGTCCCCTAGCAACCCCCTAATTCTTTTTTTAAGCTTGGTCAACTACTAATTAGGCACATGATGGATAGAATCCAAGGTTATATCTTGTGTTGTCACTCATGCTAGATCCTCACCCAACATCATCATGGCATTAGTCAAACTCTAAGATGTGATTTGGACCTAAGATTATGTTGGCAAGATATGAGACAAAGTTAGATATTATCCAAACATGGTAAGATTCTTAATCTCCCACTAATCCATAGAAGTTGACTTACCTCTTTGGGATTAAGCACCTTACTAACCACCATTCTTTTCCCTCACCCCTCTCTCTCTCTCTTCTTCCTCTATAAATAGTGAGCATTGGATGATCACTTTCATTCACACCACTCACTAGCTCACTCCCTAAACACACACACACACACACACACACACACACACACTCAACCTCTCCCTAGTTTCCAAGCTCACCTCGTAAGGTATGAACATCCATCCTCTCTTTTATTTCTATAGTTAATGTGACACCCAGAAAATTTTTCAGAATTTTCTCTCACTTGACGCCAACTTTACTAGGTTACTTGCTGAATTTCGAGATGAAATTCTTTTCAACTTGGGGATGATGTGATACCCCGCAATTTCAGGTTCCTGATTTAACTAAACTCTAGTTACTTGCACCTAGATTACTTGCATTCTACTTGACTAGAGTTAACTAGATAAGTTACACGTGCACACACTAGCTATATATGTATCTATAAGTTATCATAGATTGACAAACATATGATTAAACTTATGAGAGTTTATAAATATTAATCTAAATGTGTACATGAATCTCTTTTACTTCTAAATGTGCTTGTATATATATATATATGTATATACACAATACATACACTAGCTTTGTACATACACTAGGCTTGATAAGAAAAACTATATTTTGTTAAATACCTTCTTGAAGCTAACACACATACATACATACATATATAAACATACGCATACATACACTCCTACACACTTGGAAGTTTTCTTTTTGTCTTTAGTAGCCACCCTAGTTCTCCTAGCTTACACCTAAGTGAGAAACAAACATTCCTAGTCTATCCTAGGTGTGCGGCCGAAAGGGACAACACAAGAACACTTAGAGACAATCTTGGAACTAGGAAATGTCACTATCCATGCCAACACTCTATGATTACCCTTAGCCGAAGTCTATGCAAGAAAACAATGAATCGGATCCAACTCACTCATATTACATGATGTCATGAATCTAGAAGCATAATGAGGTATGCACTTACACTCTTTTGGTAAGAAACACAAACATGAACAAGCCTCTTCTCAATGTCAACCTTCCTAAACTAACACACCATGTGCATCAATCGGCCAAACAACATGAGCATGAAGCCTACTATCTATCACTATCACCTAGAGTCCAACACCTTTTTCTTGTCCCCCATGGCGGCCGAAACAAGCAAGAAAGATACTCATGCATAAGTTATCAACTTACACTAGATTAGAAATAAAAACAAACATACATAAAGTCCTCATGCAAGACAACTACCTCTAATTGTTTCTACCCAATAAAAATCGGCCAAGAGCTCAAGAAGCTTCCTAACTAACACCTAGATTCCTATGATCTATCAATCATAACATTGAGCTATCACTATCCATATATGCCTACTAATCTTACATCTAGGAGTTGCCTAAATCACCTTATCCCAACACTAGGAATTTGCGGCCACCCCTAAATCCCATGTGACTAATACTTAAGCAAACTCCTACTTATACCAAAGTGGTAAAGCAAACAAACTATGACAACAAGACTCTAGATATGACAACACTCCCAAATAGGCTTGCCATACAACTAATCGGCTACAAGCTAGGACAATACACCAATTCATGATTCACTTCACTAAACAATACATAAACCAAGATAGCTTAGTTTACCACAATTGTTTTGTCACCATCCTAATCAATCCACTATAAATAGGAGCACTTAGGAATACTTGAAACCACACCTCACTTCCCTCACTCTCTCTCTCCTTCGGCTCTCTTGAGGTCGAACCACACCCCTCCACAACCTCCCTCTAGCTTCGGCTCACGCACACACCTCCCTCTCCCAAATCGCCGAGCCAAGGAAAGGCCACCAAGAAGCTCTAAAAGGTCACACCTAGTCGCTTAGTATTAAGGTAAATTCTAATCGCTTGTATTCTTAAGTATCATCGGCCCTATTGTGAACCCGAATCTAGACTTTTGATCATAGGGATCGGCCCTCAACTAAGTGTTCATAAGTTGGTTATTATGCACTTAGTAATCAAGCTTCTATTATGCGCATATTGTTTCACTTATATGATCAATTATATTATCTAGTGTTAAAATAATTGGTTACACATTTCACATGGATTCATGAAACATTTTTAGATCAAACTTCTTATACATGAAACATGATCTACACAACTTGATGTGGTTCACAAAAGTGGGTGCCGAACTTGTGTGACAAACAATAACATAGTTTAATATGTCTTAATACTCATAGGGAGATCTTTGTCGGAACGATAGTTACTTTCTCTGCTTTGCTAGATCTCTCGCACGAACACTAGGTGAGTTTCACTACTCTTTTTCTCAAAAGCATACATCTCGGAAGGAGACAACTTTCTAAACTTTTTCATAGTCCGGTTTGGGACTACTTTTACACATCCCGGGTTTGGGGGTGCTATGATTCACTAGGTGAATCTGCTTTCACTAAATCATGCTTTATGTCCTTGATGAACTAAACCAACTCTATCATTGAAGTCCTTCTAAATACCGAATGAATTGCCGGATGGGCAAGCAGGTTACTAGTTGATAGCGCTATTAGGTCTCACAAACCTCATATCGTGCTGGAGAGCATGGGTGTGAACTATAACTCAACATATTATCATTGTTGATAGACAATGATGCAAGGCACTTTGCTCACTGTTGTGGGATCTCGTTGTTTAGCAGTTCGGTATTACCGGTTTTAGTTATCATGAGTGGGCTAGCTACCCCTGGCATGTGAATTAGCATTTACTCGTCGAAACATGGTCTGGAGGACCTACGTATTTACCAAACTTTGTGAACTCACCAACTTTATGTTGACACACGATTATTATACCATTTTGCAGGACACTAGTTCGAAGCACGAGTAGGGCATGCATCATATAACATCATGGGGATATGAATACTTATCTATTTTCGAATGTTTAATTATCTATTACGATTTCTAACGCGTTGTTTTATGCAGACTTTTTGGATAACTATTACCTTTAAATTTTGCTTCCGCAACTATTGAAAGATTTGATTATCTATGAAACTTGTTTTACAATAAAAAACTAAATGGTTTGGGCATTTACAGTCGTTCATGTGACTTATGGCTATGGGATCCTGGTACGTCACGTGCCTCGCGGTATAAACCCCGCAGTGGAAATTGAGGGTGTGACAGTTAATGTTTATCTTCATACACTAGTCTTAGTTCATTTACATACTAGTGTTCACCCATATTTATGATATAGATGCCATGTTTAGGCATACACTACTTTAGATCTCAACTTATAAAAACTAGTTTTATGAAAACACATTGGAACTTAAATAGATATGTGTGTATGCGAGATGTATATATACATAGGTATGTATGTTTTGTCACTAGTACTAGTATAATGAATTGTTTAACCTATAGGTGTACATATGTATGAAAGTAGAACATGTATGTGTGTACTTGTGAGTATATGCGCATATGTATATATGTGTAATAAGTATGTGTATGAAAAAAATATAAACATAGGTGTTAATGTGTATGGATTACCAAGATGCATATATATATATATATATGGGTATGTATGTATGTTGGATCCGTAATGCTCTTGATGTGTTGCTTGCTAGTGAACATTTATGTGTTTAACAAGTTCAATCAGATTTGCACAGCGGAATGATAAGTAAAGTTACACTATCAACAGGAGTTATTACTCCCCCTGGATGTTTGAAAACTACAGACAAGTTTAATGAGAATCTAAGTAATGAAGGTGAATGATAATAAATACTCAAACAGATTCTTAAAATATGAAATGGAAAGAACAATAATAAGCTTTGAAGGATTTCTGTATTAATCAAAATCAATGTCTAAAACAGAGGGGATGAACCCATCTATTTATAGACTTTACATATACATGAACCTTGCCAAAAAGTAGGTCTGTACCAAGTAGCAACAAGTTGCATTCTTGGAACTTGTACAAACAGATAAAGTAATATTAAACTAATAAACTACTGAAACATAAGTCGGTTAAAAAGATTCTTGAATAAGAGCTGATGATTGACAAACTACTGATGAGTAGTTTGTCTTCAGTAGTTCTTTAGTGAACTGTCTGGTTAGACTTCAGAACTTCTGATACTTCTTCTTTAGTACTTGTTGAATCCTTCTTCAGTATTTTAGTCTTCTTTCTTCAGTAGTTCTATACATAGGATATTTTGCAGAAGTGAATTAGACTAAGGTTTACAAAAGCAGTTTCACCAATCCTTTTTGTCCTAACAATCTCCCCCTGGATTGATGAAGCCAAAACCTTTTCTAATTCTTTATTGTCTTCTTCTGTCATTCACAATCTTTCATATCTCCTTGAACATGGAATTCTTCAATTGATTAAGTTGTTCATCAGTGAGAGATCCCCTTTGAGGTTCCAGATGTTGAATTGTAAGCAAGTCCTGAGTTGATAGTTTCTTCAGTTCATTCATTGACTTGTAGGCCTTGCTTGTAAGATCTCTTCTTGTCACCAATACTGAGTTGTCATCAGTAAAGGACCATCTGATGATCAGCACTTTAGACTTGTCAAAGTCTGAAGTATAGGGAACCATGCTGGATCCCTGGGATGTTCCTGAGTGTTGAATGTTTTCTATTTCTGTGACTCACAGGTGGGATTCACTTCTGTCTTCTTTTTGCACTACTTCAGGTAATTTGAAAGTTGGTAAATGATATTCAGTAACTACCTTTGTGTGCAGTCTGTCAGTGATAGTCTTCTGAATTTGGTAAGCAAATGTTGAAGGATCCCTAAATTGAGTTATCAGAGGCTTCTCTTCAATATCAAAGTCTCCTTGAACAACTGTGTTGCCTTCCAGCAACACCATCTTGAAGTCAGTCTTTGTATTGTCCTCTGGTTTCTTTTTGGTAGCTGGTCTTTTAACACCAAAAGTTCTAACTACTGAAGTTGATACTTCAAAAGCTTTGAACTTATCTGGATTAGCAGCCTTGGCAGCCTTGTACTTCTTGTATGTGTCCAGTAGTCTTTCTTCTTTCCATCTTGACACAGAGGCTTTTGAACCATAGTTATTTGCTACCAGTTCTTCAATCATCTCAGCTCTCTTGGCCTTTCCATCTTTGTTTGTTGCTAGTTTGTCAGCGACAAGTTGAGCTCTTCTAGTCAGCTCATCCATTGAGAGCCCTTTGAGTGAATAGGCTTTTGTTTTGCTGTTCTTTGTTATAAAAGACATCAGTTGTTGTCTTTTGTCTTCTTCAGCAACTCTCTCTGTTTCAGCTTGCCTATTCAACTCTGCTTCATAAGCTTGAAGCTTTTCATTTAAGCTTAAATAATCCCTTGCCTCCAAGTTATTCCAGATCTCTTCTTCCTTAGCCTTTCTTTGGGCTGCAATCAAACTCTTCTCAAGTAGTTCTTTGGACATTGATAGTGGAGAAGGGTTGAGCACAGTCATTGTTGTAGTTGTTGTAGGCCTTGGAATAGGAGTTGGTTGTTGTTGTTCAGTTGTCTTGGAAGGCTCTTCAGCTGTTTGTAAATTGGAAGTGTTAACTGCTGAAGTGTTGACAGATGTGTCAACTACTGAAGGATTGTCTTCAGTACTTTCTGAGTCATCAGAGGTTTCTTCAGCAGTTTCTTCATTATGACCTTGGGAAGGTTCAGCTTCAACTTCAGTTGCAGAGACAAGCCTTTGTTGATCTTCTTTTTGTTTTTGGGCTTTCTCTAGAAGTTGTTGTTGTTGTAGAGCCACTCTTGCCTTTATCCTGGCTTCCAGTGACTCCTTAGGTTCCTTAATCTTCTCCCCCTTTTTGGCTTCATCCACTTCTGGAAGCCTGCTGGGTTTGGAAGTTCTACCAGTGAGTTCAGCAAGCTGTCTTGAGTTGTTGTCTATTTTGTTGGACAGCTCACCAAGTTTTTTGTTGATCACCTCAAACTGAGCTTTGGTTGACAACTCCAAAGTAGTTGTGAAAGTTTTGAGGTGATTGGCAATTGGTGTGTTCATCAACTGGTATAGGGGACCATCTGGGCTGCATAGTTGGTTCAACTCTATGTTAGATGACCCAGGGAATTGGGTAGGCATTTTCAGTGAGGGGTGTGTTTTTAGGTGATCTTCATGTTGTACAGAAGATGCCACTTTAGGGGAATCAGGGATCAAGTGGACTTTAACCTCATCTGGTGTGACCAGCTCTTTGAGCTTAGAGACACCAGGTGTAGGACCTTCACTAGCAGCCGTCAATTCAATTTTAGTGGTGTGTGAATCATCATCCAAGTAAATGGAATCATTTGAATCCCTGCTTACTTCCTCAATGAGGACAGTATCAGTTACATCATGAGCTGGGCCCAACCCAGTTGTCTCATGTACCTCTTTTTCTTGGTTCAGATGATTTCCTACCTCAGGCATTAAGCCTTCATCAGTAGTTGCCACAAGTGAGGTCTTAGCTATGTTACTTCTTTCCTCAAATCCACCACTGGGTGGTATATGAGTAGTAGAAGCCTCAAATGTACCTAGAGTTTCTAAGTTTGGGCTCAGAGACCCTGGTTCATCCTCATCTCTTGGGTTAGGGCTAGGGATATCCACATCCATGTCAAGTGCTGAAGGTATGTCCCCTGTTTGATGTGGTTGTTGGGGACTGACATGTTCTGATGGTATGGTCTCTTTTAGCCTAGAGAGAAGTTTGGCAATTTCAAGGGCTTCAGGTTCAGAAATTTGTGGTGCTGGTTTAGTAGTTTGGTCTATGGGTTCAGCAGTTTCAAAAGAAGAGTCTATGGGGATTGTTTTCTTAAATTTCTTTCTTTTGAATAAAATGGTTATTGGTGCTCTTGTGGGGGTTTGAGATGGATGAGACTGAGAGGATGTTTCAGTCACATCTTTATCAAGTGCAGATTGCATATTAGCAAGTTCAGGCATCTCAACCTCCTGAACTGCCTTTCTTTTCAGGATGGTGGGTTTTTGTTTTTGCTGTTTTGGTTTCTTGGCCTTTTTGGGTGAAGGTTTGGAAGATGAGGGTTCCTTGGGGACTGTTGTGTGTTCCCCTTGGTCATCTTCTTGCCAGGCGGCCGGTTTATTGTGCCTAGAGTATGCTTGTGAGGTTAAAGGGTTTAAAACAGTTGTTTGACCCACAAGCACCTCTTCTCCAAGTTCCTTTATTATGCATTGAATAATAAATCTTGGATACAACAAAAACTTCTTTTTAGAATTGAGATGATGTAACACCAACTCATTAAAGAAAAGTGCTGATGCCCTGAATTTTGTTTCATTCACAATGGAATGAAAAATTGGTTGAAAAGTAGAGGGCATCTGATCATAAGATCCTATTTTTGGACTCAAACACATAATTATATAGTGAAACAAAAGTTTGTACTTAGGTTCAAAATATTTCTTAAAAATAGTAGCATGTGAGAGAGTACCTTGGTAACCACACTCTGTCATGGTTAGATGAATTTCAGAGTTTGGAAATTGATCTGGGGCACCCACATCATCCAGACCCAGTCTAATCCCCAAAGTTTCGGGTGTGATTGCCATTCTTCTCCCTTGGATGGTTGAATTGAGGGAGATCACCTTATCATTTACTGTCACCGTCTCCGCATTTGCCCAGAACTCATTAAGAGTCTCAGTGTGGATTGGAGGATCATGGTGAGGGCAGTAAAGTATTGGGATTAAACGACTAAATCAATGATTTCGTCGTATTGGGACCAGGCTTCATGTTTCTAGAAGTAGCCTCTTTGATTGTGTCCCTGTTTCAGTGTTAGAGCCATGTGGGTTGTGTGTGTGTGGATCGAACAGTGTTTTTGCAGGTTCAGGGTTTGAGAACTTTTTGCGAGAGAAGGAGGGAATTTTTGCTTTTTGAATGGATAAGTGTTGGAAAAGGTGTTTATCAGAAGTTTGTAACCGCCCTAGGTCAAACTTCTGAAGTGGGAAATGTCTGATTTGCCCTTAATGACAAAACTGCTGATGAAGAACAATTGTCATCAGTAGTTCCCATTTTCTCTTCAGTAGTTTGTTAACAACTGATGAGAATGTTTATAAACACTTTATTCATAACTTCAAAAGATTATTTTATCAGAAGTTAATTTATTTTTTTTTCAGAAAATATTCCCATACTGATGTTTTTGTTCATCAGTAGTTTCTTTCTTTTTGTTTTTCAGAAGTTTTTGGTCTAAAAACAGATGTAAGTGAAAAATAAAATATGTGCAGGAAAAGTAAAAGAACACTTACAAATTTAGCATCCCAAGCATGGATACTAACTTCTGAAATGTTGATGTGTCAAGGGGTTTTGTGAATATGTCAGCTATCTGATTAGCTGTTGTGACATGCTTCACTCCAATCTTGCCTTTTTCATAGCAATCCCTTATGAAATAATACCTGATTTCAATATGTTTAGTTTTTGAGAACTGAACAGGATTTTGAATGATGCTAATGGCAGATTTGCTGTCTACAAGCAATGGTGTCTTGGTCTCTTTGATTCCATAATCAAGAAGTTGATATTGGAGCCATTGTATCTGTGATGTACAACTTGCAGCTGCAATGTATTCAGCTTCAGCAGTTGAAGTTGCAACAGATGTTTGCTTCTTTGATTGCCAGGACACTAGACAGTTTCCCAAGAATTGACAACCACCAGATGTTGATTTTCTTGACATTTTGCACCTTGCATAGTCACTATCTGAAAAAGCTGATAACTTGGTATTGCTAGAAGCAGGATACCAAATTCCAAGTGTAGGAGTTCCTTTCAGATATCTGAAGATTCTTTTGACTGCAATGAGGTGTGATTCCCTAGGAGCTGATTGATATCTAGCACAGACACATGTTGAAAACATAATATCTGGTCTAGAAGCAGTTAGATACAAAAGGGAACCTATCATACATCTATACATGGTTTGATCAACCTGTTTTCCTTGATCATCTGGTTCAACTTGTGTGGTAGGTGTCATGGGAGTGGAACATGATTTACAGTCTTGTAAAGAAAATTTGTTCAATAATTCTTTAACATATTTTGATTGATGTATAAAAGTTCCATTAGTTTGTTGTTTAATCTGCAGTCCTAAAAAGTACTGCAGTTCTCCCATTGTACTCATCTCAAATTTTGATTGCATGAGTTTCTTAAATTCATCACACAATTTTGTGTTTGTTGAACCAAATATGATATCATCAACATAAATTTGAACAAGTAAGACATGATTTCCAACATTTTTAATGAAAAGAGTTTTATCAATGGAGCCTCTTGTAAAGTTATTTTTGAGTAAAAAAAATTGGAAAGTGTTTCATACCAGGCTCTTGGAGCCTGTTTGAGCCCATAAAGAGCTTTGTCAAGTTTGTACACCCACTCAGGATGAGAAGGATCCTCAAACCCAGGTGGCTGACAAACATACACTTCCTCTTTGATCTTTCCATACAAAAATGCACTCTTAACATCCATTTGAAAAACTTTTATTTTGTTGGAAATGGCATAGGCCAGAAATAACCTGATGGCCTCAAGCCTTGCAACTGGAGCAAAGGTCTCATCATAATCAATTCCCTCTTCTTGAGAGTAACCTTGTACCACCAGTCTTGCCTTGTTCTTAATGATCATACCAGCTTCATCTTGTTTGTTCCTAAAAACCCATCTTGTGCCAATTGGTAGCTTGTTTGGTGGTAAGGGACAGATTTTCCAAACCTGTTGCTTCTTGAACTAAAGCAACTCATCTTGCATAGCTTCCACCCAATTGTTGTCTTTGAGGGCTTCTTGGTACTTCTTAGGTTCCAACTGAGAAATGAATGCTGAGAAGAAGCAAAAGTTGGAAAGCTGGTTTCTTGTGAGAACACCTGAAGCAATATCACCCATGATTTGTTCCAATGGATGATCTTTGTGTTCAATCAGTTGTTGTAAACCACTGACAGGTGTAGGTGGCTCTTGTACTTCATCAAACAAACCACTGAGGTTTATAATGTCTGGTTCAGCTGTTTGAATGTCTTCAGTAGTTGTAGGTGCTGAAGAAGATGTTTGAGTTTGTACATCAGCAGTTGTTGAATCAGAAGTTTGTGAAACTTCTGAAGGTTTGAAAGTTGACTTAATGACTGTTTGAGGAGTCCATGGTGCTGGATCCTCATCATCAAACCTTTGATCACCATAATAAGTAGGTTTAGATGAAGTAACAGTCTTTTCAGGTCCAAAGTGGAAGCTGTCAAGGTCAAAGAGTTCAGCAGGATGTGCTGGAATAAGAGTGTGTTTTGACTCATTGAACTTGACATTCAGTGTTTCTTCTACTATCTTGGTTTTTGAATTAAAACCTTGTAGGCTTTTCTAGTGGAAGAATAACCAAGAAAGTAACCTGAATCAACTTTAGCAGCAAACTTTGAAATAGAGTCTTTAATGTTTAGAATGAAACATTGACATCCAAAAGCCCTGAAAAAGGAGATAAGGGGCTTTATGCCATGAAGAACTTCATAGGCAGTCTTGGAGTGTCTCTTGTTGACAAGGACTCTATTTTGAACATAACATGCAGTGTTAACTGCTTCAGCCCAGAAATACAATGGTAGGCCTGAATCAGCTAACATGGTTCTTGCTGCTTCAATCAGTGTTCTGTTCTTCCTTTCTACCACACCATTTTGTTCAGGAGTTCTGGGAACACTGAATTGTCTAATAATCCCTTTAGACAAACAGAATTCATCCAGAGTTTTGTTCCTGAACTCTGTCCCATTATCACTTCTAATGGCTTTGACAGATAGAGAATATTGTTTCTCTACTTGTAGAATGAAGAACTTGATGATTTCAGCTGCCTCATCCTTGGAGAATAAGAAGAATACCCATGTGAATCTTGAATAGTCATCAATGATGACCAAGCAGTACTTCTTCTTACCAAGGCTCATGATTTTTACAGGCCCAAATAAGTCCATATGGAGTAGTTGAAGACATGCAGTTGTTTTTGATTCTTCAATAGACTTATAAGAGGACTTATGCTGTTTTCCCTTCAAACAGGATACACAGTGTTCTTGACACTAGTATACTTTCAAAGGTAGACCTCTGACCAAGCCCATTTTTGTGACTTTATTTATGGTTTTAAAGTTCACATGGCCAAGTCTCCTATGCCATAGATCAGTCTCTGAAGTTGATGCCTTTGAGAAGAAACAGGCAGTGTTGTTCAGTACTTTGTCCTTTTCAATGTCCACTGCATAGACATTGCCACATCTTTTGGCTATCAACAAAGTATGATCTTCAATGATCTTCTCTATCAACTTCTGGCCTTCTGGTGATATGATCTTGCATGCTGTCTTTGTGAAAAAGGAAGAATATCCTTTATCACACATTTAAGACACACTTAGCAAGTTGTACTCAAGGTTTTCAACCAGATTGACCTTGTCAAACTGTATTTTGCCAGAGGATACATTGCCATGTCCTAGCACATATCCCTTAGCATTGTTCCCAAAGGATACAGATCCTTCTCTTTGACTTATAAAATTGTTTATCAGGTATCTGCATCCTGTCATGTGCATTGAGCCTCCACTGTCCACATACCAAATGCTATTTAAGCCTCTGGAGACCCTCTGCACAAAGTAGCAAATTAGTTAGATTTAGGAACCCAAGCCAGTTTGGCTTTGGGTTTGCTCTTGAGAACATTTACAGTTTGTTCTTGACCAGGTTGAGGAATCCATGTCTTTTTGGCAATGGATTTTTCATTAAGAGCAATGGTGGTATCCTTTTGAGGACCACCATCAACCTTGGTCATCAGTAGTTGTACCATGTTTATGAGATCTTTTGTCTCAGCAGTTTGTGAAACTGCTGATGATCTAGGTCTAACTACTAAAAGAGAATTTTGAGAAAAAGACTTTTGTTGAGATTTCATCTTTTTCTGAGAAAAGGTGTTTACTGGTTGTTGTTTCCTGGGAGAAAAAGTTTCTTTAAAATCATTTTTGATTTGTTTTCCCACAACCAGTTGTGAAATTTTCTTGTTGTACTGAATTCCTTTTCTATATCTGCAAAATTCTGTCTTGTGGTTGAACAGACCACAGATTTCACATTCTTTTGCCTTTTCTTTTTCATTTAAAGGCAAATTTCTGACTGTCTTGATTGGTTTTAGGTCATCAGTAGTTTTCAGGTTCTCAACTCCTGATGTAGATGAAACTACTGATGGCTTAAAGTCAGATTTTATCAGTACTTCTGAAGAACGTTCTTTGTGAGTTTTTAGAAAGCTTTCATGGAAAGATGTGCATTCTTTCTCTTCAGAAGTTTCACCTGAAACAATCTTTCTCCCATCTTTAGTAGTTTTGGGGGAAAAATCTATTGGTGTTTCAGTGTGATTGTACCCTATGCCAAACCTAACTTTTGAAGCCCTTTGTTTGTTTAGCAGCAGTTGGTACCCCTTACAAGATTCTACCCATTTTTCACAAGTGACCTTGGTGTCAGCAAGCTCTTTTCTGACATTTCCTAGGTCATCTATCATTATTTTAAGTTGTTCTTGGGTTTCAATAGCATTGTTAGTTAATTTAGAATTTTCTTTTGCCTTTGCAGCAAGTTTTCTTTCTAAATCACATTTCATCTGAGTGAATTTTCTCTCAGAGTCATTTGCTTTGCCTTGTAAGTGCACATTGGTCTCTCTTATGAGAGCAAAAGATTCTTTACATGAAGTTGAACAAAGTTTTGTTAAAGATTCTTTTGATACCTGAGACAGGGCAGATTTTGAGGTGCAGCCCTCAAATGCCATTAAGGCAAAATTCTTTCTGCCATTGTCAGGTTCTCCCCAGTTGATGTCAAACATTTTGTTGTCTGCATTAGGATTACACTCTGTGGTGTCAAAAGGAAGACTGCTCCAGTCAACATACCCTGAGGTGAACAAGCTTTGTTGTGAGGGTTGCTGAGTCTGTGGAGGTTGTTGAGCAGCTGGAATGGGAGGGATTGATTGTTGGCTCTGCATCTGTTGAGCAGGCATCTGTACATATTGTACTTGTGGCACATATTGGATTTGTGGAGCTTGTGCCTGTACAAAATGTGCACTCCCCTGTGTTCCATTATTCCTATTATAACTAGGGTTATACAGATTTCCAGACTGAGATTGGTTGTAGCTAGAGCTTCTACACTCTCTAGCAAAGTGTCCCAACTTCTGACACTTGTGACATCTAAGTTTAGATTTGTCAAAACCAATTTTTGTAGAACTGTTAAGTCCTGGAAATTTCCTTCCTGACCTTTTGTAAAATTTGTTTGTTTTGATACTTAACATGGCCAGTTGGTGTAAAATGTCCATTTCTTCTAAGTCATCATTGCTGAAATTTTTTAAATCATCCATGATAAAACACATGTTATCAGCAGTTTGACTATATTCCTCATTGTCATAACCTGGGAATGATCTTTCTGATGAGATCCCAGCAGTTATGTCAATGTGGTCAAAAGATCCAAAACTATTTGAACAAGTAGGTGAATCTTGTCCCAATAGTGCTGTACTACCTGGTAGATAGTCATCAGCAGTTTTACCAGAACTTTGCAACTTTTTCTTTTGATCAATTTCTCTTTCAAAAGTTAGTAATCTCCCATGTAATTTTGTAAGAGTGAGGGAGCTAAAGTCTGGTGAGGATCTTAGGACTATAGAGTATGTTTCCCATTTTTCAGGTAAAGACCTTAAAAATCTATGAAGCATAGATACAGTTGTGTAGGTCTGACCATTTAATTTTAGCTCAGATATTAATGAGGAGAATCTTTCAAATTGTTGAGTTAAAGTTTCCCCATTTATGTAAGCAAAAGTTTCATATTGTTGAGCCAGGATTTCTCTAGTGTTGGCAATCACCTCTTCAGTTCCTCCAAACTGTTCTTTGAGGCAGTCCCAAAGCTCTTTGGCACTATCACAATGTAATAGGCCAGAGTAGATTTCATTTGGGAGTGCCATTGCCAACATAGAGAAAGCTTTAGCATCAAGCTCAAGTTTTAGGAAATCATCATCTGTATAGTCTTTTGGGTATTTTGTTATTTCTTCTTTAGTTTCAAGATTGATATTTACTGGTTTGTGAGGACCATATATCACAGATTTCCAGCAACCAATGTTGGTCTGTGATAATGTATGTGCCATTCTCCTTTGCCAGATATTGTATTCATTTCTTACTAGCATAGCAGGTTTATTGGCAGAACCAGTATTATGAGGATCCATTTTAAAGAGTATTGATTTGTCAAATATCTCTTAAAGTGATGGATGTTGATAAAAGTGAACTTTTAATCCTTTATTGAATATCAATAAGAGCCTGTGTCTGATTCTCAATGTGTTAGATTGATATGTGATCAGATAAACCAGTGCTCTGATACCAATTGTTGGATCAGTAATGCTCTTGATGTGTTGCTTGCTAGTGAACACTTATGTGTTTAGCAAGTTCAATCAGATTTGCACAGCGGAATGATAAGTAAAGTTACACTATCAACAGGAGTTATTACTCCCCCTGGATGTTTGAAAACTACAGACAAGTTTAATGAGAATCTAAGTAAGGAATGTGAATGATAATAAATACTCAAACAGATTCTCAATAAATGAAATGGAAAGAACAATAATAAGCTTTGAAGGATTTCTGTATTAATCAAAATCAATGTCTAAAACAGAGGGGATGAACCCATCTATTTATATACTTTACATATATATGAACCTTGCCAAAAAGTAGGTCTGTACCAAGTAGCAACAAGTTGCATTCTTGGAACTTGTACAAACAGATAAAGTAATATTAAACTAATAAACTACTAAAACATAAGTCGGTTAAAAAGATTCTTGAACAAGAGCTAATGAATGACAAACTACTGATGAGTAGTTTGTCTTTAGTAGTTCTTCAGTGAACTGTCTGGTTAGACTTCAGAACTTCTGATACTTCTTCTTCAGTACTTGTTGAATCCTTCTTCAGTATTTTAGTCTTATTTCTTCAGTAGTTCTATACTTAGGATATTTTGCAGAAGTGAATTAGACTAAGGTTTACAAAAGTGGTTTCACCAATCCTTTTTGTCCTAACAATGTACAAGTGTAGTCTCATGGGCATGAAATACCAATGGTTATGTAATGGAATACACATGTATAGTTATGTATATGTATGTACGCGTATGTATGTATGGATACACACACACACACATATATATATATATATGTGATACTTGTGTGTACACATGATATAGGTCAAGTTTAGTTGTAAATGATACATCACATTTTAAACAAAAAGACATGTTTTATAACTAATAACATGTGTTAGTGTAACACCCCAACTGATGGCGAAAACATCGAGGTGCCACATAGTGATGATTGTTCAAAAGCTCATGGTACTAAAGTGTAAATATTATTAAATTCAAAGTTCAAATGTCAAACAACGCAATAAGAAAAGTACATCAAATCCCAAAACAATTCATGAAATTTAAGTTTGTTTTATTCAACTAAGTCCCAATGCCTATGTGAAAATCATCAAGCGTCTCCTAAAACATGTACAAAATACAACGTCAACAATAATGCTGGTGAGTACACTTAGTTTTGTGTACATATATATAAGTATAAAAATGTTTACAATTCAAGTGCCATGAGTCATTCAAGGCAAATATGAAAAACACGTAAGTACACAATACGAGTCAAAATCAAACCTCTTATGTGACAAAGTTTAATACATTAACAATGGCCCAGGACTTCCCACCACCATAGGTACTTTCCACTAGGCGAGTTGTCAATTCAAATAGCGCTATCCATTGTTAAAGTCGGCTAGCTAAGTTAATGATTTTGTAATGATTGCAAGTATACCACGTTTATGTTTAAGCACAAAGCACAAGATTTCAAGCATAACACGTATATGAATTGTATGTAAAGCGTTTATGAATAAGTGCATGTGTATGCTTCATATGTGTACATGAATCACCCCAAAAGTGTAAAAATGAAAAAGGGGATAAGTATACTCACATTTTTTGTTAAGCGATGAATCCAACAAGGCTTCTCACAATATAAAAATTGGGAATTCCGAAGAACTCAACCTATACGTTTAAGAATGCTAATGAGGGAAGTGACTTAAAAAGTCTAAGGCATCTAGAATCTAAGGCATTAGGGTTTGCTAGTCTTATGTAGGGAAGATGACGTTTTACGATAACTCGACCTTAATAAATATTTCAAATTCAAAAAGTATATTATGCTTTAAGAACAATCATACGACTAAGAAAATAATTATTGCTATTTGAATATTTTTGAATAAAATATTCAAAGTTATTTTATTCAAAGTTTTAGTTAGATAACATAACTAATTTATATTTAATTAAATAATTAGTTATGACTAATTAAATATAAATAAGCTAAAAATATAAGATATGGTCCAATGGAGCCCGATTATAGGGGGCTTTTAAAGAAGAATGAATAAGGAACAAAACGGCATCAAGATAATGGACTTACAAGCTCGTTTATGGGTCGAAACGTAAGCTTCAAGAACTAGAAGAACTAGAAATAAAGAGCTCGATTAAAGAAGCTTTGGACGCGTTTTTACGTGATGTTTTTGTGGGTTTTTGATGCTCAAGTGTGCAGAAAACTAATGGTATGTTTGGTTTATATGTTGGACGATTCAAAGGCGTGTTTTTAAGTCGATTTATTGTTCCGGTCGTTTCACCTTCAACCCGGATTAAAAGCTCAATAATCACGCGTTTATGGTCGTTTTTATCATTCAAATTTGTTCATATGAAGCGGAGAAACGTATGGGGATAAATTTTGGACCTTTAAATGCATTAAAAATCGTTGAAAACACTTCGCCAGAGCTCGCCAGAATTTCGCCGGAGCTTTGCCGGAAAAACTGAATGTGCCGAATTTTTTTACAATGTAGGACCTTTTTAAAAACAAGTTTAATTTAAAACTCTAATATTTAAAACATTTTTTTCTTTATATTTTATAATCTTCCCGCTCAAAGTTTTAACGTTTCTCCAAACTTTTCTGACGAGTTTATCATACGCGTTTAACTTATAATCTTTTTACGATAATGTATAAAATAATATTAGAAATTAAAATGATGAAACTCACTCAAACGTCCAAGCATAATATGTTTAAGTTACGATACGTTTATGATTAGTAACGATATAAAACCAAACAAGAATATACCGATCAACGAAGTTTGACGCTTTATTAGAATTCAAAATAATAAACGTACAAGAACTAAAAATGCAAATACGTTAAAGATTAGGAAACATGCAAATGTTACAGTCTCCCCTACTTTAGGAAATTTCGTCTCGAAATTACTTCAAGTGGAGGATTCTGGAAAAGATGAGGATACTTCGTCTTCATTTGGTCCTTACGTTCCCAAGTAAATTCTGGGCCACGTTTAGCCTCCCAACAAACCTTGACTGTAGGAATACGACTGCGCTTAAGAGTCTTGACTTCACAATCCATGATTTCCACAGACTTCTCTGTGAAACACATCGATTCGTCAACTTGAATGTCCTCAAGTGGAACATGGAGATTTTCATCAGCCAAGCATCTCTTGAGGTTGGGACATGGAACGTTGGATGAATATTGCTATGTTCGGGACGTAGTTCAAGTTTGTATGCTACCTTTCCAACACGCTCAAGAATCCTGAAAGGACCAACGAATCGAGGTTCAATCTTTCCCTTCTTCCCAAATCGAAACATTCCTTTCCAGGGTGATACCTTAAGAAGTATTAGATCCACGACTTGAAATTCCAAGGGCTTGCGTCATTGATTAGCATAACTCTTTTGTCTACTCCGAGCTACCTACAAATTATCACAAATACGAAGAATTTTGTCTGTCATCTCATGTATCAGTTGAGGACCGGTAATTTGAGTTTCACCGACCTCGTTCCAACAGATATGGGAACAAAATTTGCGACCATATAAAGCTTCAAAAGGTGCCATGTTGATGCTGGCATGGTAGCAATTATTGTACGAAAACTCGACCAAGGGTAAATGCGTATCCCAGTTTCCACCAAAGTCAATAACACATGCCCTTAACTTATCCGCCAAGGTCTGAATGGTTCTTTCAGTCTGACAATCCGTTTGAGGATGATAGGCCGTGCTAAGATTATGTTGAGTACCCAATGCGGACTGAAGCGATTGCTAAAAGTGAGAAGTAAAACGACTGCCACGATCAGAAATAATGTTCAAAGGAATACCATGACGACTAACGATCTCATCAACATAAATCCTAGCCAATTTCTCAAATGGGTAGGTCTCACGAATGGTTATGAAATGAGCAGATTTGGTTAATCGATAAACGATCACCCAAATGCTATCATGACTACGAGCAGTAGGGGGAAGTTTGGTAATGAAGTCCATAGCAATATTCTCCCATTTCCAAACGGGAATCTCTGGTTGTTCAAGCAAACTAGATGGACGTTGGTGTTCTGCCTTGACTTTGGAACACGTTAGGCATTTAGCTACCTAAATAGATATATCTTTCTTCATTCCAGGCCACCAGTACAAGCTACGCAGATCCTGATACATCTTATCTACACCAGGGTGAATGGAATAACGAGACTTGTGAGACTCATTCATGAGAAAAGTACGAAGGTTATCACGATCAGGAATCCAAAGACGATTCATAAAGTAAAGTAAACCGTTCTTGGTTTCCAATTGATTTTCACGTGACATCTCCCCATAGATGTTGCCTTCAGTGAGAGAAATGAACTGAGCTTCAAAGACACGAAGCTGGATATCAGTTTGGACTCGAGTACAACAAAGCTGGACATCGGCTACGACATTCGCTTTGCCAGGGTGATAGCGAATCTCGCAATCATAGTCATTCAACAACTCGACCCAACGACGTTGACGCATATTAAGATCCTTCTGGTTAAAGATATGTTGAAGGCTTTTGTGGTCAGTGAGAACCACACATTTGGTACCATATAGATAGTGCCTCCAAATTTTCAATGTGAACATGACAACACCAAGTTCAAGATCATGAGTGGTATAGTTTTTCTCGTGGACCTTCAATTGACGTGATGCGTAAGCTATAACCTTGACTCGTTGCATGAGAACACAACCAAGACCTTGGCCAGATGCATCACAATATACCACAAAATATTCAGTACCATCAGGAAGGGCAAGGATAGGAGCATCACAAAGTTTCTCCTTCAAGGTTTGAAAGACTTCCTCTTGATGAGGACCCCACTCATAAGGTTTATCTTTGTGGGTCAAGGAAGTAAGAGGTAATCAATATTGGAGAAGTTGGAAATGACACGACAATAATAACCAGCTAGACTAAGAAAAGAACGAACTTCTGTAGGAGACTTAGGAGTAACCCAATCACGAATAACTTGAATTTTTGCAGGATCCATGTGTATACCCTTACCATTGATAATGTTCCCTAAGAATTGAACTTCCTTTAGCCAAAATTAACACTTGGAGAACTTGGCATACAGTTGCTCACTTCTTAATAGGCCCAATACCTGTTTCAGGTGTTGCTCGTGGTCAGATCTTGTTTTGGAATAAATGAGGATATCATCAATGAAAACAATTAAGAACTTATCCAAAAATGGTTTGCACACGCGATTCATGAGATCCATAAAAACAGCAGGCGCATTGGTCAAACTAAAAAGCATAACCACGAACTCATATTGGCCATAACGAGTACGAAAAGCGGCTTTGGGAATATCATCTTCATGAACTCGAAGTTGATGATACCCTGAACGAAGATCGATTTTTGAAACGCAAGTTGCACCTTGGAGTTGATCGAAGATATTATCGATGCGAGGAAATGGATAACGGTTTTTAATCGTGAGTTTATTAAGTTCACGATAATCGATGCACATACGAAAAGATCCATCTTTCTTATTCACAAAAAAAAAAAAAAAAACTGGAGCTCCATAAGGAGAAGAGCTAGGATGAATGAAACCCTTGTCTGCCAACTCTTGAAGTTGACTCGCAAGTTCTTGCATCTCTGAAGGTGCAAGGCGGTAAGGAGATTTAGCAACAGGAGTAGCATCAGGAATGAGATCGATACGTAACTCGACAGGACGCACAAGAGGTAAACCGGGTAAATCATTAGGGAAGACTTTTGGGAAGTCTCGAACGATTGGGACATCTTGAATACTCTTGACCTTATCTTTCTTTTCCACCACATGGGCTAAGAACGCCACGTATTTCTTGCGTAAATATTTTCGAGCTTGAGTACAAGACATGAGCTTAAGACCCCTCGAAGGTTTCTCACCATAGACTTGTAGAAAGTGACCTGACGAGAGTGGGATTCGAATAAACTTCTTGAAACAAACAACTTCAGCATGGTACTTAGAAAGCCAATCCATGCCTACTATGATATCAAAACTACCTAATTGCATGGGTATAAGATCAATGGAGAAGTCATGCTCATTGATTGTAATGGGAGTACCATCAGCAAACCTCGAAAGTGAAGGGTTTTTCGAGTTTAGAACGAGGACAAGAAAGCAAGGATACAAAGGCTAATGACACAAAACTTTTTTCCGCACCAATATCGAACAAAATCAAAGCATAAAGAGCATTAAGTGAGAACGTACCATTCACGACATCAATCGCTGCCTGAGCCTGATTTGCATTGATATTGAAGGCTCTCCCACGAGCTCCCTGATTAGCAGCAGCTTGATTTTGCTGGTTAAGTCTTGGGCAACAAGCTATAAGATGAGTGGTATCACCACAATGATAGCAAGGATGAGTAGGAGCGGGTGCAATGGGTAATGGGTTTTGAGCTGCTTGTGGTGCTGCTGGTTGGGTTGTTGGTTGGGGATTTTCTTGAGGTGCGTGTATAACCCTGCAAGTGGCAGCAAAATGTCTCCACTTTCCACACCTAGTGCACTGACGACAAGGGGTATGGGCTTGATGATGATATTTGCAAGTGTTACACAAAGGATTTTTACCAACATAGGCTCGAGTAGCAGGTGGTTGAGTGGTAGCAGTAACAACTTGAGCCATAGGAACTTGGCTAACAGGGGTAGGGGTGACAACAACATAATTTTGGTTATGACGTTTACGCTTCCTGTTGTTGGAGGAGGTTGTAGCAGACTTGGCCGAAGCAGCTTTGGAAGACTCAGCATCAATAGTAGTTTTCTCAGCAGTTTTCTTCATACCCTTCCTAACAAGAGTTCCCTTCATCAAATGTTTATCAGTAAGAGAAGCTGCAAGTTGAATAGCTTCTTCCACTGAGGTAGGTTTGCTACCAGTAACAACATCCTGTATAAGATCAGGTAATCCCTCGATATATTTCTCGATTACTCGAGAAACTGGAGTCACCATATGAGGAACCAACAAACTAAGCTCATGGTAACGCCGGTTATATGCAAGATTCTCCCCGCTGTCCTGTTTCAAATGATAAAACTCATCTTCAAGCTTCTTAATCTCATTCCTAGGGCAGAACTTGGCGATCATGAGATCCTTCCCTTGATTTCATGTTAAAGTTAAAGCAACATCAGCGCCCCGATTTTGCTTCTAGCCATTCCGCCAAGTCAATGCCCCCTTTTGAAGGACACTGGTGGCATAGCGAACGTGAAGTTTGTCAGGACATTCGCTGTTAATAAAAGTATTCTCCATGATCTCGAACCATTGGAGAAGACCAGTCGCACCTTCCTCCCCCGAAAATTTTGTTGGGTTGCAAGTGTTAAAATGTTTAAAGGTGCAACGAGTACCTCCCACGTTTCCATAATTGCCAGAGTTGTTGCTTTGGCTCAAGTCAGCAACTAAGTTTGGAATCAAAGCAGCAAACTGTTCTGCCACTAGTGACGCAATATGGCGATCAGATTGTAGATGAGAGTTACGCTTAGGAGTACGAGCGAAATAACGACCAACCATCTACAAATAAAGAATACTATGAGAATCAACACAAGATAATAAAATCATCATAAGTATAAATGAGATTGTGCAACATGTGTTCATATGAAATAACCAAGTATGAGAATGCATCACAAAAACATAAAAGATAATCTCATAAAGCAAATCACCATGAAATTAAGAAATCAAGAATTAAGCAATGAAACATTGGACTGTTCTTGTCTAGTTCATAAGACCCGACAAAAACTTTGACTGTTCAAAGAATTGAACTTAATTGGAGATTAATGAAGATGTGCTTTAGCCTATAAGTGGACACTCACTCCAGGAATCCCCAGGTAAGCATAACAGGTTCGTCGGTTGATTCGGATTTATGCACTATGCTTGCCTATGCCAGAATACCCAGTGTACAGGCGTCCACCCTTCCAGATTGCATGTGTTCTCTCACGTAAAGTTCAATACTTTGAAGGAACAAAACATCAATGAAAAACGAGGGTAGGCAATTAATCCAAGAGTACCCAGCATACTCCAATGTTTAAACCTTATCCCCAAGTAATGTCACTCCTCAAAGCCCATGATGAAAAAAGAAAGAAAGAAATAGAGAGAGGCAGGGGAAAGATAGAGAGGTGACAAAGGAGAAAGGTTAGTGGAGAAAATAAACAAATAAACACAAATAAGGTAAAGTATAGGTTCTTAGTTATAGTCTAGGTTATTCACTAATAACCTAATTCCCTATAACCATGCATTAAAAATCGTTGAAAACACTTCGCTGGAGCTCGTTGGAATTTCGCCGGAGCTTCGCCGGAAAAACATGAATGTGCATAATTTTTTTTATTACAAAGTAGGACCTTTTAAAAAATGTTTAATTTAAAACTCTAATATTTAAAACATTTTTTTTCTTTATATTTTATAAACTTCCCGCTCAAAGTTTTAACATTTCTCCAAACTTTTTTGACGATTTTATGATACGCGTTTAACTTTTATTCTTTTCACGATAATGTATAAAATAATATTAGAATTTAAAATGATGAAACTCGCTCAAGCGTCCAAGCATAATACGTTTAAGTTACGATACGTTTATAATTAATAATGACATACAACTAAACAAGAATATACGGATCAACGAAGTTTGACGCTTTATTAGAATTCAAAATAATAAATGTACAAGGACTAAAAATGCGAATATGTTAAAGTTTAGGAAACGTAAAATGTTACAGTTAGGAACCAAGATCTATTTTTCCTATCAAAACTACTATTTTCAAGCAACATAAATGTCACCAAGGGTAACTAAACTAAAGTATCACACGAGTTTGGGTGAATCACGAGTACCATGGACCTTTTCGATAAATCTAAGGTGTCAGTGCATGTATATAGGACGTATTGTTAGTCCAAGATCTTCTCTACCGGATATCAAGCGCGCACACAATCAAGGGCGGGAACAATGATTGTATGTAAAGAACAAAGAAGAGACTTGAAATAGAATGATTTGATTAAAAAGGTGCACACGGTTTCTATGAACCGTCTGGTACACAAGGGCGAAACAAAACAATTGACAAGCAACCCCAAAACAAACTATGAGACCCCTATTTATACAAAACATAGGCGGTCACCCTTACATGGGCCACATAGGCCGAACCCAGTATCAAATAACCCAAGACAACGCAAACCTCTAAAATCTAGCCCAACAATATCCCCCTAGGTTTATGTTGGCTTGGTAAGTCACTGCTGCTTCTTGCTGCGCTTCTTAGAGCTCTTCTTCCTTTTATCTAATGCCTTCTTCCATTCTTCAGATGATTTTCCAACATATGGACCAAACAACCCAGTTTCCACTCTTCCTCTGCTATCAGACGCTAATCCCAGTCTAGCTATCTGAGCCACTGCACTAGTGAACGATTTAGCGCAGGCTTCATACGTGGGATCACATTGAATCTGATGTTTCACCAGAACTTGAATATCTTCAGAATGCAAACTCATTAGATCTTTAGCATCAAACACTCTTAGTTCATCACTATCACAAACAATCACTGTAGACCTAGAAGTAGGATCATAAACCCAAAACTTCATATCCTTCAAACATCCTCTGTCCATTGGCTTAGACAAAGGAATGGTCTTCATCTTTTCAGTAGGTGGCCACAGAACTGTCTTGAACGGCTTTCCATCTGCAGTCAATACACCCTTATACTCCACCAATAGTGAACTTGCAGTCTTCATATCCCTGAAATTCACCTTTGCTTGCTCCTGAATCTTCTTATGAAACGTGCTTCCAATCTTATTTCGTGGATTTCTTGTCTGATTTATGAAAGGAGCTCTCGCAAGTTCTGCCATATCAATCTTGGTCCAGGAGTTGAAAGCAGAAGTAGAAGATTCTATCCCTGTTCGATTTCCATAAGTATCAAACCGATCTCTAGTAATTGTCACGAATCTTTCAGGATCCTCCTCCATGGGATCAATAGACGGCTCAGCTGTATTCTTAGGAACATAAGTGCTTCCAGGATGACGATCTATCACTCTAGGGACTTGATCTTCAAAATATTTCTTCATATGTTCTTCGTGTTCCTTTTCTGATCTTTCACGCTCAGCAGGAGTCATAACTTTCTCAACAAATGAAGACGTCTCTGAAAACTCCTTTCCAAACTTATTCTCCAGTTTCTGAGTCAAGTTAAGCAGTCTAGCTGAAACATCGCCCAATCCCGACTCCAACTCAGCAATCTTTTGATTCTTTTCAGTGACCGTCTCCATCAAACTTTGTACCTGAGCAATGAGCCACACATTTTCAGTCTCCAGATTCAACACTTTAGTATGCAATCTATGAACATCCACTTCAGCAAAAATGTCTTCATCGCTGTCAATTCCTTCCTTACTAGCCTCTCTCTCTTCAGTCGTTAAAAACTCAACGTCCACATGTTTTCCTTCTTCTTTATCTGCCAAGAATGCCATCTGAGCTCTTTGAAAAGCTTCTTCATCAAATAAAACCTTACTCAAACCAGACGCACTGGAAGATCCAACTTCTTCATTTATTCTTCCTGTGATTGGTGCCTTGCTCATGAACTGAGAAAATGACTCAGTTGCAGTAGCAGGCACTGCAGTGGAACTAATAACACCAACAGGAATGTCGGTAGATACACCAGCATCAGTCATGATAATATCAGCAGCAGTAGAAAGAGTTTCAGCAGCAGGAACTGAAACATCAGCAGTAACGGTCAACCTGGGATCTCTTTTACTTCTCTTCCTTGGCCTCAGATCAGAATTGGGGTCTTCAGAAACTTCAGCATCAATAAATGTCTCAACTGCAACATCGGATGGAGGAATCCTTTGTTCAGCTTCACGAACGGTATTCAGTATACTCGAAAGCACTTCTGCTTGAGGAATAGCAACCTCAGAAGCAGCAGTGTTGGGAGCTTCAGTCACAATCTCTTCTCCAATCAATCCTTTCTCAGCTTCAGGCACTAACTTTACTTCGGCATTTTCAATAATAAAGTCATCTATCTCCTCTTCATTCAGATCATCAAAATCAAAGTTCTCAAACTTTTCTTCGTCATTTCCCGCAGTCTTCTCATCATATTTCACTACTTCCTCATCTTCACTTTCCACCTCAGTTAAATCAACATTTTCAGGAGGAGAACGCTGCTCAGTAGGTGGTGGTTCAACAATCTCAACATCATGCTCTTCAGCTACCTGAGCAGATGGAGGAATTCGTGCTTCTTCAATAATTTCAGCAAAACTGCCGAATTTCACCAGTGGAAACTTTCCTTCAAACACTTGCTTGGCGTCCTTACGATTCTGCTTTATGAGCCCAAAAGCCTGAGGAGCCATACACTTCTGATCATACGCTTCAATAGTCCTTTCCAGATTTGGATATTTGTGCTCCAGTATCATTTGCACGAATCGTGGAAACTTGTAGCAGTACTTCTTGTTCAGTGTCTTCACATTCAACATCATGTCTTCAAAAACGCACCCGAAAAATTAAATCCCATCCTTCAATCAAGGCTACCACTCTCGAAGTGTACTTCAAATTCATCTGATCCAATCCACTCTTGTTCCCTCCCAAACTCCCCAGGAATATATGAATCAGCATTCTCCAGTAACTAGGAAATAGTTTCTTAATATATGGAGATGCATGTAGGTCACCCTCATATCCCATCTTCTTCAGTTTCGGAACAACTTGCTCTTTTGTGAAACTGACCGGGTCTTCTTGAGAATCACCAAAAAGTAGCACATCCCGAACATCTTGTTCTGAAATTGTCACTTCAGTTCCTCGAATCTTTGAACGAATGGAGGCATCTGTCTTTCGTGCCGTTGAATTATCCCAGAACTCAGAAATTCAGTCTGCAAGCACAACCGGATTCTCTCTCAAAGCATGTGCAATTCTGCAGGTATTGAGACCAACAATCAGGGACCTGAACTCCTGCATGTGATCTTCAGGTGGGTCAGATAGAGAACAAACAACGTTATGATCTCTTTCAAACTTTGGTACATGAGCAGCCATTTCTGCACAAAAACGAACTATATCAGTTAACAAGATTTATCAAAAATCATCAAAGTATCTAAAACAGCTTAATGGGCCCCCCTTTGGTCATCTTGATCATATTCGGGTCCATATCAAATAGCCTAGTGGGCCTCCGGTTGTACAACCACACATGTAAGGTTGCGTCCGAGTGGGATGAGGGTGTCCGAGGACAAAGTGGTAAAAAGCCACGAGTGTCCGAGTGCTAAGAGTGTGTTCGAGGGCAAAACAGTCAATTATCAAGAGTGTCCGAGGGCAAATTGGTCAAAGACATGTGTGTCCGAGCAATAATGGAGTGTCCAAGTAGGGTAAGGTGTGTCCGAGGGCAAAATGGTAAATGGTCATGAGTGTCCGAATGCAGGAAGTGTGTCCGAGGTGACGTGGTAGTAGGTGTGTCCGAGTGGTGAGTTGTGTCCGAGTGACCAAGGGGTGTCCAAGGGCAAAATTGTAACTTTGCCTTTTGGTTGAGTTCGAACTTCAGGCGTGTGAAATCTACGCGCCGCTCGAGTTCAAGTTTTCCGGCGCGTGAGTCCCACGCTCCGCCTTCTTGAGCACTGAACCACCATGATCGTCCCCTTTTAACGACCATCCTTCGCCATTCCTCATTCACGCGTACCTGCAAGTCACTCAACAAACACCATATTCATGACTAGAATCATTAAAACAAAGATTTACCTTTCTTGTTTCTCTACAATCTTGATGAACAAGAATAATATGAACAGGCGATGTGTGTGTGAGAGAAAATAGGAGAAATAAACTTGCTTTTGTGTCTTTGAAAACAAGAACCCGCATCCGCCCCCTTTTTGTGTTAGTTCGAGATTTGTGTGGCCCACCAAACGTGTGGTGGGCCCAACTCGGATCCCAAGCCCATTTGAAAAGTTTTGAGGTGTATTTTGCAAACGGGTCCAAGTCAGATCGAGAACTGGTCTAATAGAAACTTGACTAAAATTATTTTAACGAAATACTTAAATAATTTTTGTCACGAGATCAAATTACTGAGTTTCGGGCTGAGCTACACTTATCGACTCTAATCTACTTTAGTTGGTTTTAGCAATGGCCAGTATATTTGTCCCCTTAAACTTATTTCTGTAGGCCTTCTCGTACGACAATCTGTGATATTATTTATCATGTTTTGGTGTATTTGGTACGAACACTCAAGCAAGTCACAATCAAATCCTAGAATATCAAGTGGTACACTCTATCATGCAAGCAGTTTCCCTACCACATATTTTTCACAGTATCTGTTCTAGAATTCTAAAACCTTGATTGGGACTGGATTGAGAGAAGAGAAGAATAGATCAATAAGAGATTTAGAGTAATATACAAGTCAGATGATTTCTCAAATGACGAAGGCTTTGGGTTTTGGACTCTAGAGGGTCTCTTTTGTGACATCCTACCTGTGTCCAGGTCAACATATATCTGGATGCAGCGGAGGAGCAGCCAGGACATCTTTGGACACTAAGGTCTCTGTGACACCCCGCATTTTCAGGTTCCTACTTTAACTAAACTCTAGTTAACTTTCATGTGCATACATGACTAAACACTTGACTAGGGTTAGTTAGGAAGGTCTTCCTATATGTTATAGGGTAATAACATATGTTATGTAATAATAACATATGTTACATTATAATAAGTAAAGTTATCATCACAATGCACACACGAGTCCTGTATCCCGAACGTTGGTGATTTGTCTAGCATACATGATAATGTGTACAATTGAAATATGATGAACGCGAAGTAACATGTTTATGTGAATTACGTGTTTATGCGAATTACTGCTTAACTGATAGTTAGTACGTAAACCATGAAAATTACGTGCACTCTATGATTAATATGTTATGAGATGATAAAAACAATGATTTTTAAGTAAGTTAGGGTGGTTAATATTATCGGGTCCGGTATTGGGCTAAAACATGATTAACACGTCCCGTTAGTAGACTAAAAGGCCCTAATACCCAATTACTTGGGCAACAAGCCAAATCCCCTTATAATTATTGATGAAAAAAATAAAAATAAAACCCTAACCCTAACCCACCCTTGTGCCGTGAATACCCCCCCACACACACACTCTCAATTTTCAATAAACATCAATCTTAATCATCTCTTCAAGCTAGTTTGGGTGAAATCTCTAGGCTTGGAGGACTCTTGCGTGGAAAGGTATAATTTTCACATGTTTTATAATGATTTATAATGCTTGAAAAGTTTAAAAATCATAGAGTATACATATATATAAAAATCGCATACATGTGTTAGTGGGAGTTCTTGAATGTTCATGGTGATTTGATGATGATGATTGTTGTTAGTAATCATAATTAGGATTTTTGTATGATAATATATGTGTTTGATCATGATAATATGGATTATGCATGTGTTAGAGATTTTTATGCATAATTAGGGTTTATGAATAACTTGGGGTGCAAGTTTCAGTTTTCTGACAGATGCGTTAGGGTGTCTTGTAGGGTCTGTTTTGTGATGTTAAATTGGTTGTTTTGATTGATTCTTTAAATGAATGGATTGTACATGGTCTTAGCATTTTAGAATGGGCAAAATCATCTGATTTGGATGTCGTTTGATATGTTTTTGGAATTTTATTTGATTAAAGGTCATATCAGAATTTCAGAGTTATAAATTGGGTCAACTATAAATGGGTATAACCCAAGTTTTACAAACAGTTAAGTTATGAAATTTGGACAGTAGGTCAATATTGGAAAAACTTGTCGTTTCCAAGTGGATTCACCTCGTTTCGGTGAAAACACAATTTTTGGGAATTTTTCTACTAAACTGACCTGTTGTGGAAATTTTCTGGACATAGCTGTGTTGTACGAATTTTAATAGTTTTTGTGTTTGGTTTTGAGACAAAACAAAAATATGGGTTATAAAATGAATCTTAATGAATATTCAGTAAAAATGTTGGAGTTTAATTCATTCGTTAAGTATTTTAAATAATTCGTTTCAGCGCACAATCTGCCCTAAAAACACAGATTTTGTAAGGGATGTTTACGTGACTATTTGGAGTCTTATATGGTATGTATTTGACATGAACTTGTATGAATACTTATATGAGATGTGTATGAGGTATAAAACTGATAATAATCAATATGATCACCAACGGGATACGTAGGACTTACTTGTGCATGTAGAGTCATTAGGTGTCACTATATGGTTTGAACTTTGAAAGTCTTGAACAAACGAGTTGTATGGTGTGTTGGTTATGCACATATACTCACCTAGTGACATTTGTAATAGGGAGTCGGTAGCTCATTACTGTTTGAGGAATTTGGATTATTCACGTGCGACCTAAGGTGAGTTTCACTACTCTTTTCTCAAAAGTATGCGTCTCGGGTTGAGACAACGTACTTAACTTTTTCTAGTCCGGGTTGGGACTACTATTTTCTAGTCCGGTTTGGGACTACTTACACATCCCGGGTTGGGATGCTATGGATCCTTGTGTGGGTCGGTTTTTGCTAGTTCGCAAACTGTGTCCTTGATGAACTAAACCAACTCTATCATCTGTAAGTCCTTCACATACCGAATGAGTTGCCGGGTTATGGCAAGCGGGTTATTAGTTGATAGCGCTATTAGGTCTTACGAACCTCACACCGGCTCGGGGAGTGCCGGAGTGAACTATAACTTAACAGATTTTATCATTGTTGATAGGCAATGATGTAAGGCATGCGGCTCACATTTGTGGCTACACGTACATCAACAGTTTGGTATATCGGTGTTAGTTATCATGAATGGGTTAGCTAGCCTTGACATGCGATGAACTAGTGTTTACACGGTTCTTGGAACCAACTCAATTACTTTTTTACGTGGTTTTGGAAACCAGCGCAGTTACATACTCATTTACTTTACTTAGTGAACTCACCAATATTGTTTGTTGACCCACGATTTACATGCTTTTGCAGGTAGTTAGCTTCCGGTGCCAGGATTAGAAAGCACTGCACACTTCACTGCATTTGGGGTCTTGGGCATACACCTAAATTACATATTATGCTTTTACATTTTCTTTCATATGATTTTAATTTGGGCGCGTTGTTTTGCGCATGGTTTTTTGTTTTAAAAGGTTTAAATTTGGTTTACGCTTCCGCAGCTTAACTAAACTTGGTTTTTGAAAACGAGCTAAATGGTTTGGGCATTTAGAGTTCGTTCATATGATTTATGGCTATGGGATCCTGGTATGTCATGCGCCTCGCGGTATAAACCCCGCAGTGGAAATTTCAGGGTGTGACAGATTGGTATCAAAGCCATTGGTTATAGTGAACTAGGACTGCATGTTGAGTCTAGTCTATAATCATCATAGCATAAGTACACTCACAACTTAAGTGCATAACTAGCTTTTAGCTACATATATCTACAACATATGATTTCGGGAGATATGTTACCTTCTAGTTCCAGACCTAACTCTGAACACGTCAATGGTGGGAACCCAGAGTTACACCAGGTGGCGCATTACTGGGAGTAGTATCCTAATAAACCTCGTGGATGAGGAAACAACAATTGTACCGGGGAGAGAGCCCTTGCGAGCGTTATGGCGCACGTACACAGGAAGCTACACGATGCGCATGATGTGATAACCTTAAACCGAATCAAATTCGAAGATAGTCAAATGTTGAGACTTATCCTTTTCTTTGAGCAAGGAGACAATTAGTTCCTGTTCCTTGTCGCTTGATATTCCCTACTCTCATTTTGAAACTCAGACGAGACTGGGTTACACGTATAGAATTTATTTCTTACTTTAGTACCTTACGCCTAGTACTAGCGGGCGAACGTATGACTGCATATCCCTGTTTCTCATAAGTATATGGTAGATTCAAGGAAACACATTAGATCGGGGCTGGTTACACACACTCTTGGGGAGTTATGTAAGGCCTGCGATGCAGTGCAACATCTCAAAGGAAGACGAAACCTACCGATAGTCATGATTGGAGGAACGAGTGGTGCTGTTGACCACTGAATTGACTTACACAGGACCGGAGAAGGAGACAGTACGTGATAAGAACCATATAACCCTGACACCGCGAAAAAGGAAGAAGAAGGGATGGAAGGGGAACCTGAGCAGGATGAGCACATGGAAAGTGACAACGAAGGTTCTACTATCTAGACAGGGCGTGGCGACGATCGACTCTTACTTTTTCTTACCCGTCTTTTCTTTCTATCCCCTTTGTTAACTTAGATAAGACTGAGTTCGTATGATCAACGATAGGGTGGTTGAAGCCCTCGCATCTTTCCAAGCTAGTAAAGATCCATCTTGCTAAATCATTCTTTTCCCCTGAATTCCACGTTTGAACTTTCTTATACCTTGAATGTACATGCCACAACAACAACCTGCCATCGTATTTTCAAGCCTTTTATTGGTTGTAAACCTCGATAACTCTAACGGAACTGAAGGAGACCGTCTGATTGCTTCGATAGTATAAGTCTTTGCCAAGTGCATTTGCCCCAGGCAGGATGGGGTAATGTATGCTACATGCACACTCGATGAGTTACAGATACATGGATGGAGAACGTAACACCCTGTGATGAAACCTAGAAATTTGTTATATAAAGACGGATGGGTCTGAGATCGACGTCTACACTACCAAGCTACAGGAATTAGATACTTCATGCTCGAATCTAATTTACCAACTTTCCCATTGGATCGAATTTCATACCAAAAGGGCGAGTCCCTCAGATTCGTGGCTTGGCCACTGCAGCTCACCTACCCAGAATCTAACAAATCTTTCACCCGGCTCGTAAACTCATTGATGAGGCTGTTGAGCATGCTACTTTTCCGAAGCATGATGTTTCATCTTCTACTTTTGGTGTTAGCCAGAGAACGTGGGATAGTGTGAAGTATAAGTCCTTCAACAATAACAACAACAACGGGAACAACAACAATGGGGCTCGTGGGAGAGCATTCGTGATTGACTATGGGGAGGCTAGGACTGATAACAATGTCGTGACGGGTACGACACTCTTGCTTCTATTTTATATGATACTTGTGCGGACTATAGTTTTGTGTCATCAAATCTTAGCAAACAACTAGGGATGGTTCCTACTCTTCTTGATACCCCGTACACCATAGAGCTAGCTGATGGGAAGCCTGTGAGGTAACCCACACCCATTGTGACTGTAAGCTCAAGTTGGAGGGGCAATTGTTTACCATAAACCTCCTACCTATCACCCTAGATAGCTTTGACCTCGTGGTTGGCATGGACTGGTTGTCCTAGCAACACGCTGAAATTCTCTGTCAGGAGAAGATTGTCTGTGTCCCCCTCCCAAGTAGAGAACTTTTATCTATACAGGGTGATCGTGGTGGTGCTATGGTGGGCATCATCTCCTTTTTGAAAGCCCAGAAGTGTATTCGTAAGGGTAGTCCAGCCATTTTGGCTAACATATCTGACACTCGAGCTGAAACTGAAACTGAAATTGAAACTAAGATTGAGGACAACCCAGTAGTCCGAGATTTCCCAGATATTTTCCCAGAGGAACTACCTGGACTTCCACCTGTTCGTCAAGTGGAGTTTCAAATTGACCTTGTACCTGGAGCAGCTCCAGTTGCACGCGCACCATACCGCCTAGCACTAGGCGAACTTCAAGAACTATCTACCCAACTCCAAGAGCTATTGGATAGGGGCTTTATTAGACCTAGTTCTTCGCCATGGGGATATCCAGATATGTTTGTTAAGAAGAAAGATGGGAGTTTCTGCATGTGTATCGATTATCGGGAATTGAACAAAGTAACGGATAAGAACCGCTACCCTTTGCCTCGTATTGATAACTTGTTCGACCAGCTGCAAGGGTCGAGTTTCTATTCTAAGATTGACTTGAGGTCTGGATACCATCAGCTGAGAGTCCGAGAGGAGGATGTGGCGAAGACAGTCTTTCGAACTCGTTATGGACATTATGAGTTTTTTAGTGATGCCATTTGGGCTAACTAATGCACCGGATGTGTTCATGGATCTGATGAACCGTGTGTGTAAGCCCTATTTGGACAAATTTATCATAGTGTTCATAGACGACATACTGATTTATTCTAAGAGGTGGGAAGAGCACGAGCAACACCTGCAGCTAATCTTGGAACTCTTGAGAAATGAGCAGTTGTATGCGAAATTCTCTAAATGTGACTTTTGGATTCGAGAAGTCCAATTTCTTGGACATGTGGTTAACGAGGCAGGAATACACGTTGATCCCGCCAAGATTGATGCAATCAAAAAGTGGGAGGCTCTAAGACTCCTACAGAGGTGCGCCAGTTTCTTGGTCTTGCAAGATATTATCACAGATTCATTGAAGGATTCTCTAAGATCGCTCAACCCCTCACTGCTCTAACACAGAAGGGTATTACTTACAAGTGGGGAGATGCCCAAGAGCCTGCTTTTCAATTTTTAAAGGCGAAGCTTTGCAGTGCACCCATACTATCATCACTTGAGGGTATAGAGGACTTTGTGGTGTACTGTGATGCATCTATCCAAGGGCTAGGGTGTGTACTGATGCAGTGCGATAAGGTGATCGCGTATGCCTCACGTCAATTAAAGGTTCATGAGAAGAATTACACCACCCACGATTTGGAACAAGGAGCAGTGGTTTTTGCTCTAAAGATATGGAGGCATTATCTCTATGGGACGAAGTTTATGATTTTCACTGACCACAAGAGCCTCCAACTCATATTCGATTAAAAGGAGCTGAACATGCGACAACATCGATGGGTAAAGCTTCTGAATGATTATGAATGTGCCATCAAGTATCATCCAGGGAAAGCTAACGTATTAGCTGATGCCCCCAGTCGTAAGGAAACGAAACCCAAACGAGTGCGAGCTTTACAACTTACCGTACATTCTAATCTTCCTGATAAGATACGTGAAGCCCAGGGCGAGGCTTTGAAAGAAGAAAACATCGGGCTTGAAACTTTACATGGTGTGGATAAGCACTTGGAACTGAAGATGGATGGTCTTCAATACTTTATGAATCAAGTCTCGATACCACGTTTTGGGGATCTCAGACAACTGGTGCTCGATGAAGCTCACACCTCTCGATATTCGTTACATCCTGGTTCGGACAAGATGTACCAAGACCTTAAAACTCTTTACGGGTGGCCAAACATGAAAGCTGAAATAGCCACTTATGTTAGTAAATGCTTGACTTCTGCGAAGGTTAAGATTGAATATCAGAAACCTTCAGGCCTACTCAAGCAACCATAAATCCCTATGTGGAAATGGGACGGAATTTCTATGGATTTCATCACAAAGCTCCTTAGAATGCCAACTGGCCATAACATGATCTGGGTTATCGTGGATCGTTTAACCAAATCGGCACATTTTCCGGCAATAAAGGAAACCGACTCGCTGGAGAAATTAGCTAATCTATACATCAAGGAGGTAGTCTCTAGGCATAGGGTGCCTACTTCTATCATATCTGATCACGATGTGCGATTCACTTCTCATTATTGGACTACTCTCCAAAAGGCTTTGGGGACTCGCTTAGATATAAGCACAGCCTATCACCCACAGACGGATGGACAGAGTGAATGAACCATCCAAACATTAGAAGATCTGCTACGAGCGTGCGTGGCGGATTTTGGCAACAGTTGGGATAAGCACTTGCCTTAGATTGAATTCTCATATAACAACAGCTACCACACTTCGATACAGTGTGCGCCTTTTGAGGCACTTTATGGACGCAAGTGTAAGTCGCACATCTGCTTGACTGAAGTTGGGGATAGCCAGCTAACAGGTCCCGAACTCGTGCAAGACACTTCTAAGAAGATAGTGCAAATCAGGAACCAGATGGCTGCTGCTCGAGATCGACAGAAAAGTTACGCTGATAAGCATAGGAAACCTTTGGAGTTCCAGGTTGGGGACAAGGTTGAACCCGCGATACATTGGACCATTCGAGATTGTCGAAAGGATTGGTCCGGTAACTTAGAAGTTAAACTCGCTTAATAAACTCGGTGGGGTACATGATGTATCCCACGTATCGCATTGATTCTAAAGAAATGCCTGTTGGATACAACACTGATGGTGCCACTGGAGGAGATCCAGGTGGACGATCGGCTACGGTTCATGGAAGAACCAGTGGAGATTCTTGAGCGGGGCATCAAGAAACTCAAGCAAAACACTATACCTATTATTAACGTACAATGGAATTCCCGTCTAGGATCGGAATGCACGTGGGAACGCATGGATCAAATGCGGCTTAAATATCCACATCTATTTACTGAACCTGAAACTATGCATAAATCAAACACTAAACGTAAAGCAGCTCTCTCAAAGTGAATTTCGGGGTGAAATTCCTTTCAACTTGGGGATGATGTGACATCCGGGAACCAAGAATGCATTTTTCTAGCTGGCTTTACTGTTTACTTGCCGAATTTCGGGACGAAATTCTTTTCAACTTGGGGATGATGTGACACCCCGCATTTTCAGGTTCCTGCTTTAACTAAACTCTAGTTAACTTGCATGTGCATACGTGACTAAACACTTGACTAGGGTTAGTTAGGAAGGTCTTCCTATATGTTATAGGGTAATAACATATGTTATGTAATAATAACATATGTTACATTATAATAAGTAAAGTTATCATCACAATGCACACACGAGTCCTGTATCCCAAACGTTGGTGATTTGTCTAGCATACATGATAATGTGTACAATTGAAATATGATGAACGTGAAGTAACATGTTTATGTGAATTACGTGTTTATGCGAATTACTGCTTAACTGATAGTTAGTACGTAAACCATGAAAATTACGTGCACTCTATTATTAATATGTTATGAGATGATAAAAACAATGATTTTTTAGTATGTTAGGGTGGTTAATATTATCGGGTCCGGTATTGGGCTAAAACATGATTAACGGGTCCGGTTAGTAGACTAAAAGGCCCTAATACCCAATTACTTGGGCAACAAGCCAAATCCCCTTATAATTATTGATGAAAAATAAAAAAAATAAAACCCTAACCGTAACCCACCCTTGCGCCGTGAATACCCACACACACACACACTCTCAATTTTCAATAAACATCAATCTTAATCATCTCTTCAAGCTAGTTTGGGTGAAATCTCTAGGCTTGGAGGACTCTTGCGTGGAAAGTTATAATTTTCACATGTTTTATAATGATTTATAATGCTTGAAAAGTTTAAAAATCATAGAGTATACATATATATAAAAATCGCATACATGTGTTAGTGGGAGTTCTTGAATGTTCATGGTGATTTGATGATGATGATTGTTGTTAGTAATCATAATTAGGGTTTTTGTATGATAATATATGTGTTTGATCATGATAATATGGATTATGCATGTGTTAGAGATTTTTATGCATAATTAGGGTTTATGAATAACTTGGGGTGCAAGTTTCAGTTTTCTGACAGATTCGTTAGGGTGTTTTGTAGGGTCTGTATTGTGATGTTAAATTGGTTGTTTTGATCGATTCTTTGCATGAATGGATTGTACATGGTCTTAGCTTTTTAGAATGGGCAAAATCATCTGATTTGGATGTCGTTTTATATGTTTTTGGAATTTTATTTGATTAAAGGTCATATCAGAATTTCGGAGTTATAAATTGGGTCAACTTTAATGGGTATAACCCAAGTTTTACAAACAATTAAGTTATGAAATTTGGACAGTAGGTCAATATTGGAAAAACTTGGCTTTTCCAAGTGGATTCACCTCGTTTCGGTGAATACACAATTTTTGGGAATTTTTCTACTAAACTGACCTGTTGTGGAAATTTTCTGGACATAGCTGTGTTGTAAGAATTTTAATAATATTTGTGTTTGGTTTTGAGACAAAACAAAAATATGGGTTATCAATTTTTTTTAATAATTAATTTCTATTTTTAATATCACCACCAAATACGAAATTTACATCACAATAGAAGGTAGACGGGCAACAAGCTGCGCCGCCACCCCTTTCTGAATTGCGAAACCTAGTCTACCAAAGACAAATCTTTGCCCCCGTGGAGATGAACTATTGCTGTGGATGACCCGTTGGACCCTGGTCAAGAAACGAATAGCTTCTGGCGCTAGGGAGCCAAAGGTATCAAATGAATCTTAATGAATATTCAGTAAAAATTTTGGAGTTTAATTTATTCGTTAAGTATTTTAAATAATTTGTTTCTCACAGCGCACAATCTGCCCTAAAAACGCAGATTTTGTAAGGGATATTTACGTGACTATTTGGAGTCTTATATGGTATGTATTTGACATGAACTTGTATGAATACTTATATGAGATGTGTATGAGGTATAAAACTGATAATAATCAATATGATCACCAACGGGATACGTAGGACTTACTTGTGCATGTAGAGTCATTAGGTGTCACTATACGGTTTGAACTTTGAAAGTCTTGAACAAACGAGTTGTATGGTGTGTTGGTTATGCACATATACTCACCTAGTGACATTTGTAATAGGGAGTCGGTAGCTCATTACTGTTTGAGGAATTTGGATTATTCACGTGCAACCTAAGGTGAGTTTCACTACTCTTTTCTCAAAAGCATGCGTCTCGGGTTGAGACAACGTACTTAACTTTTTCTAGTCTGGGTTGGGACTACTATTTTCTAGTCCAGTTTGGGACTACTTACACATCCCGGGTTCGGATGCTATGGATCCTTGTGTGGGTCGGTTTTTGCTAGTTCGCAAACCGTGTCCTTGATGAACTAAACCAACTCTATCATCTGTAAGTCCTTCACATACCGAATTAGTTGCCGGGTTATGGCACGCGGGTTATTAGTTGATAGCGCTATTAGGTCTTACAAACCTCACATCGGCTCGGGGAGTGCGGGAGTGAACTATAACTTAACAGATTTTATCATTGTTGATAGGCAATGATGTAAGGCATGCGGCTCACATTTGTAGCTACACGTACATCAGCAGTTCGGTATATCGGTGTTAGTTATCATGAATGGGTTAGCTACCCTTGACATGCAATGAACTAGTGTTTACACGGTTCTTGGAACCAACTCAATTACTTGTTTACGTGGTTTTGGAAACCAGCGCAGTTACATACTCATTTACTTTACTTAGTGAACTCACCAATATTGTTTGTTGACCCATGATTTACATGCTTTTGCAGGTAGTTAGCTTCCGGTGCCAGGATTAGAAAGCACTGCACACTTCACTGCATTTGGGGTCTTGGGCATACACCTAAATTACATATTATGCTTTTACATTTTCTTTCATATGATTTTAATTTGGGCGCGTTGTTTTGCGCATGTTTTTTTTAAAGGTTTAAATTTGGTTTACGCTTCCGCAGCTTAACTAAACTTGGTTTTTGAAAATGAACTAAGAGTTCGTTCATATGACTTATGGCTATGGGATCCTGGTATGTCATGCGCCTCGCGGTATAAACCCCGCAGTGGAAATTTGAGGGTGTGATAGTCTCTTTTAGGTGAAGAATGATCTACAGCACGACAACGAAAAACTAGGTCAGCATGTATCTGGATGCAGCAGAAGCTTTTGTTGCCTAGCATCTCCAGGTCTTTGCTTACACAAAACAGAGGAGATACACGAGTTTTTCAGAAAAGGTTTCAGACCTAGACCACAGTGTTATGCTTTGGGACATCACACAAGCATTCAAATAGAAATTGTACCTGATTCCAAGTGATGTTCCTTACTGAGGTCATGTCTTATCTTTAAGTGCTTCACAAGATCATGAACATTTCAGCCATCAAGACCAAGCCTATCAACATATCACACTAGAGCCAAACTGTTTCGATACACGTCTTACGTGAGTCAGCCTTAAACCCACTGTGAAAATTCATTTCATCTCTCGTTTTTGACACCGAAAATGTTTTGACCTTTTCTTAGGATACATCCCCCTAAATTTGTGCTTAAAATTAAGAATTTAAAGAACAAATTTACAACCCTAAAACTAAGAATTTTCTTGTTTGACTTGATACACGAAGACCAGTTCAGTCCTCAAAATGGACCATTTTGAGCAGTTCAGAAAAAGCTTCAAAGCGAGCTCGATTAACAGGTTTTGTAAAAATATCTGCGACATTGTCGTCAGTGTGAATGTGTGTAGGCACAATTAAACCTTGGTTAAAAGAGTCTCAGATGAAATGTTCTTTTATGGCAATATGTTTTACTTTTGAAAATTGAACTGGATTTTTCACAATTTGGATAGCAGCATCATTATCATAATAAATAGGAGTGAGAGAGAAATCCAAACCGTAATATACCAACTGATGTTGTATCCAGATCACCTGAGAACAGCATGCTGAGGCAGCCACATATTCAGCTTCCGCTGTTGAGACGGAGACCGTTTGCTGTTTTTTTACATTATCATGCAATAAGCCGATCGCCTAAGAATTGACATCCAGCAGAAGTAGATTTCCTGTCAATGTCACAACCTCCAAAGTCGCTGTCAGAAGCATGTAATTCAAAGAGAGAATCCCTAGGATACCAAAGACCAAATCTGGGTTTCCCCTTAAGGTATCTAAAGATTCTCTTAACAACATTTAAATGAGAAGTTTTAGGATTAGCCTGATAACGTGCGCATTGACACACAGCGAACATGATGTCAGGTCTACTAGCAGTTAGGTACATTAGCGAACCAATCATTGAACGATACAGTGATTCGTCCACGGCTTCTCCTTCCAGATCTTGAGTTAAACCTGGTCTCTCAGACATTGGTGTGTTGGCTGGCTTTACATCATTGAAGCTGAATTTTGCAAGAATGTCATCCACGTATTTACCTTGATAAATCAAGATACCTTTAGAATTTTGACGAACTTGCAAACCTAAGAAAAAAGTCATTTCACCCAGAGCACTCATCTCAAACTGCTTTTTCATCACCTCTTTAAACTCCTTGCACAATGCATCACTAGTGGAACCAAAGATGATATCGTCCACATAAATTTGCACCAGAATTCGATCTTCATTCACTGTCTTGATGAATAAAGTCTGATCAATAACACCATGGGTGTATCCATTAGCAAGCAGGTGTTCAGTCAATGTAGCATACCAAGCACGAGGTGCCTGATGTAACCCATACAAAGCTTTGTCTAGTTTGTACACATGCTCTGGATATTTTGGGTTTGTGAAACCCGATGGTTGACCAACATAGATCTCTTCTTTCACAGTTCCATACAGAAACACTGTTTTGACGTCCATCTGATAGACAGTAAATCCTTTAAACGAGGCGTAGGCAAGAAATATTCTGATTGCTTCCAACCTCGCAACCGTTGTATATACCTCATCATAATCTAATCCCTCAATCTGCCTGAACCCTTGCACAACCAGTCTAGCTTTGTTTCTTACAATTACCCCACTTTCATCTCTTTTGTTTCGATAAATCCATCTTGTGCCAAGAGGTCGCTTTCCTGGAGGTAGTTTAACTAACTTCCAAACCCTTAGCTTCTCAAACCGATTAAGTTCATCTTGTATTGCATCAACCCAGCTTTGTTCTCGCATGGCCATAACAGTAGACTTTGGCTCAATTTGTGAAATGAAACACGAGTACAAGCATTTGTTGATGTCACCAGTTTGACTCCTTGTTAAGACACCTGCATTTACTGGACCAATGATGTTTTCCAGTGGGTGATCTCGTTGAATGTTTGTAGGAATGGCTCTGTCTGGAACTGAAGAGTCTCCAGGTAGGGGTGTGATACTACCAGTTACGGTCCCTTCAATGGTGTCAGAATCAACTTCGTCCTCATCATCATGCTCCACCGTGCATTCAAGAGGTATGGGATCATAGAAAGCAGGAATTGAGGTAACAGAAGACAAATCTTCGTCATCTACCTGTTGCACAGGATCCGTAGTGGGAATGGATGGTTCGGCAGAAACTGAATGTTGCTGTGTTGATGGAGATGTAGGTATAGCATCCCCCTCATCCTCTGCATCATCAATCAAGGAGGATGAGGTTCCAACAGCGTATGTTGAGGAATCTGTAGAACCTATATTTACACCACTAGATACATCGTCAAAAATACGAAAAGATCGAAAGAGAGCATCATAATCAAATAACCAGTATGGACCAACTCTAGCATCTGTCTCATTTTCTTTAAGCCAACGCATGTCAAACGACTCTACGATTTGCTTAGTTTGTTTGTTGTAAACCCTATATGCAGTCTTGCCAGCATAACCAACAAAATAGCAGTCGTCAGCTTTTGCATCAAACTTTGGTGTAGCGTCCAGATGCAATAGGGTACATGGACAACCAAAAGCACGAAAATGCTTGACGGAGGGTTTAGTACCAAACAACACTTCGTAGGGTGTTTTCATTCGAGCTTTGTTGACTTGAACCCGGTTTTGCACATAGCAAGCTGTGTTAACAGCTTCTGCCCAGAAGAATGTCGAAAGCTGTGAGTCACACAACATTGTGCGTGCAGCTTCAATCAGGGTGCAATTCCTTCTTTCAGCAACTCCATTCTGCTGTGACGTCCTTGCTGAGCTGAATTGACGTGCAATCCCTTTCTGAGCACAGTAATAGTTTAACTCTGCATTCTTGAATTCAGTCCCATTGTCACAATGAATGCCTTTTACCTTCAAGTTGGTCTGATTCTCCATCAATAAGATAAACTGTTTTACTATTTCTGCAGTCTCACTCTTGTTAGCCAAAAAAAAAACCCTAAGTAAAACGTGAGAAATCATCAGTTATTACTAAACAATAGGCTTTGCGAGAAATACTGAGTACATTCACTGGGCCGAATAGGTCCATATGAAGCAACTGCAGCAGAGAATCAATAGTGTTTACCAACTTAGAATAATGTGATTTTCGATGATGCTTTCCTCTGGCACATGCAACACATTTTTCAATTGTTATAAAATCACGTATTGGCAAATATCTTACCAATCCCAGTTTAGCCACCCGATTCAAGTTTTTTGCATTTGCATGTCCAAGACGACGATGCCATAGAATGGCGTTGTTTTGAGAGACTTTTGAGAAAAGACATGTAACATTTTCAGATGGAGGTCTGTTCATGTCAATGACATAAGCATTACCTCGGCGTTCAGATTTTAGTAGCACCCATTCGTCTGGAATCACGACTCCAGTTTTCAATATTAAACATCCTTTGTCAGTGAAATGATAGTCCTCCACAGCCGTTCCTGCACATGATGCAGGATCAGTTAGTTATAGGTACCAAAGCCATAGTTGTTTTGGGTACACCATTGGTATCCATATACTGGACTTTCATCCAGTGCATGTTGGCAGTTGAAACATTAGCACAGAGATTAGATATATCATTCACAGAACAAGAAGAACCTACAGACGGGGAAGAGATTGGAATAGAACATTTTGGTTTCCAGTGAAATTTTTTTTGTGAAACCATCTTTTCTTTTGAATTGGATGATGCATTGTAAGTCTTAGTCTGAGAATTTAGTCTTTTACCAGACTGTTTGAGCCTTTTATTTCTATTCCAATCACCATTAGAAGGCTTCACCTTGGATTTGTCATTCCGCATTGCATTAGGTTTCTCAACCTTCATTGGCTTAGGATGATTATGGTTCCCGTTTGGAGCCTTCTGATGTTTTCATCTTGCAAAAGTTTCAGATTTGTTTTACAATTTCTGGCAATGTATCCTGGGATTCCACATGTGTAGCATATCTGACGTTTTACATGTGGATCCCCTTGAGATCTTGAAGACTCTCCATGCTCAAAAAGTTTGTTTACGTCTCTATACCCGTGTGATGCTGTTTTGGAATCCCTTTTCCCTTGATTTGAAAATTTTTGTTTTTCATATTTTGGTAAAACATGTTTTGGTGGAAGATATTTCCCAATCCCATCCGTACTGGATTGTTTAACCAAAAGATTTTTTGTTGTATCACAAGCATTTGACAAAATAACAGAATCTGAATGATCAAACAAAGAGTCAGACGATAAATCACAGGGTTTTAGCTCAAAACAAACGACCCCACACAAATATTTTTGTCTTTAGTAGAAATTGATAAATTGTTTCTCTGATTTTTATTATTAAATGCAAGTGAATCAGAGTCATCGACTTCATCCCCATCATCTACCCAATCCTCAACAATTACATTTTCTGCACAAGAATCAACCAAATTAGTAACATTCACATCATTAGAAACATCATAGCAGTTTTCTGTAGAGAAATTTTCAGCTACAGAAGATATAGGAGATTCAGAAGATATTGAACATGCTTTATCTGAATCAAATGAGTTTGAAATAGACACAGAAACAGATTCATTCAATTTGGACACGTCCTCAGGTGATTCGACTGTTTCACATGACTGATAGCCAGATGCGTTGGTCTCTCCTGAGTCTGGATCAGAGTCAGACTCAGGTTCAGTCACTGGCGAATCATCTGAGTGAGATTGAGAATCGGTCAGATTATTCTCACTGTTTGCTCTTTGTGTAACACCACAACCGATGGCGGAATCATCGAGGTGCCACGTAGTGACGATTGTTCAAAAGCACATGGTACTAAAATGTAAATATTATTGAATAAACCAGAATTGTCTTACATGGGAATGGAAAATACATTGTCTAAATGAGATGTAAATATTGAAATAACTGAATTTAAATAAAGCATTAAATGTCTCTTGCTAAAGCACTAGATCAAACTGCACCTGAAACATGTACAAAAATAGGTTTGGTCAACATAAGAAATGTTGGTGAGCATTCCTAGTTTGGATATATATAGTAAGTTAAAAAGATATACAATTCAAGTGCATGCTACAGTGCAAATATGTAAACTATGTATCATACAAATGAGCGAAATCAACCCTGTGACTGTATAATGTACGGTATGAACGGTGGTGTACTCATCCAATAAATGGGTGATAACTTAACAATGGCCACGGATTCTCCGATGAAAAAGAGGGAGAATCAATCTAGGCGGATTGTCAATCCAAATAGCGCTATCCAATGTTAAGGTCGGCTTGTACCATGTTAATGATTTCACTAAGTACAAATGTAATCCACATGTAATGTCTAAGCATAAAGCACGTTGTAAGCAATGCACATAGTACTAGAATTGTATTGTAAAAATGTAAACTTGTATTTGAAATTGTAATAGTGTACATGTAACACCCAAAAATGTATAAAAGCAAAAAGTGGTAGGAATACTCACTGTCTACGTAATAGCTTGAAATTGAACTGGACAACGAAATATGCGTTGGAAATATTCCAAAGAATCAACCTAAAGAATTTGATAATGTGTAAGGAATAACTCTAGGATATATGAAATTCTAGGGTTTTGAATTGGGGATAAACGTTTATTTGATTAATAAACAAATTGTTTATTAAAATATAAGAATTTAATAAATAAATAAATAAAAGTCTTTTTGTAAAATTTTAAGTTAAATATAGTCACAACATAAGATTTTGATTATGAAAATAATTTTTATAAAGATATTTTCTTGAGAATAGAACATTTAATCTAATTATTTTAATTTGTCAAAATATGACTTTAATATCTATAAATATTAAAATTAAAGAATTTATGAATTAAAAATTGTATTTCAGTTCTAGATAGTTAGAAATAATTTATATAAAATTTTGGTGCAAGAATATTGAAAAATGAATTTATTATGATTTATTTATGATTAAAACTAACAAAAAATAATTAAAAATATAAAATAAACGGTTTTTCTGAAATAAAAATATTTTCTGGAATGTTTAAGAATATACAAGTTTAGGATAATTTTTGTGAGATTTAATAAAATCGTTTAGATATTTTTATAGAATTTAATAAATATAAATGAATAAACTTGTATTATTAATAATATATCTTAAATAAATTATTTTTGAAAAACTAAAATTTGGATGATGAACTTTATCATTTGAAGATCATATGATACTTTTTGTGGAATTTATAAACCACTTTTGGTATTTAAAACTGATTTAAAAAGATTTAATGTATTGAATATATATATATAAAAATGGCAAAAAAATACTTGTTGGTTATGGGAATCGAACTCGGGCCTCTGGCCGGTTCGGGTTTTATCACAAGCGTGGCCACCAACTGAGCCACACCCTGAGAACGAATTACATTGGATTTAAATTAATTATATAGGTTAAATGAGATAAATGGTTTAAAGGAAGAAAAATAAAAGGAGCATTTGGGAATCGAACCTGGCCAAGAGGCCGGTTCTGTCCCTTACCACATGCGTGTAAACCAACTGAGCTATCTCAGTTGGTTGTGTTTTCCTCTTTTCAAAATAATTATATACTCAATCTGATTCAAGTGTTCTTCCCCAATTCATATCATTTCGTGCCCTAATTTTCAAATCATTATAATTGGTGATCATTAGCCCCTGATTCTTTGGGGTTAATGATCACAGTGTTCCGAATGAATAAACCCACAAAAAAAAAAGAAACTTACAAAGGCTCGTGTACGGTATACGGCTCGACAAAGATGAATGTCAAACGCGATACAATGGGCTTCGATTAACAGGTTTAGAACAGAAATTGAGGGTATAGAAGTGATTATCGGCGAGTAGGGATGGTGTGGGCACGTTCAATTTATAGTATGAAGATTGGATTGTGGATTTGGCAAGTTATTGATAAGGTTTGAAGATGACGCGGCAATGGATCATAATTGGAAGGTTTTTGACTGAATTCATATGTGTAATTGATGCGAATTGGTCAAGCAAATCAATTCCTTTCCTTTTCTGGATCAATTAGCGCGTATAGGTGCTTGATTGATGATGATCCACGCGACAGTTGACTTTTTTGAAGTCAACTGTTCGTTGTCAACATGGTTTATAATTATCACGCGTGGGTTTCAGTTCAGATGTGTTGTATGTCTCAATTGGTTTGAAATGTGTATGTATGTACTGAACCGGCTTGGGACGCGGGTTCGAACCCCGTCCCAAGCATTTATTTTTTTTAGACAAGTTCTAACTATTATTTTATTATTATTAGCTCATGTTATGATTAAATGAACCCGAATGTAGCATAAAATATTTTTTAAACGTTCGAAAATAATGAAAAAAATGTAACGCCTTTATTAATTGAGATTTAACGTACATCGAAATATAAAACAATACAAAGAAAAGTGACGGATGTCACAGCATCCCCTACTTTTAGAAATTTCATCCCGAAATTCCTTCAAGTGGTAGTCTCTGGAAAAAGATGAGGATACTTTGACATCATTTGGTCCTCACGTTCCCAAGTAAACTCTGGGCCACGTTTGGATTCCCAACAAACTTTGACGATTGGAATTCGGCTTCGCTTAAGCGTCTTGACATCTCGATCCATAATCTCCACAGGTTTCTCTATGAAACGCATCGATTCATCAATCTGGATATCCTCTAAAGGAACATGGAGGTTATCTTCAGCCAAACACTTCTTAAGATTAGAAACATGAAACGTTGGATGAACATTATTGAGCTCTGGTGGTAAATCGAGCTTGTAAGCCACCTTCCCAACTCGCTCAAGGATCTTAAACGGGCCTACAAACCATGGTGCAAGTTTCCCTTTCTTTCCAAACCGAAATACACCCTTCCAAGGTGAAACCTTGAGAAGTACCATGTCTCCGACTTGAAATTCTAGAGGCTTGCGCCTTTGATCGGCATAGCTCTTCTGTCTGCTCCGAGCAACTTGCAAATTCTCACGGATGCGAAGAATCTTGTCTGTCGTTTCCTGTATTAGTTCGGGACCGGTGATTTGTGTTTCACCAACCTCGCTCCAACACATAGGGGAACGACATTTGCGACCATAAAGTGCCTCAAACGGTGCCATGTTGATACTAGAATGGTAGCTGTTATTATACGAGAACTCAACCAAGGGTAAGTGCGTGTCCCAATTACCACCAAAGTCGATGATGCACGCTCGAAGCATATCCTCCAATGTTTGGATGGTTCGTTCAGTTTGACCATCCGTCTGTGGGTGATAAGCCGTGCTAAGATTCAGTTGTGTACCAAGTGCGGACTGAAATGTCTGCCAGAAGCGAGAAGTAAACCAGCTATCACGATCGGAAATAATGTCTAGAGGAATACCATGACGGCTGACAATCTCACTGATGTAGATCTTAGCCAGTTTCTCAGCTGTGTAGGTCTCACGAATGGGTAGGAAGTGAGCAGATTTGGTCAAACGATCGACAATAACCCAGATACTGTCATGTCCACGAGTGGTGCGTGGAAGTTTCGTGATGAAGTCCATAGCAATGTTTTCCCACTTCCACACTGGAATTTCTGGTTGTACAAGCAAACCAGATGGACGTTGGTGCTCAGCTTTGACCTTGGAACAAGTAAGGCATTTAGCCACATAAAGAGCTATGTCCTTCTTCATACCGGGCCACCAATACAAAGTACGCAGATCCTGATACATCTTATCTGCACCAGGGTGAATGGAGTAACGAGACTTATGGGACTCGTCCATGAGGAAGGTACACAGGTTGTCACGATCAGGGATCCAAAGACGGTTCATGAAATAAAGTAAACCATTTTTGGTTTCCAACTGATTTTCGGCTCCACACGACATTTCTTCGTACATGTTGCCCTCAGTAACAGAGACATGTTGGGCTTCAATGATGCGGAGTTTGATATCAGACTGGACCTGAGCACAATAAAGCTGGGCATGACCTTTACGACTAAGGGCATCGGCTACAACATTCGCCTTGCCAGGATGGTAGCGAATCTCGCAGTCGTAGTCGTTTAACAACTCGACCCATCGTCGTTGTCGTATATTTAGATCTTTCTGGTTGAAAATGTGTTGAAGACTCTTGTGATCAGTGAAGATTACACATTTTGTACCATATAAATAGTGCCGCCAAATCTTAAGTGCGAAAACGACCGCTCCGAGTTCAAGATCATGGGTAGTGTAATTTTTCTCATGGTTTTTCAATTGTCACGATGCATATGCTATAACCTTGCCTCGTTGCATGAGAACACAACCAAGACCTTGGTTAGAGGCATCACAATAAACCACGAAATCCTCATTGCCGTCAGGTAAGGTGAGGATTGGAGCATCACACAGTTTCTGTTTCAATGTCTGAAATGCTTCTTCCTGACTGGGTCCCCATACATATGGTTTATCCTTATGGGTCAAGGAAGTGAGAGGTAAGGCAGTCTTGGAGAAGTTGAGAATAAATCGACGATAATAACCCGCTAAGCCAAGAAAAGAGCGAATTTCCGTGGGAGACTTGGGTGTAATCCAATTCTTAACAGCCTCAATCTTAGCTGGATCCACGTGTATACCCTTATCGCTGATAATGTGTCCCAAAAATTGAACTTCCTTAAGCCAGAATTCACACTTGGAGAATTTGGCATACAGTTATTCATTCTTCAAAAGACTCAAAATTTGTCTAAGGTGTTGCTCGTGGGCTGATTTGGTTTTAGAGTAAATGAGAATGTCATCGATGAAAACGATTACGAACTTATCCAAGAAGGGTTTGCACACGCGATTCATGAGATCCATGAAGACAGCGGGTGCATTCGTTAGTCCAAAAGGCATAACCATGAACTCGTAATGCCCATAGCGTGTACGGAAAGCTTTTTTTGGAATATCGTCTTCATGGACTCGTAGTTGATGATATCCCGAACGAAGATCGATCTTTGAGAATCAAGTTGAACCTTGAAGTTGATCAAAGAGGTCATCAATGCGAGGTAGAGGGTACCGGTTTTTAATGGTGAGTTTATTCAACTCCCGATAATCAATACACATACGGAAAGATCCATCCTTCTTCTTTACAAATAAGACTGGAGCTCCCCAAGGTGATGAACTGGGACGAATGAAACCCTTGTCTGCCAACTCTTGAAGTTGACTCGCAAGTTCTTGCATCTCGGAAGGTGCAAGGCGGTATGGAGATTTTGCAACGGGCGTAGCACTAGGTACAAGGTCAATACGAAATTCAACAGGACGCACCGGTGGTAGTCCAGGTAAGTCATCAGGAAAGACTTCTGGAAATTCACGAACAACAGGAACATCTTGAATACTCTTGTCTTTACCTTTCTTTTCCACAATATGGGACAAGAAAGCTACGTATTTCTTGCATAGATATTTCTGTGCTTGAGTGCAAGACATGAGTATAAGACCACTGGATGGTTTCTCACCATAAACCCATAAAAAGTCACCCGATGCGAGAGGAAACCGAATAAATTTCTCAAAGCTGACAACTTCGGCATGATGTTTAGAAAGCCAATCCATACCCACGATAACATCAAAGCTTCCCAATTTCATGGGTATAAGATCAATGGTGAAGTCATGTTCGTTAAGGCTAAGAGTACAACCCTGGATGATAGAATCGATTGAGATGGGTTTACCATCCGCGACCTCGACAGTGAAAGGCGCTCCTAATCTAGAGCGTGTGTGAGATAATAAAGGTTCGAATGCTAATGACACAAAACTTTTATCCGCACCAGTATCAAATAAAATTGAAGCATAACGACCATCAAGTAAAAACGTACCATTCACCACATCATTTGCTTCCTGGGCTTCTGCTGCATTAATGTTGAAAGCCCTACCACGAGCCACTGGATTTGCTGCACGGTTTGCTGGAACAAGTGCTGGACATTGGTTTCTAAGGTGGTTTGGATCACCACAATTGAAGCAAGCTCGACCATATGCTATAGGTTGTGGGTTTTGGCGAGCTGGTTGAGGGTTGGCTGGTTGAGGGTTAACAGGTTGAGCATTAATTTGTTGAGGTCGAAACACAGATCGACATGTGGTAGCTACATGACCGTACCTACCACATGTGGTACAGTGGCGACAAGGAAAATTTGCGGGGTGATGGTACTGACAGGTGGCACACTTGGGTAAGTTTCCACTATAAACCTTCTTAACAGGAGGAGCCTGAGCCATTGGAGCCTGGGCTATTGGAGCCTGAGTTACTGGGGCTACAACAGCATAGTTTCTATCCCTGGACTTCCGCTTCCTAGTGTTGGAACCGGTATTGTCTACAGCAACTCTTGATGATTCAGTAGTAGGGGTGGGGGTCTTCTCAGCTGGTTTCTTGGTTCCTTTCCTAACCAAATTTCCCTTTTTGACGTGCTTGTCAGTCAAGGAGGCTGCAAGCTGGATGGCTTCTTCCACCGTAGTGGGTCTGCTTCCAGTGACTACATCTTGAATTAGGTCAGGCAATCCCTCAATATATTTCTCGATTGCTCGAGAGACCGGGTAACCATGTGTGGAACCAAAATACTGAGCTCATGATATCGAGTGTTGTACGCAAGATTTTCACCACTGTCTTGTTTTAACCCATGGAACTCTTCCTCTAGCTTCCTCATTTCGTTCCTAGGGCAGAACTTAGCGATCATGAGTTCCTTGACCTCAGCCCAAGACAAGGATAGAGCAACATCAGCGCCCCGATTACGCTTTTCACCATTCCACCAGGTCAATTCCCCTTTTGAAGGACACTGGTAGCATAGCGAACGCGAAGGTTATCAGGACACTCGCTGTTCACGAAGGTACTTTCCATACTTTCAAACCATTGGAGGAGGCCAGTAGCACCCTCCTCTCCGGTAAACTTCGTGGGGTTGCATGAGTTGAAGTGTTTGAATGTGCACCGGAATTGAGTTGCACCCTCTGTGTTGGTACTGTTGCTGTTTTGGGTTAACTCACTAACAAGATTTGGAATCACTGCAGCAATTTGCTCAGCAACTAGAGAAGCAAGGCGACGATCAGAACGTTGTCCAGAAGCACGAACAGTGCGTTGGCTAGCATCACGTAGCATACGGCGAGCAGACATCTACAAGGCAGTCAATGAAAAATTATGAGATTAATAAATGTAAGTGTATAATTGCATAAAGGATTATGAATACAAGATATTGTATGTGAAATAGGAGTATATCATTTGAAATATTTGCATAACATGCTTGGATTGCCCTTGTCTAGCTATAAAGCCCAACAAGAACGTTGACTTTTCAAAGAAATTGAGCCCAATGGTGATCAAAGAAGACATGCTTTAGCCTATAAGTGGACACTCACTCCAGGAATCCCCAGGTAAGCATAATAGGTCCGTAAATGGATTTATGCGCTATGCTTGCCTATGCCAGAAAACCCAGTGTACAGGCATCCACCCTTCCAGATTGCACGTGTCCTTTTTCACACTCATTAAAGTTCAACAACTTTGAGGGAGCAAAAATAAGAGTAGGCATTATGCCTAAGAGTGTCTTCATGAAAGGTACTGCTCCCGCTCCATGATGAAGTAGTCTTTCCACTCCTTGTAGGACACCATCTCTATACACCATGATGAAAGATAAGGAGAAATGGAGAAGAAGGGGAAAGATTGAGGAAGGAAAGTGGAGGGTAATGAGGGGAACGATAAATTAGGAAATGTTGTACCTGAAAGTTGAAATTCGGTTATAGTCTAGGCTAAAAGGCATTCTAATAACCTAATTCCCTATAACCATGGCTCTGATACCAATCTGTAACACCCCAACCGATGGCGGAATCATCGAGGTGCCACGTAGTGACGATTGTTCAAAAGCACATGGTACTAAAATGTAAATATTATTGAATAAACCAGAATTGTCTTACATGGGAATGGAAAATACATTGTCTAAATGAGATGTAAATATTGAAATAACTGAATTTAAATAAAGCATTAAATGTCTCTTGCTAAAGCACTAGATCAAACTGCACCTGAAACATGTACAAAAATAGGTTTGGTCAACATAAGAAATGTTGGTGAGCATTCCTAGTTTGGATATATATAGTAAGTTAAAAAGATATACAATTCAAGTGCATGCTACAGTGCAAATATGTAAAACTATGTATCATACAAATGAGCGAAATCAACCCTGTGACTGTATAATGTACTGTATGAACGGTGGTGTACTCATCCAATAAATGGGTGATAACTTAACAATGGCCACGGATTCTCCGATGAAAAAGGGGGAGAATCAATCTAGGCGGATTGTCAATCCAAATAGCGCTATCCAATGTTAAGGTCGGCTTGTACCATGTTAATGATTTCACTAAGTACAAATGTAATCCACATGTAATGTCTAAGCATAAAGCACGTTGTAAGCAATGCACATAGTACTAGAATTGTATTGTAAAAATGTAAACTTGTATTTGAAATTGTAATAGTGTACATGTAACACCCCAAAAATGTATAAAAGCAAAAAGGGGTAGGAATACTCACTGTCTACGTAATAGCTTGAAATTGAACTGGACAACGAAATATGCGTTGGAAATATTCCAAAGAATCAACCTAAAGAATTTGATAATGTGTAAGGAATAACTCTAGGATATATGAAATTCTAGGGTTTTGAATTGGGGATAAACGTTTATTTGATTAATAAACAAATTGTTTATTAAAATATAAGAATTTAATAAATAAATAAATAAAAGTCTTTTTGTAAAATTTTAAGTTAAATATAGTCACAACATAAGATTTTGATTATGAAAATAATTTTTATAAAATTATTTTCTTGAGAATAGAATATTTAATCTAATTATTTTAATTTGTCAAAATATGACTTTAATATCTATAAATATTAAAATTAAAGAATTTATGAATTAAAAATTGTATTTCAGTTCTAGATAGTTAGAAATAATTTATATAAAATTTTGGTGCAAGAATATTGAAAAATGAATTTATTATGATTTATTTATGATTAAAACTAACAAAAATTAATTAAAAATATAAAATAAACGGTTTTTCTGAAATAAAAATATTTTCTGGAATGTTTAAGAATATACAAGTTTAGGATAATTTTTGTGAGATTTAATAAAATCGTTTATATATTTTTATAGAATTTAATAAATATAAATGAATAAATTTGTATTATTAATAATATATCTTAAATAAATTATTTTTGAAAAACTAAAATTTGGATGATGAACTTTATCATTCGAAGATCAAATGATAATTTTTGTGGAATTTATAAACCACTTTTGGTATTTAAAACTGATTTAAAAAGATTTAATGTATTGAATATATATATAAAAATGGCAAAAAAATACTTGTTGGTTATGGGAATCGAACCCGGGCCTCTGGCCGGTTCAGGTTTTATCACAAGCGTGGCCACCAACTGAGCCACACCCTGATAACGAATTACATTGGATTTAAATTAATTATATAGGTTAAATGAGATAAATGGTTTAAAGGAAGAAAACTAAAAGGAGCATGTGGGAATCGAACCTGGCCAAGAGGCCGGTTCTGTCCCTTACCACACGCGTGTAAACCAACTGAGCTATCTTAGTTGGTTGTGTTTTCCTCTTTTCAAAATAATTATATACTCAATCTGATTCAAGTGTTCTTCCCCAATTCATATCATTCCGTGCCCTAATTTTCAAATCATTATAATTGGTGATCATTAGCCCCTGATTCTTTGGGGCTAATGATCACAGTGTTCCAAATGAATAAACCCACAAAAAAAAAAGAAACTTACAAAGGCTCGTGTACGGTATACGGCTCGACAAAGATGAATGTCAAACGCGATACAATGGGCTTCGATTAACAGGTTTAGAACAGAAATTGAGGGTATAGAAGTGATTATCGGTGAGTAGGGATGGTGTGGGCACGCTCAATTTATAGTATGAAGATTGAATTGTGGATTTGGCAAGTTATTGATTAGGTTTGAATATGACGCGGCAATGGATCATAATTGGAAGGTTTTTGACTGAATTCATATGTGTAATTGATGCGAATTGGTCAAGCAAATCAATTCCTTTCCTTTTCTGGATCAATTAGCGCGTATAGGTGCTTGATTGATGATGATCCACGCGACAGTTGACTTTTTTGAAGTCAACTGTTTGTTGTCAACATGGTTTATAATTATCACGTGTGGGTTTCAGTTCAGATGTGTTGTATGGCTCAATTGGTTTGAAATGTGTATGTATGTACTGAACCGGCTTGGGACGCGGGTTCGAACCCCATCCCAACCATTTATTTTTTTTTAGACAAGTTCTAACTATTATTTTATTATTATTAGCTCATGTTATGATTAAACGAACCCGAATGTAGCACAAAATATTTTTTAAACGTTCGAAAATAATGAAAAAAATGTAACGCCTTTATTAATTGAGATTTAACGTACATCGAAATATAAAACAATACAAAGAAAAGTGACGGATGTCACACTTTGCTTTCGACAAAGCTCCCTGATTTGCTTCATGAAATCAAACTCATAGTTCACACTTGAGTTTTGCTGGGTGGTCGGAGCAGGAATCGGTTCGTTAACTTGTATGGATTCATGTTTAGACTCTTTAGAAACACACAACGATTCTTTAGACTCAGTTAAGGTTGGAACCTCATCTTTGCTAACCTCAAAAACTCTATCAATTTCTTTATTCTTTTCAAAATTTAATGTCTCAGTCTGCTTTGAAGCATCTTGAGACTTGACAAATGTTTTTGATGGGGCCTGCTCTTGCTTAGATTGTTTTTGTTTAGGTTTAGAGATTCTAATTGGGGTTGATTAAAGTTTGGTGACTTCAACTTGATCCCTTGATGGTCGGCTGGTTGGCTCTTCTATTTGTGGACCATATCCTTTCACAGGAAGAGCCAACAGTTCTTCATCCGACATAGGAATTGAGGAATAATTTTCATTGGAAGGTGGAGGAATTTCCACAAACCCAATGCCCTTATTTCTCACTTACTTTGGTCTGTACTTTAACTGGGTATTGATCATTTTCTCAACTTTGGGACTAGAACAATCGAATTTTTTGAAATGAAAATCTGCATTTTCAAATTTTGATTTTAAGTCGATCAATTTCGTGGTCAAAGTGTCAGAAAGTTGTTTGAAGTGTAAATATCGACACTTGTGATCACTCACCTCCTGATGCAAACGCTTGATATCAAGTTTTTGTTTTTCGACCATTTATTTATAGGAGTTAAATTTCTTTTTAATGTCCCAAGTGGCCATCTTTTCATATTCAAGCTGTTTGTATGCAGAGAGAGTTTCTTCTCTAAAACCCTTAATTTTAAGTTTACACCTTTCAGTGCAACATGATTCAACTAAAGTTTCAGAATGTACCTCAGCCGCTGACGGAACATAATCGTCATCTATCTGTGCCATGAGTGCCTTGTACACAGTATCTTCAAAAATCTTTAGATCCTCCATTTGAGATGACCAATCCCATCCACCTCCTGATTGAGCGACCATGGCTTTGTTTGAGTTAGAGGATTCAGATCCAGTGTGAGTGGTAGATGATTGACTACTTGGAGTCGCAGCGGGAGAAGCAGCTACAGGAGTAGAGTTGTCTATTTCTTTCTTCGGCTTGGTGCACTCACGAGCAACATGGCTAAGCTCATCACAGTTATAACAACGCATCTTCATTTTATCCCAGCCCAGTTTATTTGTTGGGTTCTCCCACACATTTCTCCCAGTCTTTTTTACAAATTTATTCGCTCTATGGACCACCATAGCTATTTGCCAAGTCAAGTCCATCTCTTCTATATCATCTTGATTAACATCGTTTAGGTCACATGCTCCAACATCTTTGGCAGTAAGTTGACCAGTTAGAAATGCATTGTAGCAATTCATAAATCCAGCAAACAAACATAATTTATTTTCGAGCTCCTTTGGAATTTTTACTGTTGACTGAGGTGCAACTGAAGAAGGTGACGCAGAGGACAAAGATCCAGCAGTAGCTACTGAGGAAGCAGATATGGCAGAGCCTTTTGATGCACTAGGTGCAAACATAGGTGGCTACGAAGATCCACTGGCTGGATAAGAGTACAACGAGGGACGCTGAGGTTCTTGTTGAGACATGAGGGCATTACTGGGAGCTGCAATGATTGCATTATTATAACTAGCAGTCTGAGTCATATAGCGCTGTTATCATCAAGGTCATAGGACTTGATCAAGGATATGGTTTCAGAAAGAGTGAGTCTAGCTAAATCTTTGGTTCTCTTGATCAGTGTCACATTTGAGTCCCAACTCCTTGGAAGAGTATTTAGCAGCTTTTTGTTCATAACGGAGTTATCTACCACCATATCATTTGATTTCATCTCACTAACTAAAGCCACAAAGCGCTGAATCTGGCTTTCGAGTGATTCGCCAGGAATCTGATTAAAAGCATTGAACTTCTGGCTCAGCATCTCCCTTTTGCTTTCTTTCATTTCTTCATTCCCCTCATACATATTTTCAAGAGCTTCCCAAAGCTCTTTGACAGTGGCGTTGTCACGGACTCCAATCGATACTTCAGGTGATAGTCCTTGATGAAGATAAGCAATTGCTCTTTCATTAATATTAGTCTTTTTGTGATCTTCATCAGTATACATGCTCTTTGGTTTGATAGTAGTGGCTCCAGTTATTTCATTAACCACATAAGTGATCACACAGGGGCCGTTTAAGAAAGATCTGAGGGCCTTTGCATCTTTTATTTTTATGACTTGAATGAACCTGAATTTCCACTCAGAATAAGACATTCCAAGTTGAAGAACAGGTATCTTCTGATGAGTTCCAATAACAGATTCCATAGCTTTGTCCACTTGGGCAGCCACAAGTAGCTGGTCAATATTTAGTCCGTTTAAATTTGCCTGGTTAACAATTTGATCCATTTCTGAAAAGAAGCTTAAATTTATTAGTCCAGTTTTAAATTGTTTAAATTAGTCTTATATGGTCCAAATTCCAGTCCAAAGTTTGTTAAAATCCAGTCCAGTTGAAGCAGTGCTGTATGTGACTCGTACACAGCTGTAAGGTCGGACACAGTTTGTGGGTCGGACACAGGTGTAAGGTCGGACACATGTGTTGAGTTCGGACACAAGTGTTGAGGTCGGACACAGTTGGAGATCGGACACAGAGTTGAGGTCGGACACAAGCTGGAGGTCGGACACAGGCTTGAGGTCGGACACAAGCAGGTGGTCAGACACAATCTTGTGGTCGGACATAGGCTTGAAGGTCGGACACAAGCTGGTGGTCGGACACAATCTTGAGGTCGGACACAGTCTTCAGCTCGGACGCGTCTTGAATATGGTAACCTGCATAGGATTAGTAACAAACTTTCCAAAAATTTTGAAGAAATTTTTAAAATTTAAAGGAGATTGTTAAACAATAAACACCATTCCTTTTTTAAAAAAATTATCCCCTTAATTGTAGCAAACAAGTTTGACTTTCAATCAAATCGGATCAAACCAGAATTTTATGAAAACCTTTGAACGAAGAAAAAAATGATAATCAAAAGTAAATCAACAAAACATGGCTGCACAAAACAATATGATCAGTAATAAAACACATGGCTATGAAATCAATATGAATCAAAGCAATAAAATCAACCTTTTTCGCTAGCAATAACTTCTTTGATCTTCTTCTTTTGATACCGAACCGAGCCTTCGAAAGACTTCTTAGGCTCTGATACCAATTGTTAGTCCAAGATCTTCTCTACCGGGTATCAAGCGCGCACACAATCAAGGGCGGAAACAATGATTGTATGTAAAGAACAAAGAAGAGACTTGAAATAGAATGATTTGATTATAAAGGTGCACACGGTTTCTATGAACCGTCTGGTACACAAGGGCGAAACAAAACAATTGACAAGCAACCCCAAAACAAACTATGAGACCCCTATTTATACAAAACATAGGCGGTCACCCTTACATGGGCCACATAGGCCGAACCTAGTATCAAATAACCCAAGACAACGCAAACCTCTAAAATCTAGCCCAACACGTATAAGTCGGGATACCTAGCTGTCGGATATACACTCTTGCTAGACTACACACGGACTTTAGTCACGGCCCCTTTTTACTGTTTTATATTTTGGGGAAAAGCATACATTGTTTACTAGTTTTAGAATGAATTCCTAGCAGACCGGTGTACATGAGATGATATGTTTAGAGTACTCACTAAAGCCCTCGTATATTAGTTTACCGTAACCATTAGCTATGGATTTAGCATAGAAACGCTTGAATAGATCTATTGGGTGGACACCCACACTCTTGGTTAGTCGCTCTAACCGGATACATACGACATGAGAGTGCTTGCATTTCTTTTATGATGATACATTGCCTTTATTGTGCGATGTGAGAGGCACCACTCGTCAAGGTTTGGTTATGGACTCATGACAGTTTATCATCATTACTCTTAGCTAGACAATGATGGGTCATTCAAGGATTTCATTAAACTTTACATTTTCGTTATTTCAAAACCCGTGAACTCACCAACATTTTGTTGACAAAGTTTTTATGCATGTTTTTCAGGTAACTAAGCTATGGATGGAACTTGGGATATGTTTGGGCATTCATTCATGACTATCACTTTTGGTGTTTTCAATACTTTTGTATGTGTGTATGTATGAAGAATCTGTGCCGACTTGTTTATCATATATGAAAGTAAGATTCTTAGTTTTACACATATATTATTTATTGTTTTATCTATTCGGTTTGATGTCTTGTGGAGATAATCAGGAGCGATTGGTGATGTAGTATCGGTCCGACACGTCTTAACAGTGGTATCAGAGCATGGTTACGAATCGGAAGGTCTAACCGCCTCTCGATTCACGATTGCTCTTGATTTTGCGTTTTATTTCCGCTAAAACTTAAAGAAGACATGATACCGAGTAGTATTTGTGGTTCGCAGCAGGTTAGTTTGTATAAAAAAAAAAAAAAAAAAAAAAAACAAAAAAAAAAAAGAAAAAAAAATTAATTTTGTTTGATCGATGTCTAAGGATTGCAAGAAAAGGCTTCATGGGGTTAGTCTTATATTATGGAGGCTGGGTTGATTTGTTTCATATTTGATTGCTTGAGTTGAAAGAGGATAAGAATGTTCATCATTATTCTTGACTTTCCTTGAGGATTGAGGATTGACCCTGGTATGAATATTCAAATAATTTGTTAGTTTTGGTGGATTGATCTTTCTTTGCTCGATGGTTTAATGTTTCGGATCATGGGTTGATCCGTAGAGATTATGGTTAAATTTGGATTGATTGCGAGTTTAATGGGTATCCATAATTATCTCCTATTTTATGGAAACTTATTTATTATGATAAATGCAATTAACTTGGTCAAAACTTGGAAGATGTCAAACTTGAAGCTGGAGTTTTTAAATGCAGAATTTAAATATGTGTTGGCCCGAGTTTTTTTTTTTTTTTTTTTTGATGGACTACATATGTTTTGGATTTTATTAGTGGGATTGGATGATCCGTATGGACCTAGCTACAAATTGGGAAGGTTTTTTTTTTAAAAAAAAAATTCCTACTTTAGTGGAGACTTAATTGGCATGAATTTTTTTTTTTTGAAAGTTGAACTTCATTAAAAACCACACGAGACAGGCATCTCCAATACGGAGAAACCCACTCACAATATTACACTACATCAATATAAAACGTGTTCCATCCTTTCCAATCTACCTTTACACCATCGAATCTATTCCTATACCACAATTAACCCAAAGAATTTACATCAGTTACAATCTTCGTCACGTTGATCTCCACATTATTGAAGCGCTTCTCGTTTCTAGCTTTCCAAATACACCAGCACGTCAAAACAATCACGCCGTAAACCACTTTTTTCCGGTCTCGAGAACCTACATCCCTTTTAGCCATCTCTATAATGTCTTGAAAGGAGAACAAAAAACCTTTCGGAATGTTACACCACGTACAAATCGCATCCCACGCTCCATTAGCGAAAATGCAAGCCGTAAATATATGATCCGTGTTTTCTTCCGTATCACCACACATCGAACAAGCATTATCCCCAAACATGATATTACTCCTAGCTAGTGCTACCAATGTCGGGATTCTATCTAAATTCGCCCTCCACATGAATTAGTTCACTTTATTTGGGAGCCACTTACACCATTTAAAAACGTTATCAGTCGAACCGGGCGTATGTTGAAGCAACCATCTACGCGTCTCTTTCACCGAGAAGTCTTTAACATCCCGATTATTCCTAACCCATTCATCCGATCTATCACATAACCGGACATCACAAAGGACCCGATGACATTCCAATAGTTCTTGAACTTCCACTTGCGAATCCGGGTATGTATTCCAACTCCAACTAATCAATCCTCCATCAGCATTAGCGATCCTATCACACACACTACACCATTTGTCTTTATCAAGGCGAAAAAGATTAGGAAACAACTCCTTTAACGGCACATCTTTCACCCAAGGATCAATCCAAAACATTACTTCCGTACCCCTACCTATGACCCCCCGCACCATATTCGCAAAGTGAATACCATGAACCTTAGTTCGAAAACCAAGATTCACAATTTTAGACCATGTACCATGAATTGGTTGGCATAATAAAGGAGTAACTTAGGGAATTAATATGGATGTGATTAAAGGCTAGGTCCATCATTTTGAAAGTTTGACTTGATTGGGTTACGAATGGGGGAAACCAAAAATATACACGTCGATGCGGTAATATTTTGCAGAAAAAAAAGGGGGAGATAATTATTTCTTTGGCAAAATTATTAGAGCATTGTTCTCTGAAAAATTAGATGTGCGAGATTTTGTTGAAGTATTTTTGCAATGAAGCTGGATGTTCGTTACTGATTAGTTGAACATTGAACCTTATCATATGCCAGTTACTTGGGTCCTTTATTAATCAGGCGTAAATTCTTCAAAGGAGGAAAGATGCAGATTATGGTGGATATAGAAGTACTTTGGATAGACTTACATTGAAGGGGAGATTGGATGCGAAAGGTTTCGGGTATTCCAGGGATTTGTGAAGATATCAGACAGAGTCAGACACAACTAATTGGGGAAGAGAAGATCAAGTCTTATCAGAGAAGAACTGAAATCATCAGTCAAGGGGGAGTTTGTTAGTGCATGTTTTGTGACCGATGATTATTAGTGTTTATCAAAGTTGATAGCAACGGTCAAGGGGGAGTTTGTTGGTGCATTTGTGACCGTCGCTATGCAACTTATGTGGGCTTAGTCTAATAGAACTAGAGTAGGGGCGATTGTGGTAGCCCAGGCGACATGCCTGAGGCCCAGCCCAAGTTTAGTTAATTAGTTAGCCTATATATATTTGTGTAAGGGTTTAGGGTTTCTAAGAGAGAGTTGCAACAGTCTCTAGGAGAAGACTACTGTGTGTGGTCTTGTCCAGGTTGGCCTGAGGTTGAGCTCACCTCAGGCCGGCGTCCCATTCAACAACGTATGTATGTGTGTATGTATGTATGAAGAATCTATGCCGACTTGTTTATCATATATGAAAGTAAGATTCTTAGTTTTACACATATATTATTTATTGTTTTATCTATTCGGTTTGATGTCTTGTGGAGATAATCAGGAGCGATTGGTGATGTAGTATCGGTCCGACACGTCTTAACAGTGACACATATGGATGCCACAATTACTAAGAATTTCAAGAAACTTATACATATGTTCATAAACTCACTTTAAACTCAAAGAGTGTCACACCCCGCCTAGGCGGAAACGCGAGGTGCGACTTCGAAAGATTTCCAAGCACAAAGGTCACACGAGCATTGATTAAAATAAAGCGGGAACTTTCATTAAACAACCAGATTTGTTCTACAAAGAGTTAATTGTTTAATATTCAAAACCATTGTATATAAATGTCTAGTATTAGACAACAACACAATGATCCAAAAGAAGGTATCCTACAAATGCTCGCACACGATCCCCGCAAGTTCCATTATCCATGCTAATTTCCTGAAAAACATGCATTAAAGGAAATATGGGTCAACATAAAGTTGGTGAGTTCACGGGTTTTCTATATGATGGATATGTAATCCAAAACCGACTAAATCATTGCCTAGCTATGGAAATAATCAATATGTGATCTAGCATGAGCCCATAACCAAACCTTGACATGTTGTGCCTCGCCCATTGTACACTAAAGACAATGAAATAATGTGAAATACAAGCACTCTTTTGATATTTGTCATCCGGTCAGTGCGACTGACCAAGAGTAGGGGTGTCAACCCAATAGATCTATCCCGGTGTTTCATGGCTAAGTCCATAGCTAATGGTTATGGTATGATGTATGACACGAGGGCTTAATGGATCCTGAACCGTAATGTCTCATGTTCACATAATAGTCATGTATTTGATTTGTAACTGAAAACTGTAAGCATGTTTTTCCCCCGAAAAAATGTAAAAACTGTAAAAAGGGGCCGTGAATACTCACTTGGTGTCTGGATGCTAGCCTGAACAGGATCTGGCACTGTGTGTCTGTCCTAGGGATGCCCTAAGTTGATATAAAGGCACCTCAGGTCTATGTTTCCTTCTAACTACCATGCAACTGTTCACCCAACTGTAACACTCACGGACTAGGGTTTTTGTACCGCTATCCACGTGTGTCACACTCTGTATGTGTCAGGAATTGTTCGTTTTGTCGTTTAAGTGGCTATGTTTAGTCTATTTCTGGTAAAACATGTATCTTGACTTACTAAATGTTACTGGGTGTTACTTATGTCTCGGTTAAGTAAGTTTAGGGTGGCACATGGACACATCTTGAGACAGTTTTGCATAAAAATAACACATTCAAGTGTTTTGCCTTTGTTTATACACGCATATCACAAGTTTTCAAGAAAAATCTTGTGTTAAGATTCTTAACACATGTTTTTATAGTCCTTAACACATGTTTATAAATCTAACCATGATGTATGTTGTAAAATAAGGTGAAATAGGTTACTCTTGGACCGGGTCTTGGCCTTAAATACGCACTCATACATCCCTATGTATGTGTGTGCTCGTGGGTGCCCATATATATGTGTTTCAAGGCATATTTACCAATGTACATACGTGTATATACTTAACTAAAACATTGAACTTTTATCACAAAACTTGAGTGTTTTAGGTTGTTCATAGCCAACACATTGTGTTCACATGGTTGTGTTCGAGTGTGTGTGGGTTCGGGTGTACACTACATGTAGCCAAATTAACATATGGAAAGAAAAGGATTCGGTTATGATACTTTGAGTGTATAGCCGAGAATACAAAGAATAATAAGCTAACTCCTCTCTATAAAACTCCTAAGTGCTAGATGAATACTTGAGACTCCTAAACGGTGATGTTAGTTAACCAAAACAAGCCTCTTGTGCCACTTGATCTTCGGTCGGGGGGGGGGGGTTACCAAGAGGAGAGGATGTGGTTTCCAATTGTTAGTGAAACATTGAGAGTTTATGGTGTGATCACAAGGTGTTACTTGGCCCTATATATAGCCGATTGGTGGGAGGATGGGCATGGTCTCATTGGTTCACAATTGGGGAAGGTCAACTCTTTGTTTTCTTAATGTGCATTCTCCTAGAGACCTTGTAAGAGTAATAGGTTGACCTTGAGTTTTGGCTTAGTTTGTAGGGGTGGGGTTAGCAGCCGAAAGACATAGGGAAGGAGCAAGATACTTTGGCAAGGTTGACATTGTGGGAATGATCAAGTGTTTTATGTTTTGCCATCCTAGTGCAAGTGGTTGACTAGTGTCCTAGGGGATTGTGTGCACACCTCTTTGGAGACTTCTTGGGGACCAAAAATAATGAGACAAAAATGAGCTTTTGTGGCAAGTCAACTTAGTCTTGAGGTCCATGTGAATTGTGTTGTTGCCATGTTAGTGTAAAGCATGGATGTGTGGTGTGTTATGGATAAGAATGGTGAGTGTATGGTGAGTGTGTGTATGTAATCGTATGTATGTATGTATGCATGTGTGGGAAAGGGAGTTGTTCATTCCCAATGTATTTTCATGTGTGTAGATGGTTCGTACATAATGTTTTTGATGGTTTTAGGATGTCAACTTGTGTAAGGTATAGCTAATGTGTGTCCCTCATTCTACTTTGGTGTTTCCATGGAAAATTGTAATGTAAAGCATGGAAACTTTGGTGTTGTGTGTGTGTGGCCGTGAATATGCATACACATATATAAAATTTGGATTTTGCTACATATAAACTTGTCTATGGATGATACATATATATATGCTTCCCAACTAATGTCCTTTGTATACAAGTTTAATCATTTTTGTCGAACAATGCAAGTGTATAGTTCATGTAGATGGACATTGTTTGATTTTGTCCTTTCCGGGGTGACCATTTGGAAACGTATGTTCAGTTGCATGGATTTCTAACTGTTAGAGTTGTGCATGGGATTCCTATAGACTAGCATGAATTGTTGAACTAACTGAGGCCTTAAACTAACTAGTGGGTCTACTTGTTAGACTACATGCCTTGAGATTGACCCGTTGGAACCCTGTATGTCCCAACTATGGTGCAAATGTTATCATGTAAAGCTATGCACACAGTGATCATGTAGCTAGGTGTACGGATATGACCTGTGATTTCGACGGGTGTCACAAAGAGTGGCAATTTGAATGGAAGAATCCTTACCAAATGAGATTGGTTTGCTCTCCAATAAATTTATACTGTTGTTTTGTTTTGAATGGTCAATTGGAATCACTCACGGATCATTGCAGTATCTGTTGGGAATCATGGTATCATATACTAAGCGGAAGCGGTTTATATATTTTAACAAAAGTCGATTATATATATATATACATATATATATATATATATATATATATAGGATCCGGATATTTTGAGAACTCCTATGAGTTATGAGAACCATAGGAATTCACTTTATAACCACATACTTTTTTTAATCAAAAATGAATATGTGGTCCATAATTAATCAACAATAAAATAATGAATAAAATATTAATATACTTATACGTGGATAAAAATCCCTTGCACCGGTGTAAATTGGCGTAAATTAATGTATTTTTTTATTTTTTTTACAGCGGGGTTTACGTGTTTTTACACGAGTGTGCAAATTTTTTTTTTCGCATTTTACGTCGTGTTCTCACGACTCATCGAGTTCTCAAAGTATCCTAACCTTATATATATATATATATATATATATATATATATATATATATATATATATATTATTATTAGTTAATTTTATAAACCCAATTAATAAATAATATAAACAACCATATGGGGTTTAGTAATCAACCTTTGACGACTACTCCGGAATTGTAACACGCGGGTTATAACGAATCCTCGCTAGTAGGAAGCTCACAACCGAGCACAAACTAACGGGGAGCAACAACTTGCAAAGGAGAGGTGGCGACTGTGATGGTTTGGCAACAACAAGGGCGGCGGCCCTTATGGAGTCGGCCGAAGGTTTCTTAGAGGGGAAGGGAGTTGTTTTGTTAAAAGGTGTGACTAGGGTTTGCACCTTAATCCCCTTTTTATAAAAACATAATCTTACACTAAGCCCCCTTGTATAATATCATAATATTCCTTAATATTAATATAATTAATATTAAGTCCATCGAGTTCAAAACTGTTATTATTTCACAAATAATAACTCGCCTACACGTGAACTTATCTGATTCGTGTACCAACATGTAACTCTTCGGATCGTGCCGAGTTGGGTTACGTTGACTTTGACTTTAATTACGATCGAACATACTATATGTCCAACAATATCATCGTGCCACCGGTATTACCACGCGAATATATTCCATCACCGGTATTACGATCGGACATACTATATATGTTCAGGAGGAAACTCATAATTATGAGAAAACCCTCTTGTGAGATTCGAACCCAGGACTTTATAATCCCTAAGTCTTATCCCACCACTAAAATATCATTGGGCTATAATGCCTTTTGCAAATTTATACTGATGTTATTTATTGTTTTAGTTCCTTTAAAAAAACACCAGAAAGAACAACCACACTAAGATGGACCTAGAGATGCTCCACAGGAACTAGGATTGTGTGATCTAGCTTTATATTGTATTGAAAGGAGGAAACGAGACAAAGGAACAAAGTATTTGATAATGTTTGTTGGGGCCACACGTGGGCATTGAATAGATATTGTCAAGCTTGTGTGTCTAGTGGATAGAGGGAACCAAAACTTTTTATCAAAACTATTGCTTTCAAGACAATCGTGTCTTGTAGGCCAAATGAAATGAAGCCATCATTAGTGATGTTACATCTATACACACATATAATCATGGGCTCATAAATAATGCATTATTATTAGTAATAATTAACAAATGGTTTATTTATTGTTGAATGATGTGAGTTCTATATATTTAGATAGACTAGCAGGAACCCACGCGTTGCGATGAGGCTGTGTACGTTGCGGGTGTTTTGATTTAGTTTTCGGATTATGGTTGTGGCATGTTAGTAAGAAGTTTTTACAAGTTTTACTGTGTCGTTTCCAATTAAAAAGGATGTATATTTTCTTTACTAAAGAGATTCAGGCTTAAAAAGAAAATGCTATAATTTAATAAGCTCTAAAGGTTCGACCCATTTGTTGTTTCTATTGCAAAAAGAAATGAGTTTTTCTTCCTATATTGTTTCATCACATGTGGTCTTCATTAAAATGCAAGATGAGGGTACTAAAGACAACATGTTATCTGTTTATCAAAACCCATATTAAAAGTGAAATTTGATAATACATCATGCTAAATGGGTCGAGTTGGTTAACTGATTTTTTTTTATTTAACATTGTTTCCATGAATTTGAACAAAACGTTTTTTTTAACATGTGTAGCAAAATATAATGATGGAAATTAAAACATAGAAACACATAAAAACAATAGTAAAACCATTTGTGAAAAGGTAAGACTTTGGATGTGGGATTTTAATGATGACAATGTGTTCCGGCTATCTTGAATGTGCGTAACTAATAATGCCAAACAAAACTGGACAGTCACCTTTTAACTATGCCAGATGATATGATGTCTAGCAATCTATGTAACAAGATTTGAAAAAAAAATGACAATTTTACTCCTGTTAACATAAAAAAAAAAAACAATACCATCGTGAGCATCTATATTAATAGCTATGTGTGTTAAAATGTTGCTAAAATTTAGTAAAAATGCAGTCAAATATGTAGTAAAATGTTGTAAAAGATGCAGTAAGATACTGTAATAAACGCAGTCAAACATGAAGTAAGATGCTGTTAAAAATGCAGGTAAATTGCAATAAAATTGTAGTAAGAAAGGGGAGTTAAAGTGCAGTTAAAACGTCGTATATTGTAGTTAAAAATACAGAAAAAACAGAGAGTACAATGCATTAAAATGCTGAAAAAATGCAGTCAAGTATTCATAGAAACAAATAAGAAACAGTAGTAGGCAACTAAAAATACAGCTATAGGGAAAACATGTTTAATGGGTCAAATAAGTTTATACATGAGTATCTTATGTGCTGTAATGAGTGTAAAAGCTGCCATGCCACCGGGTACATGCTAAAATTAGTATAAACACATATGTTAAGTTGGGTCAGTTGGGTTGGTACTCATATATCTTATGTGCTTAAATGAGTATAAAGTGAGTATAAGCGCAACTGTGATACCGGGTCATGTGACCAAACTCGACCTAAACGAAATCCATCTATATAACCTTACACATTGTTTTATGACCGATTTTTAAATCTTGGCATCCTATTTTAACCTAAACCATTATTGGCTATTGCATTCCCATTATTGCATTCCCTTTAGATGCCTCATGTTAATTCGGTACTTTTTTTAATTTCTTTGAATGTTATTAACTGAACAAATGCATAAAGTACTTGAAGGAAAAGGTGTTATGATAGGCAAAGAATAAACCAACTGAAGATTGCTCATGTTTATATAGAAAGGATCCTCGTGCATCTGATGACCTTATTCCTAAAAAGATTCAAACTTCAAACTAAAGCCATACGAATTCAAGCACCAAGAAACCCAACAAAGCTAACAAATGCAAAAAAATTTAAAAATAAAATTAAGATATTAAACCCCTGACGGGTCAGTTTCTTGTTTGGGCCTCTTCAAATCGTCAGAATCTTATCAATCGGGAGCTGTCTGTTTACGTTGCTAGATTCTTCTCTTTCAGCACCTACAAACACAAGTTCAATTCGTTTGCATGAGTTAAAAAAACCCAACAATACAATACAAGATGGTCCTTTTAAGTTCTGTATAGGATATGTTTCATCAAGATCGCATGTTATATACGGATTCAACTTTGCAAATATAAATGCCTAATTTTCCAGCTTATTAAAACCTGCTATTATCTTTCTAAATCTTTTATTAACTTAGTCAGAGAATAGAAGAATAATTATTCAAAGCACACAAGAAATAAAAGTACTTGAAAGTAACACGGGTTATTATAGGCAAAGAATAAAACCAATTAAAGATTGTTCATGTTTATATAGAAAGAATCAAGATGTATTTGATGACCTTATCCCTAAGGACCAATATAGATTTAAGCAGCAAGAAACCCAACAAATCTCCCAAATTCAAAAATAAAAAGAAAAAAAAATCAAGAAACCAAACCTCCAAATGGCAAGGTTGTTCAAGCGTTTTCAATTAGCCGGAATGTTGGCGACTCTTAGCTCTCCATTTGCGTCGCTTGATTGTACTCTTTTAGTGCCTATACACACCACAATTGCAAACCCAGTTAAAGGTTTACTAACATGATCAAAATTCATCAATTGATTAAGTAATCAGGAGGATATCAAAATGTACGAAACAATATTCGTAATTAGATTTACAGACGCAGATGACAAAGAAGTGGAACGGAGGAGTAGGGTTACTACTGAATAGGGAGGGGCTTTTAAATCAAGCATCCTGGGTAACAGACGATGCTTGATTTATTCACTTAATGATAGAAGATTGTTCACATAATCTTGGCCTGTTAACAGAACATATTAATGATTTAGAATGGTTGCTTTAGGCATTTGTACACTTATCATCAAATGTTGTAAAGCAGGGTATAATGGGAAGAAAATGGGTAAAAGCTAGGGATTTATACTTGTGGCTTTTAAGATGCCATCTTAAAATAATAGTGAAATTACCTTGATGCCCATCTAGAATGTATTATATAATAGTATATAGTATATAAATACTCCATCTAAGAATAATCTTTACTTTTATTTGTTTTTATATAAAGGTGGCCACTTCCTCGTTTTCATCACCATTCAATCCTTCTATTCTGACACCTCATCTCCGTAACTAGAGTCGATCCTAAGAATTCAAGTGTCTATGCCGAGCTGAGAAAAAAGGCCCTTACGTATTATATAAAAGAAATAATTTTTAAACGAAAAGTAATGTTATAATAATAAACATAGCAAATATATAGTATTAGAATAACATACCATAATAGCTAAGCAATGATTCGTGAAACTCTCCTATAACTTTTTTAAATGACGATTGACCGTATACTTTTTTTTTATTGTTATATTATTATTTAAATTAGATTAGATAATTAGATGATTGAATATTTGGATTATCAACCTGGATCAAATTTGGCCAAATACAAGTTATAAGGTTTTAGATATATCATAAATGACCAACACGTTTTATAGTTCTAAATTTTTAGAGATGACTCAACAAGTTTTTCGTATTCACATTTTTAAACAAACACACACATATATGTGTATACATATGTATAGTATTAAAAAAATGGCCCTCTGAAATTATGTGCGTCGCCTGGGGGTGCGGCTCGCCACCCCAAAGGCCGACACTGTCTGTAACTTGAACTCCCAAGTAATCTAATTAGACGATAGGGTGTGGGACTCGGTGGAGATTCGGTGAGCTGAGGTGGAAGGGGAGACCGAAGGTGCACACCGCCCCCGTCGAAATTAGATCGGCACATTCGTTGGATATCCACTGATCACACCGACGCAATTTTCAAGGAAAAATGGAACGTTTGGAATGGACCGTTGAGAATTGACTGTTTGAAAAAAAACCTTTGCAGGCGCGATGGTGGAAACGACAAAAATTATGTTGGAGTTTGTAGACAGTGACGACGAAACAACTTCGGAACCAAGAAGAAGGAGCGCCGCATTAAACGGAGATCGTGAGGGTATAGTTTATTTCTTATATTTTTTTGTTAAATTTTTTAATGTTATTAATATTTCATTTCTTATATTTTTAATATTTATTTCTATTATTATATTATATTTCTTATACTTTTTATTTTAATTTAAGGTGCACATGAGCGTTTGGTGGCTAACTACTTTGTTGAGGACTGCATATACACAGACAAACTATTTAAGCGCCGCTTTTGAATGAGTCGCCGATTGTTTCAACGAATTGCCAATGACTTGGCTAATTATGATGAGTTTTTCACACTACGATATGATGCTAGAGGAAAATGAGGTTTTACGACGCTACAAAAATGCACTTATGCACTTCTTCAATTGGCGTACGGGACTGCTAGTGATTCATGGGATGAATACTTAAGGTTATCTACTAGAATGAGTCCGGAGTGCTTGTATGGGTTTTGTGAAGATGTCGTCAAGTTATATAGTAAAGTTTACTTGCGTAGGCCAACGAAGAAAGACATTGAAAAGATCTACGCACACCATGCAGAGAGACATGACTTTCCTGGCATGCTTGGAAGCATCGGTTGCACGCATTGGCCATGGCGTAATTGCCCCACTACATGGAAAGGGCAGTTTACGCGGGGTGACGAGGGAGAGCCATCAATTATTCTAGAATCTGTTTGCTCACAAGACCTTTGGATTTGGCATGCATTCTTCGGAGTTGTTGGTTCATGTATCGATTTAAATGTTCTAGAAAGATCCATGGTTTTCGACCCCATGATTAGAGGTACCGGTCCTGAGGATTCTTTCATGCTCAATGGGGTAGAATATAAGCACGGGTATTATCTAGCGGACGATATATACCCAAGTTATGCATCTGTTGTTAAAACGATACAAATTCACACGGATGAGAAAAGGAAAAGGTTTGCGAAGTGCCAAGAATCAGCAAGAAAAGACGTCGAACGGTTATTCGGTGTTTTAAAGGGGAAATGGAATGTAATTGGGAGACCCGACGTTCATGGCATCCAGAAAACTTGAGATATATTATGTACGCTTGTACGATACTACATAATATGATAATCGAAGATGAAGGTCGCGCGATATGTGAGTAAGACCCGAATGACGTTGAAGACGTCACGGAGCCGATTGACGAGGCACAGCAACAATCAAACAGGTGGACATTAGAGGATAGTACTGTGCACACCAACCTTTGCTCGGATTTAATCGACCATATTTGGAACAATTTCCATGTCGATGATGTTGCTAACGAGTAGTTTGTATTTTTTTAGTTTCTTTAGGTTTGTATTTTTTTATTTAAAATTGTTTTTTATGTGTTATTCGAATTTTTTTAATTTCTATGTAATTTGATTTTTAATTATAATGAAAAAAATATTAATGAAATATAAAATTTATAAATATAAAAAAAAAGAAAAATAATAAAAAAGGGAAGGAGGAAGGGGGAACCATTTCCCCTAGAAGGAGGAGAAGAAGGGGAAGATAATGTGGCGCCGATGTGAACAAAGGGGAGGGAGCGTGAAAAGGCACCACACCCCCCATAGCCTTAATTGAGGCGATGTGTCACTTGATCACTTGAACCAATAACAACTTCTTATGAAATTCCCACACTTCCTTCCACCAACAACATCATGCCACATGTCTTCTTTCACCAACAACCAATACATCATGCTCGAGTTCACCATTAAGACCATGTGTAGTGGTAAGGGGAAAAACATAAGGCCCCTGATTCTGATTGGTCCACGTGGTAGTTGAGTCAGCATGGGGTTTGAAGTGAAAAAGGGGTGTAGTGGTAAGGGGAAAAAAGATAAGGCCCCTGTTTCTGATTGGTTGTTTATTTTATTATTTTTATAATTAATTAACTCAAAATAATTAAAATAAAAGACAAATAAATATAAAAAAAATTACAAATAATATTACAAACACACAACAAATATTAAAAAAAAGTTACATATTCCTAAATTACTTATTAAAACACTAGAAAATCCTAAACTACTTATTTAAACATTACATAATTAATCCTAATTTTCTCCCATATGGAAAGTAATTGTCCCAGTCCTCGAGTGTGTACTCCGGCGGGGACAGGGAATGATCGCTACCGCGACCATCGGATCTCGCATCCAAGCGGATCGAGCAGTACTCACGAGGAGGGGAATAATAGTAGTTGCCTTCCTCTTCCTGAGCAGCCCTCAGTGCTTCATACTCCTCCTCGGGCTCCCGGGGAGGAGGGCTTGGGTGGGGTTGGGGTTGGGGTTTGGTTGGTTCTCCACAAACTGTAGCCGACCCATTCCCCAAACAACCATATAATAATCTACAGCCCACACAATCTCGTCTTTAGTAAAATCAGCATATGGGTGTGGGGGAGTATATCCTGGGAGTGGAGGAATGGGGAAGAAGTTCAGAGAATTTGTAGGAGTAGAAGAAAACACTTGTTGAGGAGGAGGAGGAGGAGAAGAAAACACTTGTTGAGGAGGAGGAGAAGAAGAAAACACTTGTTGAGGAGGAGGAGGAGGAGAAGAAAACACTAGTGCACGAATCATCGGAGATTGGACGGCTCGGCAAGATCGTTTGGATATCCACCACCCATAACTGGTTTGTAGTGTGTTTGTAGTGTAGTTTTTAAAAAATTATAGTCTAGTGTTTTTGTTTGTGTAGTTTGTATATGTTTGTGTGGTTTATATATATATATATATATATATATATATATATATATATATATATATATATATATATATATATAGGGTCAAGATCGTGTACAAAGTGGTTTTTTTGTGAGAAGTGTGAGAAGTATTAAAAATTGATACTTAGGCATCATTTTTTGAACTTAGTCGTGATGTTTTGGATTGTTTTGCCTATAAAAACACCAAACATAACAATTAAAAACCGAAAACAATGTATTTTAGGCTTAAAACTTAAAACACCATGCTAAGAACATTAGCAGTGTGTTTTAAGCGTTAAGTAGTGTGTTTTAGCTGTTTTTTAAATTTAATTACTATAATACATTGTATTGTGTTTTAGATTGTTGTGTTTGGTGTTTTTCAAGTTAAAACAACCTAAAAAATCATTCCTAAATCCAAAACATGATGTCTACATGTTAATTCTTAGTCCTTCTCACACTTCTCACGAAAAATGTACTTTGTACAGGATCCTAAACCTATATATATATATATATATATATATATATATATATAGTAAAAAAATAAAAATAACCGTTCAAAATTAACGGTCCAATTTTCAAATCTTCAAACGGTCCATTGGCCATGTGGCATGATATGATTGGTAGTCAAAATTGTTGCAGAGCGTTATTTTAAAAACGCCCCCCCTTTTTTGCCCAATCCCCCCCTAACGGTGTGGGGGGGGGGGGTGGGCGCTATTTTTTGTGTTTCACGCCAAATAACGCTTCCACTACAGGGGTCTAAGTGAAATCATCACTTGCCACTAAGGTTATGTTAGGATCTGAGTTTGTTTGTTTTGATTGTTTAACTAAAAGATGGTAATGATGAAATGAAAATAGAATGAAAGTGCAGCGGAATAATAAACTGTAAATCAAAACAAGAGAGTAAATGTTTTTAGATCGAATGCTTTCATTAATTCAAAGATTACAATCGTACAAGTTACTCCCCCTCAGCCTGATCACACAGTGTTTGTCAGAGAGAATGTTTTGTGTGTGATGCAATAGAACAGTACATGCACTGTTCTATTTATAGACTGACTCAAACCACTGATGACCTAGGCTGACGTCACCTAAGACAGTGACCTCTAACAGAATAACAAACTTAAACATCTGCTATACAAACTACTGTTACATTGAAAGCACTGATAATAAACAGCTGTTGAAGATAAACTCTGATGGGTCTTGTAACCACTGCTGGAGCCTAAGTGCTGTTGGTTCCAGCAGTGCTTTGGTCTTCAGTACTTGTATCAGCTGTTGCTCTTTATCAGACCTTTGATCAGCAGTTGTTCTTCATCAGTTGTTTCCTCAGCAGTTCTTTATATCAGCAGTTGTTGAGCAGTTGTTTGGATAGAACAGTAGTTAGGGTCAGCAGTCTTTTGGGAGAAGCAAGTTGTAAAGACTGTTTATTCAAGGATCAAATAGATAGCATATTTTGGCTTTCCAATCATCTGTTCTTCTCCAGGTCAGCAGACCCAACAATCTCCCCCTAGAACAGATGATGCCAAAACTCAGCTTTATTCATTGATCTTTATTTCTCATCAGACTTTCTCTGATTTGACCTTTGAATTGTAGTTCAAAGTTCAAAGCAAATAGGTCTTCTTCATCTCTTTCTAGATCCAGATTTAGCAGTGCTTGGTGATCTTCTGCACATAGGCTGTAAGCATCATCCATGCTGATCTTCTGAACCTTTCCATCTGACCTGAGCAATGTCAATTCGTGGTTGTCTTTGTTGACCTTCCACTTTAGAATTTTTGAGTCAGTGGATTTGCTGAGATGAACCTTTATTCTTGATGAGTTGGGTGAAGGTGGTCTTCCAATGAGTTCTCTGAGTTTCTCTGTTGTAGGATCAGAGAAATAATGTATTTGATTGAAGAGCCCTTCCTTGATAAATGTGTCAGCAAACTTTCTTTGATCTTCCTCTGACATCTCCTTCTGCTTTTTGAACTGTCTACTTGCAGCAGCTGTGAGATCAGAGGTTTCAAGTAAGCTGTCCAGATTAAAAGTCTGTTGGGGTCTCTTCATCATTGGCTCATCAGTGTAAATTGGTTTTCTTGGAAGGCTGGGATCCTTCTTTCTATTCTCTTCCAGACTTTTGTAGGTTTCAACCAATCTTAGCTCTGACCATCTGGAAACAGACCTCATCTCCCCATAATTGGCAGCTACAATCTCCTGCCTCATCCTTTTGAACTTCAAGGCTCTGACTGGGTCTCTGCCTTTGCCAAAATTGGGAGTGGAGACTTTAGCTTTGGGATCTTTGGCCATTTCTTCAATTCTGATCAGTTCTTCTCTCAAAGCATGAGTAGTCCAGCCATTGAACTGCTTTTTGTTTGCTTTGTAAGGCTTGGTTGCCATTATCTGTTCAAGAAGGGATTCCCTTACCTCCTTTTCCAAATCTACACTAAGAGGCATGGTGGACATGGAATTGCTCAGGGTCTTAGCAAAGTCTTCAATCCTTCTGAGTTTGCTAAGCTCTGCTGAATGGATGCCCTGAGCAGTCCTGTCATCCTTCCCTTTGCATTTCTCCCTGATGATGGCATCCACCTGTTCACCCTTGTATTTTAGATAGGTATCAATGTTGAGGGGAACAGGGAAGTTTGGGAGAGATGGGAAGGATCTTTCAGATGGTTGTTCAGTATTGTAGAAGGATTGTAATTCCCCCTTGAGTAGATCAAGTTCAAGGGGATACTGAACAACCAATGGTGTAATGGTTGGTGGTGGTCTATGGGATTTGAATTTGGATGTATGTGGTGAGAATGATGTGAGTGGAATGGCTGTGATGGGAGGAGTGGATTGGGCAGTTGAAATGGTGGTTGGTGATGTGTGTATATTTTCATCATGCACAACAAAGGTTGATTTTCTCTTCCTTGTGTACATGATTTTTGGTGAGGGTGATTTGGTAGCAGTGGTTGGATTAACATCTGTTGGCCTTTTAGAAGAACCAGCAGATGTTGGGGTTTTGGCTGGTGATGTAGGTTTGGTGGTTGTTTGTTCAGGTGTGTGTGTTGGTATAGTGGTTTCAGTGTTTTGGGTAGCAGTGGTTTCAGTGTTTTGGGTGGCAGTGGTTTCAGTGGCAGTGGTTTTATCAACAGAGGTTTTCAACTTAGATGGTGGTTTTCTAACATGCTTGGCAGGTCTTTTCATCCTTTTAGAGGATCCCACATCTTCAGTTTCCCTTTGTTGTTTCTTTTTGAGTTCAATTAATGACTCTGCTTTTACTTCCAAGGTGTCAGCCCTCTGTTGTTTGGCCTGAGCAGCCTTTTCAGCTTCTATGTTTGCAGAGTCATCTACTACCTTATTCTTTTCAGTGGTTTGTGGTGGTGGTGCTGTTGGTGTTGCTTGTTGTTGTTGTTGTGGAGCTGATTTGGTAGACTCTGGTTTCTTGGCAGACTTGGCTTGACCTTTTTGAGAAGGAGGACAACCAAAAGGATCTAGTTTTGGTAGCCTATCTCTGCCACTCTCCCCCTTTTTGGCATCATCAGCCGTGAAAACATCATCAGTTTCATCCCTGAGGATGGTGGTAGGGGCAGAGCCAGTAGTCTTCAGCAGGTGATCCTTGATGGCTTTGATGTCAGCATGGGTATCTTTGTACCTTGCATCTACCATATTCCTGATCTCAGCCATGTAGGTTTCATGTGTCTGATCAGCCAATTTTCTGTGAGCTATGATGATGGGGGAAACGGATTTCCATAACTCATTGGCTAAATCAGCAGTGGATGGTTGACTCTTGGAGAGATCTGCAATTGAGCTCAGCAGAAGCTTGACATCAGATTTGATGTCAGCAACAGAGGTTTCAATAACAGAAACTCTGTCCGTCAATTCTTGGTATTTTGACCCATCTCCTAAATTAATAGGATCATCTGAGTCCCTACCAGTGGTAGTTCTACCTGATTCAGGCCTAATAGGTGAATCAGATGCCCCTTTGTCTTGGTACTGGGGACTTCCAACTGTTTTTGGAGACACTATAGTGGCTTCAACAGTTGTTGCCTTCAAGGGAGTCTTAGCTATGAAATCACTGTCCTGATGTGAGACAGTGGTCTCTACATCAGTAGTGGCTGCTCCACTTGAAAACTCACCTAGAGTTTCATTGAACCCAGGTGGTGTAACCTCCTCTCCTGTTTGTGGGATAGCAGATTGAATATTCTCAGGGCCAGTCACTTGTTGGAGTATACTCTCAGTGACAGGTGGAAGAGAGGAACTGGGATCTTCCTGAGATTTTTCAATTGCTTCAAACAGAGGTTGCATTGTTTGTGGGACATGTGATGGTGAGAGTGGTGGAGTAAGAAGAGAATTAGCCCTGGGAGAGGGGCTTGTGAACATATGGTCAAGTGACTCATATGCATCATGATGTGTGTCCCCTTGGCTTACAACATGATCCTTTTGAGAGGATTCATGAGGAGTTTGGTCAGGTGGAGGTATGTCCAACTGTTGTGAGGAAGTAACAACAGTGGTTTCAGGTTGCTTTTGTTGTGCAACAGAGGTTTCTTCTGGTACCTCAACATCCAGAAGCCTCATTTGTGGTTGAGTGGTGGTTTTTGTGGATGGATGTTTCTTTTTGGAAGTGGCTGGTGTGGGTTTCACAGCACTGGATGTAGTGCCATGATCACCAGGAGCAGTGGGCTCAACAACAGAGGTTTTGACAACAGTTGTTGCCTTTGTCCTCTTTGTTTGTGTTTTAGAAACTTTTGACACTTTAGACACTTTTTCTTGGGTGCTTCCACCCAGCATTCTTGTGAAAGTTTCATCATTTAAGCTTTTCATTTGCATAGCAGCACCCTTTTTGAAAACTTTTTCTGGTAATAATTTTTGTAAAATTACACTAAGAATTCTTGGGTAAATAAGAAAAGCATTGTTTGACCCAGACTTGACTGCTTTCACATTTGATACCAAGTCCATGAACAATCCCTGGGAAAGATTGAAGTCAGAGTTTGACAACATAGCATAACCCAGATATTGCATCCTCAATGGAATTTCATTAAAGGATGTGGACTTAGCAGAGACACAAAGAAGAAGAGTATGGAAGAAAAATTTCATGACTGGAGGGAAAAAATTTTTGAAAAGAGTTGATCCAGTCATCTGACCATCATACCCTCTTTCTTGGAACTCAGTGTGAAGCTCTGTTTTAGTAAAGGAATCCTTACCTGCCAGGTCATTTAGTGTGAAGGTTGTGGATATGATATCAGGGGTAATGACGATACTGGTTTCTCCAATTTTGGAAATAATGGAGGTAGGCTTTTTGTCTTGTAGTAAAAACTCAGCATTCAACCAAAATTCTTGGAGTGTATCCAGATAAATGGGGGCGTTGGCGGTTAGGATGGGTAAGTATTTGGAGTTAAGGAAAATGTCGATGGTGGAATGAAATGGAGTGTTGTCATCTGTTTTAATCAGATAGGGGAGACAATTGTGTGTAGCTTTTGCTTGAAGATCCATTGTAATGGATTTCGAAGGTGAAAATGATTGAAGATTGATGAAGGGTTTGAGAGTGAAGAAGGCGGTTTACAATATTTTGAATACAATGAGACAGTGTAACATCTGTTGTGGTAAAACAGGGTTTTTATAGGCTCAATGAAACCGCTGATGTGGCCAAACCTCTGCTTATATGAGCAGACGTGGCAATCATCTGATGGATGTAACATCTGGTGGAGAACAGCTGTTTTGGTAAACAACTGATACAAACAGCTGATGAATCCAACCGTTGGGGTTTTTTTTTTTTTTTTTTTTTTTTTTTTTTTGAATATAGTATATATATGTAGGCGGACAGTTGTTTTATCTGAACAGATGTTCTGAAACAGATTTTTCAACTAACAGTTGTTTTATCTGATAAGATGTTTTGAAACAGACTTTTCAACCAACAGTGGATATGAATGAAACAGTGGTTGTTTTATCTGATCAGATGTTATAAACAGATTTTTCAACCAAACAGCTATTAAAAAATTGAATTTCTGAACCATTTTATTATATTATTTAAAAAAATTTATTTGTTTAATCCATGTTTAACATACCAATTCTGGAAATCAGATTTGTAAAGGTAGATGTGTCTAAAGCTTTTGTTAACACATCTGCCAACTGATCCTCTGTTGGAACATGGTGTAAAGAAATCAAACCTTTTTCATAGCTGTCTCTGACAAAATGATGTCTTATGTCAATGTGCTTGGTGGTGGAATGAGAGACTGGATTCTTGATGATATTTTCAGCAGCTTGGCTGTCCAACATGAGTGGAGTCCTAAGTGCAGTTATCCCAAAATCCAGTAGTTGATTTTGAAGCCACATGAGTTGGGCTGTACAGCTTGCAGCAGCAATGTATTCAGCTTCAGCTGTTGAAGTTGAAACAGCTGCCTGCTTTTTGCTTTGCCATGAAACTAAGGCATTCCCTAGAAATTGGCACCCTCCTGAAGTGGATTTTCTTGTGGTGTGACAGCCAGCAAAGTCACTATCTGAATAACCTGAAAGCTCAATGTTTCCATTAGCAGGATACCAGATACCAAGTGTGGGAGCACCTTTGAGGTATCTGAATATCCTTTTCACAGCAATAAGGTTTGACTTTCTGGGTGAAGCCTGGGATCTGGCACAGACACAGGTAGCAAACATAATGTCTGGCCTAGATGCAGTTAGGTACAATAAAGACCCAATCATACATCTATAATGTGTTTGATCAACCAGTTCATCCTTGTCATCAATAGTGAGCAGCTTGACTGTACTCATGGGTGTGCTACATGGCTTACAATCATTCATCTCAAATCTGGTTAATAAGTTCTTTACATATTTGTTTTGGTGAATGAATGTGCCATTTTGCAGTTGTTTCACTTGAAGACCAAGGAAACACTGAAGCTCACCCATGGCACTCATCTCAAACTCTGCTGTCATGAGTTTTCTGAACTCTTCACACATTTGGTTACATGTGGATCCAAAAATGATGTCATCCACATATATTTGAACAATCATTAAGTGTTTCCCTTTCCATTTAAGAAATAAAGTTTTGTCAATTTTACCTCTTGTGAAGCCAATGGATAAGAGAAATGTGGAAAGAGTTTCATACCAGGCCCTTGGTGCTTGTTTGAGTCCATACAAAGCTTTGTTGAGCTTGTAGACATAGTCAGGATGGAATGTGTCTTCAAAACCAGGTGGCTGACATACATAGACCTCCTCCTGAATTTTGCCATAAAGGAAAGCACATTTGATGTCCATCTGATACACCTTTATGTTGTGGTTGACAGCAAAGGCTAAAAAGAGTCTGATGGCCTCTAGTCTAGCTACAGGAGCAAAGGTCTCATCATAATCTATTCCTTCTTCTTGTCTGAAGCCTTGAACCACAAGCCTGGCTTTATTCTTGACAACAATACCCCTTTCATCAGTCTTGTTTTTGAAGACCCACTTTGTTCCTATAGGACAAACATCCTTAGGAAGTGGTACAAGCTCCCATACTTGTTGTCTTTTGAACTGAAGGAGTTCTTCTTGCATGGCTTCTACCCAACTGTTGTCTTTCAGTGCCTCTTGGTACTTGACAGGTTGTGTGAGGGATAAGAAACCTGCAAAAAGACAGATATTTGAGGATTGGCTTCTTGTGAGCACACCCTCTCTGATGTTGCCAATGATTTGGTCTGGTGGATGAGCTCTTAAGTAAATAAGATCTCCTTGATATGGAACAATGGCATTTTGAGGTGATGGACAGAGGTTTGGTGACTCTGTTGGTGTAACATCTGTTGGTACTTCTGTAGTGCCATCAGATGTTTGAAATGGTAATGGAGGAATGGGTCCAAGTGGTGTGAAACTTGACTGACTTTTGTCAACAGATGATTGACTTTTGTCAACAGATGATAGGTCAGTGGTTGTGAGGGGTGAGGCAGAGGTTTGAGGATAGGACTGGCCAACAGTGGTTGACACAGCTGTGGCAGAGTTTTGACAATTGTTTTGAACAGCTGCTTCCTCTGATGCAGAATAGACTTTGTAGTGACTGGGGATCACAACATCTGTTCTGTAATCTTGCTGTGGAGACTGTGGAATACCTGCATTGTTAGTTTTAACAGTGATATCTTCAAATTTGAATTTATCTAAATCAAATAATTCAGCAGGGTTTGCAGGGATTTTCAGAGATGAAAGTTCATTGAACTTAACATTCAAAGTTTCTTCTATTGTCTTAGTCCTTGTGTTAAACACTTTGTAGGCCTTAGCAGTAGAAGAATATCCCAGAAAATAACCACAGTCTACTTTGGCTGCAAATTTTGAAATGGAATCTTTAAGATTTAAAATGAAACATGGGCAGCCAAAGATTTTGAAAAATGAGATTAATGGTTTGATTTTGAACAAAATTTCATAAGCAGTTTTTTGATGTCTGGGGTTGATCAAAACTCTGTTTTGAACATAGCAAGCAGTGTTTACAGCTTCTGCCCAAAAGGACAGTGGCAAACCAGAATCTGCTAGCATGGTTCTTGCAGCTTCTATAAGAGTTCTATTTTTCCTCTCAACTACCCCATTTTGTTCTGGTGTTCTTGGGATGCTGAACTGCCTCACAATCCCTTTTGACACACAGAAGTCATCCAACTCCTTATTTTTAAACTCTGTTCCATTGTCACTCCTGAAGACTTTTACTGGCAAGTCATATTGCTTTTCAACCTTGGTGACAAAGTCCTTCAATATACCTGCAGTCTCATCTTTAGAGTGTAAAAAGTAAGTCCATGTAAACCTAGAAAAATCATCAACTATGACAAGACAAAATCTCTTTCTTCTTAGACTCATGATTTTAACAGGGCCAAACAAGTCCATGTGCAACAATTGTAAGCACTGACTAGTTTTGGACTCATCAATGGATTTGTAAGAGCTTTTATGTTGTTTCCCTTTTAAGCAAGAAACACAATGCTCATCACATTTAAATTCTTTTGATGGTAAACCTCTGACAAGGCTTTGTTTTGAGAGTGTGTTGATAGTATTAAGGTTGGTATGACCCAATCTCCTATGCCACAATTCTGTCTCCTTAGTGGAGGCAGCAGAAAACAGACAGACATTTGCCATAGGATTGTCGTTTAACATATCAACAACATACACATTGCCACTTCTATGAGCAACAAGCTGTGCTTTGCTCTCAGCAATAATGGTATCAATCTTTTTCACCACTTCTGGCCCAATAATCTTACAAGTTTTCTTTGTGAAAAATGAGCCATAACCTTTGTCACTCATTTGTGAAACACTCAGAAGATTAAACTTGAGATTATCAATAAGATTGACATTTTCAAACTTGAGTTTTCCTGCCTGTACAGTCCCTGAACCCAACACCTTACCTTTAGAATCATTACCAAAGGATATATCACCCCCTCCATGAGCCAAGAAGTCCAGAAGTAGGGCTCTACATCCTGTCATGTGCCTGGAACCTCCACTATCTACATACCAAAGACTATCTAAACAAGCAGAAGCTCCCTGCACATCAGTAAATGATTAGTTTTGGTGAGTGTCCAAAGCCAAATTGGCTTTGGATGGGTCCTCAGATCTTTCAGACTCAAGCTTTGGAAGGTGATCAGTGGTTTGGACCAATTTTTGAATTAAGGTCAACAACTGCTGCTGACCATTTGCCAGTGCTTGTATGTCAACACTTGGGGCAGCAGTTGTTTGATCACTTCCTGACAGATGATAATACCCATATGGATTTCTGTTCACTCTTGGTTTAGAGGGTCTTTTTGGCTCCTCATAAACATGTGGCAGACTGTGACATGGAGGTTGACCATAACCTCTTGAGTATTTGCTTGTGGGTGGAGCATCTGTTACTTGGACATCTCTAGAAGCAGATGTTTCAAGCCTTTTTGTAACAGATGTTTGGACAGGGGTGAAGGTCTGTTTGGGCTTTCCTTTTGGAGTACTAACCACAGGGTTTGCAAGAGTTTTTGCTTTGTATTCTTGTATTTTTACATCAAAATTTTTGAGATACAAGCACTCTTTAGTCTTGTGATTCTTTTTCCCACATATTGAGCATGTGGCTTTGGAATCACATTCACTTGTTCCTTTGTTGATATCATATGCTTTTAGAAGAAAACAGTTTTTGGTGACATGATTCTTCTTTTCACAGAAATCACAAAACAAGTTAACAGTCTTTTCTTTCTTCTTCCCCTTTTCAGTTTTCTTTTCAACAGATGTTTGAGCATCTGCTGGAGAATCTTTCAGGGGAATGACTTTTGCCAAGGGAATGACCCTTGCCTGAGGAGCTGTTTTTCCCTCAGGAGTTTTAAAATCTACAGGTTTATAATTCTCAAGAGTATCACACTCATCAGACCAAGTAGGTTTAAATTCATACTTTTCAAGTTCAGCAAAAGATGAGGAACCTTCTGGTTTTTCAAGAACAATTTTCTTACCATTTGGTTCAGTGATTTTAATCTCTTGACCCTGCAGGTTTGTTGGTACTATCTCAACAGACTTTTGACTCTTTGTGTCAGTGTTTTCAAAAGCTGGAGCAGTGGTTGCAAAACCAAAGCCAAACTTCACATGACTTTTGGTTTGTTTGTTGAGTAGCATCTCAAAACCTCTACATGATTCCACCCATTTTTTACATTCAACTTGGGTGGACTCAAGCTCACTTTTACAACTTTGATATTTTGTTATCATAGTTTGGAGCTGGTCTTTGGTTATAGTTGCTTCATGTTTTAAACTGCTAATTTCAGATTCTTTTGCAGTTAAACTTGTTTTCAAATCTTTTGTGAGTTTTTCAAATTTAACTTCATCATCCAAAATTTTCTTTCTAAGGTTTTCATTCACCTCTTTGATGTTAGCAAATGCTATTACACATTTGTCAGAACACAATTCTTTAAGAATTTGAGGAGATACCTTAGCAGCAGCCATCAAAGCACAATCACACTTGCACTCACATTCATCAGATGCACCCCAGGGATCTGAGAGATTCACAACCTCTTCTTCAGGTTTTTCACCTGCAACAGCTTCACTAACAATATCATCAGTCACAACATCAGATTCAGTTACCACTTCCTCAGATTCAATCTCATCTACCATAGCCATGAAACAAAAATTTTCTGGTTCATTTTCAGCTTTGGCAACAAGTGCAAAATTCTCATCTGTTAGCTCATCAGGTAGACTGCTCCAATCAACAAAACCTTGTGTAAAGAAGCTCTGTTGACTGGTCTCTGCAGGAGCAGAGGATGGAGCAGCAGTCGTTTGTACAGGTGGTTGAGCAACAGGTGTTTGCACATAATGAATCTGAGGAACAGTGGTTTGGACATACTGGACAGGAACAGTGTTTGAGGACTGTGCAAAATGAGCAGTGTTTTGCACATTTGGTCCAGGGGTATTATAGGAATTCTGATAAGTGTTGGTCTGTGGTCTTTGATTTGGATAGGTTATCATAGGTGTACCATGTTGACCCCTACATTCCCTAGCAAAATGACCAAACCTATGACATTTATAACACTTGATCTTTGATTTATCCAACCCAACCTTAGATCTGCCAGTCAACCCTGGAAACCTTCTCCCAGTTTTCTTGTAAAAATTATTAGTTCTTACACTGAGAAGGGCCAATTGGTGCATAATGTCCATTTCTTCCAAATCATCAGGGTCAAAGTATTTCAGGTCATCATACTCAAAGGATATATTGTCAGATGCCTGTATATCACCACCACTTGCTGTGAAAGCATAGTTTGGTGAATAAGAATCAGAGTTAAAACCTGAGTTAAAACCTGAAGTTATGTCAATAAAATGATCATAACTCTGATCCTTTGTGTTTCCAGGCACCTCATCATGACCCAAAAGTGCTGTATTCCCAAACACATAGTCATCAGACACTTTTCCAGAGTCCTGGAGCTTCTTTTTCTGGTTAAGCTCTCTTTCATAGGTCAAGAGCTTACCATGAAGCTGGGTCAGTGATAGGTCTTTAAATCCTATTGAGTTTCTCATTACAATAGCAATAGTGTCCCATTTGTCTGGTAATGATCTTAAAAACCTATGGTTCAAAGTTGAATGAGGGTAAGTAAGACCAACCAATTTTAGTTCACTAATTAAGCAATTAAATCTCTCAAACTGTTGAGTTAATGACTCTCCTTTGACATGACTGAATGTTTCATATTGTTGGTTAAGTATTTCACGGTTGTTTTCAATAACCTCCTCAGTCCCACCAAACTGCTCTTTCAGTGCATCCCACAACTCCTTTGCACTGTTACAGTGTAACAACCCAGCATATATATCATTGGGTAGAGCCATGGCCACAATACTGAAGGCCTTAGCATCTAGCTCAATTTTCTGAAAATCCTGGTCGGAGTAGTTTTCAAGTTTCTTTGGCTCAAACACTTTGGGATCTTCAGTACTCGGCACAGTCGGAACATGTGGTCCGAAGATAACCGACTTCCAACACCCAGTGTTTTGTTGAGCTAGATCATGGCTCATCCGACGTTGCCAGATATTGTATTCAGATCTGACAAGCATCGGTGGCTTGTTGTTCGTGCCAGTGTTATGTGGATCGTGATTGATAGAAGCCATTCTCTGATTTTTCAAAAAAACAAAGTCTGTTTAACAACGGTTGAAGCGAAATTAAACTATTACTCTGTTTTCAATCAAACTGACAAACGATATCAATAATTGTGAGCTGATTATTAAATTGATTTGTTAGATCGAATTTAATTGACCAAGCTCTGATACCAATTGTTAGGATCTGAGTTTGTTTGTTTTGATTGTTTAACTAAAAGATGGTAATGATGAAATGAAAATAGAATGAAAGTGCAGCGGAATAATAAACTGTAAATCAAAACAAGAGAGTAAATGTTTTTAGATCGAATGCTTTCATTAATTCAAAGATTACAATCGTACAAGTTACTCCCCCTCAGCCTGATCACACAGTGTTTGTCAGAGAGAATGTTTTGTGTGTGATGCAATAGAACAGTACATGCACTGTTCTATTTATAGACTGACTCAAACCACTGATGACCTAGGCTGACGTCACCTAAGACAGTGACCTCTAACAGAATAACAAACTTAAACATCTGCTATACAAACTACTGTTACATTGAAAGCACTGATAATAAACAGCTGTTGAAGATAAACTCTGATGGGTCTTGTAACCACTGCTGGAGCCTAAGTGCTGTTGGTTCCAGCAGTGCTTTGGTCTTCAGTACTTGTATCAGCTGTTGCTCTTTATCAGACCTTTGATCAGCAGTTGTTCTTCATCAGTTGTTTCCTCAGCAGTTCTTTATATCAGCAGTTGTTGAGCAGTTGTTTGGATAGAACAGTAGTTAGGGTCAGCAGTCTTTTGGGAGAAGCAAGTTGTAAAGACTGTTTATTCAAGGATCAAATAGATAGCATATTTTGGCTTTCCAATCATCTGTTCTTCTCCAGGTCAGCAGACCTAACAGGTTATAGCCTAGTGGTAGAGAGAAAATCCTCTTTTAAATAAGGTTGAGAGTTCAACTCTAAAAACGTATTAAAAAAATGTAAGAAAAAAGAAGAAACAATTGCTCGAATACTCCCTGTGGTTTGCACTTTTTTCACCTATAGTCCCAAAGTTTTCAAAATTACAGCCATAGTCCTGAAACAGTGAATTTTTTTTAACTCGAATAGTCCTTGAAGCTAACTGAGGTTAAATAATCCAGTTAAGTGGGATTAAAATTACTAAACTACCCTTTCTATAAAACAAAAATAATATAACACTAGTGGGCCCCACGTTTTATAATTAAATATATAAAAAACCCTTAATCCCTACACCACCACCACTAACTTCATCTTCCCCACCCTATCACCACCACCCACCACCACCAGAACCCAACACAACCACCACCGCTATTATCCTCCACCACAGACACATCCATCACCACCTGACCCACAACCGTCCCCAAAACACCATAATCGAACCATGCCTTCAATAACCACGACAAAAAACGAAGCCTCACCCACAATCACGACCGGATCTAGAGCAACCGACACCATCGATCACCACAGCCATCACCGATAACCCCACCATCAACTCTACTACAGCCCATCTCCTTAACGCGACCGCAAAACCCACCGAAAACCACGTCTATTTCTGCTATTTCTGCTCGTTCTCAGGCCTAAACCACTGTTTCTATGCCCGTCTCGGGCTTAAAATAACTACGCCGCCACCACCGAGCATGGTGGTGGCCGGCCACTACTTAAAGGGAGGAGGAGAAAGGGAGATGAGAGAGAGATCAATGAGAGAGAGAGAGAGAGAGAGAAGAGAGAGAGAGAGAGAGAGAGAGTAGAGAGAGTGTGTGATGGGTTAGGGTTTCATTTGGAGTGTTGTGGCTGCAAGAAATGAAGGAGGTGGAAGGTAAAGGAGCTTTTATATCTAGGGTTTGGTTGGTGGGGAAGATGAAGGGTGGTGATGATGGTTTGAGGAGGTTGTGATTGTTTGTGGAGGTGGTGGGTGGGGGTCAGTGGTGGTGGAGGGCGGAGATGGGTAGTGGTGGTTTATGGAGGTGATGAGGTGAAGAAGATGAAGTGTGGAAGATGAGGTGTGGGACCCACATTAATTAGTATTATTTTTTATTAAAGTAAGGGTAGTTTTGTAATTTCACATCCACTTAACTGGATTATTTAACCTCAGTTAGCTCCAGGGACTATCCGAGTTAAAAAAATTCACTGTTTCAGGACTATGGCTGTAATTTTGAAAACTTAGGGACTATAGGTGAAAAAAGTGCAAACCATAGGGACCATTCGAGCAATTTTCTCACAAAAGAATGTAATAAATTAGCAGTAAAAAAAAGTGAAATCATTACTTGGCTGTGATCAACACACTTGTGACAGTGCATCACTGTTCACTTGATCAGTAAATCCAAGGCTCTATCACAATAATGCCCTCTTCCCTTTATATAACTTGTTTTATAAATTTATAAGGGACAATGAATTTTAATACTCCCAACTATAGCTTATTGGCGGATAATACTCACAACTATCATCTTGGTCATTAGCACTCTGAACTTTCAACTTGTTTACTTTTATCACTCCCAAACTAACTGAGGTCTAACCCGGTTAGTCTTCGTGGCAAAAATGTAAAAACCACAACTTAAGGGACCATTTTGAAACTTATTATTATTATTATTATTATTATTATTATTATTATTATTATTATTATTATTATTACTATCATTATTATTATATAAAGCAAAACACAGATCTATCTAGAGAGAGAGAGAGAGGGAGAGAGAGAAAGGGAGATGAAGCCACCTGCACCACCACACACACCGCCGCTGCACCACCACACTCACCGTCACCTTCTCCGGCAAAACGACCACCAACTTCTCCGGCGAAGACCACCACCGTCTATTTCAATGAAGCCATCTTCTCTAGCGACAACCACCATCGTCACGACCATCTCCGGTGACCGGAGCCGACGATCATTCCTCTCCGGTAAGTCCTCTTCCTCTACTGTCCCTCATCCTCCTCCTTTGTTTATGTATAATATCTCGGTAACGCATCTGCGTTCATCTCCATCATCGAACCATCACCCTTCCCAAACCCCACCATCACCACTTCTCTCTCTCCTTCAGCAACCGAACCCCGCCAGAGCAACAACCCATCAACGAATCAGAAATACGTTGAAGGAAAATCAGTTGTGGGTGTTGAACTCTGTTTCGTTGTTTAAGCCGTCGAATCAGATGTAAATGGAAGGTGCGGTAGTGGTTGTTGTTGGAATTAGGGTACGAAAATTGGGTACGGTGAGGCAGTGGTTGTTAATTTGAATTAGGGTACGAAAAATAGGGGATATAATATGATGCAGAACTGGACGAGTGATAAAAGCTTGTAAATGGAAGGTGTGTTAGTGGTTGTTGTTGGTGGCGGCGGCGGGTGGTCCGGGCCTGTAAATGGAAGGTGCGTTTATATATAATATTATGAATTATATGGATGATGATGAAGCTTGATAGGTGGGGGAATCAATCCGGCGGTGGTGCAGGGTTTCCAGTGAAGGGTGGGTGGTGGTGGTTTTTCCGGTGAAGGGTGATGGTTTACAGAGAGAGAGAGAAGGGGGGGGGGGGGGGGAGTGGGATTTATAAGTTAAAGGTTTATTGTCAAAAATGCCCCTTAAGTTTTGTTTTTTTTTATATTTTGGCCACATATAAGTTTAGGTTTTTACATTTTGGCCACGAACACTAACCAGGTTAGATCTCAGTTAGTTTGAGAGTGATAAAAGCAAACAAGTTGAAAGTTTGGAGTGCTAATAGCCAAAGTGATAGTTGGGAGTATTATCCGCCAACAGGCGATAGTTGGGAGTACTAAAATCCATTTTCCCAAGTTATAAATGAAACGTACTTTTAATTTTACGGAAAATGGAATTAAATCATCTCAATTTTATCAGGTTAAAAGGTAATGATCTCAATTTGAAAATTGAAATTTAATAGGCTTAACTTGTTTTGGTTTTTATTTCACTCGACCAAAACTAACTGGGGTTAACCCAGATAATTTTCTGTTTGATTTTTTTGCCAACCAGAACATTTTTTACACTTGTCATATGCCAACGTGGCATGCCACGTAGGTAGAAAACTAACTTGTCATCCCAGTTAGTTTTGGTCCAGTGAAAGAAAACTAAGGTACATCTATACCCTCCCCTAAAAATCTTTAATCTTAATCCATACGTTTTCATGAACACCTAAGTTAGACCATGTCATCATAGATGTGCAAATGTAGCAAACCCTGTCTAATTTTCTCATCTCAAATCAATTTGATTATGCTTCTACGCCTCCTCCCTTCCATTGTTCGGGTTTCCATTTCTCTAGTTGGTCACATCGTTAGTCTTTCCTTCACATATCCAAACCTTTGTTAAATATTAAACTTGTGATACGAAATATATATAAATTTCTTTTCTTTGTTTATAGTAATTAGCATTCAAAAGTTTTACCTATTGAGTTAAATTATTTATTTAATCATATGATGGAAACGACAAGGTATATGAGGATTTTAAAGAAGTATTTAGACTATTTTGATTATGTCAATATCATATGGGTACACCACAAAATATGCTCCAACAATGTAAAAGAGATCAAACATGAGTGTAAGGAAGACAACTAATTTTGTGATCATGTTTGATAGTAACCCACCTCACGTCATATCCATGCTACCACGAGCATGTCCCTCGAAAATCCAAAGTCAAAATTTCAGATCGTCTTTGTCTCTTCATTTGGGGAACATATGATATTCTTATGTATTAACTAGAATCATCAATAATTATTAGTATTATCATTATCATCATCATCATCATCATCACCTCATTTGGGTTTTTATTAGTTTTCAACAAGTGTCTATATATATATATACACACACACACACACACACACACTTTTCATAATAGGAGAAGCGTGAGTGATGTCAGCAAAACTGATGTGTCAAGATTTTTAACAAAGGAAAGCTGATGTGGCACCCATAGAAAAGGCTTGGATGATGCAAAAGATGACGTCATAAAGTCTGATTACAATATTCAAGAAAAATCATCAGCCACCCATTTAAAGGAATTAAATAATGCCACTTGCAAAATGTGGACCAACAATTAAGTAAAATCACCATTTTACAGTGGAACACCCAAGAACATTTGTTTAGTATAAGGAGTCCATATCGACAGACGTGAGGGAAAGCATACAACTTTTAATTTTAAGCTCCAAATTCAAAATTTGAATTTCTCTGCCCTTACTCAATTACTCTCATCTATGGGGGTGTTTGGGATTGATTATTCCAAACAAATTATGCGATTTGGAAAAGCAGGGGTGGAGCTGCTTATAGATTATTGCGTTTTGGTAGCCTAAAAACTGATTATCTGCGTTTTCAAAACGCAATAATCTAAGAATCAGATTCAAAACGCAATCCCAAACACTCTCTATATAAATGGACAGAGAAGTCAAGAATCTTCAAACCAGCTAAAACCTCCACTCTCTCACAATTCTTGTTTAATAATAATAATATAATCGTGTTCAAATTGATGATTATAAACATTGAAGGTTTGATCGTATTATTTATTTGATTATATTAATAATTTACATGTTTTGTGTTTCATGCTAGTTTTTTATTTTTAATTCTGATTATTTTCAGGTTCATAAATATCAAGTTTCTATTAGAAAAGTGTAATCAAGATGTTTTTGTTTATGCTTATATTCAGGTTCATAACTTTCAAGTTTCTATCTGTTTGTTTTTTATTATATACATGTTTTGTGTTTCATCCTGATGTTTTTTATGCTTATTTTCAGGTTTATATCATTTAGTTTTGTAATCAAGAAAGTTTTTTTGCTTTTCTTCTAAGCTTTTGCTTTTCGGTTATTCTCTTTAATTTAATAAATTTACATATTCTGTTATTCATGCTAATTTTTTGTTTATGTTTATTTTTCAGGTTCATATGCTTCAATTTTCTATCAGAAAAGTTTTTTATGGTTATTTTCAGGTTTATATCATTCACTATTGTATCAAGAAAGTTTTTTGTTTTCTTCAAAGCTTTTGGTTTTCCGTTATTCGCTTTAATTTAATAAATTTTGATATTTTGTTATTCATGCTAATTTTTTTAAATGGTTATTTTTTAGGTTCATACGCTTCAATTTTTTTTATTACTCTCTTCAAATCTTTTGGTTTGTTTATTATTATTTATTTAATAATTTAAATTAATTAATTATAAATGTTTTGTTATTGATCTTCAAGTTTTTATTTATGGTTATTTCAGGTTGATATGATTCAATTTTGTATCAAGAAAATTTTGTGGTTTTCTTCAAAGATTCAAGTTTCGTTCACAAAAGGTTTTTGCGTTTTTTTTAAATATTTTGGAGTTTTAATTTGTAACAACCCGACCAGGAGGGGGCTAGACGAAATAACAGATTGGTAACAGACTTGCAAAACGGAAGCAACGATGACTAATATTTAATGTTTATACAATTTCTAATCCAAAAATATAAATACATAACTTAAATAAATAACCTAATAACTATGTAGGGACGAATCGCAGCGGTCGTCGAAGCAGCTGGCAGGTTGTAATCCACTAGTCGAATAGTTATCAAGCTTAGCTCTAATCCGCAAGTAAAATAGTCTTCATAACGTTCCATACTGGATCATCTATAACTCATACCTCATTTCCAATCCAATCCAATAGCGGTACCTGAACACATGCTTAAAAGATTTTGGTCAGCAATTACACTGGTGAGTCCGTGTAATAGTTAAGTGGATCCAAAACAGTTAATCATTTCAAAAGCAAGTTTACACAGTTTAACACACGTGATGTACAAGCGACCCCTCAACCCTAACATGGACTCTATCTACTGCCATTATAAGTCCTAGCAAAATATATGCCGCAATGGTCTTTAACCTTAGTGGAGGGTTTCTCGGGCCCAACGTCCCAAGTCCACTTTGCGTGGGAGATTCCCAAGTAGTACTACCCACATATTAAGTGGCCCAAATCCCCTGGGTTAATGAGTGTTAGTATGGTTATCTGGCAGCTAGTATTTTGTCACATCAAAGTAAGTTAAATGACACACACAAGCACATGTTCACTCCAAAACAGTAAAACAGAAAAAGGGGAGTGGTTTACGGAACTCACCTTGGCAGCGTATCATACGGTCACATATCATCCAAAGTCAAGTTTCAAAATCACTAGCATGATCCTATTCAAGTTCATAAACATTAGTGCGTGTAACCAACACCGTGGTTACACGTGTGGGCACACTTAGGTTCCTAATCCGAACTTCTATTTGTCAAGTTTATTAACATGTATATGGTTGTCTAAAGTCCCCATTACCTCGTTTGTTAATGTCGCCTTGGTTAAATTATCGAGTCAAGCCCCTATGTTTATCAGAGTCCCAATATCGTATAATAACCAAGTTTCACTAAAGTCCGCATTATTCACCTTATGTCCAATATCCTATCTCTCGATATCTTAATTAAAGTCTCAATAAATGTCCATACTACTTGTCCGAGTGTTTCATTTACGTGTCTAACTGTCCGAGTTCCCATATGTTCTAATGTTTCAAACGTTATTCTTATACCACAATTAATATTAATATAATTCTACGGCCGATCATCTTCTCGTCTTAATAGTTATTATTGGTTTCTTATACACACATAAATATATATAATTTAATAGTCAAGTTAAGTCGAGTTCAAGGTGTCGGTCAAGTCGAGTCCCACACGTGCTTTCATGATAATAATTTATAATTAATAATCTAACTAGCTCTCGTTGATGATATACCTCCCGACACGCCTCTGGTTGATGATGTTGACTGGTCAGTTGACCAGCTTTGACCCGAACCTACTGCCTTTGACTTTTGTTGACCGAGTCAAACCCTGTTGACTCGGCTTGTAGCTAGTAATCACGCCATCATCATCAATAATCCTTCCAACTACTACATGCTTCCCCTACCATTAACAGTCATCATTCTCCAAACATAGTGTTTCAATAAACAATAACTAACACTAGAAATGGAAACAAAAGGGTTTTATCAGGACTAACCAAATGGATTGGAACCCTAATCAGAATCATAGACCTCAGTCGCCGCCATCTTCTCTGTTAACCCCTCCACCGTCGCTACAGTAACCCATCACCATCTGAGCACCACCGAACCACCGTCATCTTCCACAACCTATACACCACTGCCGTCGCTAACTACAACAGTCACCACACCATCAAAACCCATCACCACCAAGCTCCTCCTTCACTGTCAGCACCATGACCCCCCACCAGCGGTCCATCGTACACCACCACAACACCCACCAAGACCACTAATCACCACCTTCGAGCCCCTCCTTCCCAATCACCATTCCTGAACCCGAGACCACGACCGGTTGGTGAACAGAACCGGCTTCTCTTTCCTGATCATTCTTTCTTTCTTTAGATCTGCTATTCCTCTCTCTAGCGTCCCTTTCTCTCTCTACGCTTCTCTCTCTTTCTCTCTACCGAGTTTCTTTCTCTCCCTCGCGTCTCTCTTTCTCTCTCTGTTCTATGGTATGGTATGGTATGGTATGGTATGGGTGTGTGTGTTGCTGAGGAACGAAGCCGCCGGAGATGGTGGCCGGAGCTCCGCCATACGCTGCCAAGGGCCACCGCCCAACTCTCCTCTTGGTCCGGCTCTCTCTCTCTCTCGTGTGGATATGTAATGGGCAGACAAATGGTTTTACAGGGTGTGGTTGAGAGTTTATATAATGGGGTTGGTTAATGGTGTCTAAGAAATCTGAAGGGTCACCGAAATTAGAAGTGGTAACCATAGACTTATGAGAGGAAAACGGACTATGATAGAGCCGTAAACAACTATTTGATATACTTGAATTACTATCGTAAAGGTCGCGGACTTGGTAAACTCGATAAAACTTGGCGTATTTTGATATATGCAGATAGATATACGCTCCCACGATGACTATGATATTAATTGTCTTAATTTTTTTATGAATCTACATGAACGCTATTAACTGTAAATAATTTTTGTAAATAAGAAGTGAACTAACCATGAGAACCAGGTACTTAGCCAAAGCTAGGCGCCGCAATTTGAAAGAGTCCGAAATACCACGGTGAACTTCGATCAACCAAGCAAATAGACAATCCGATAAGTTTATTCTTCCAACCAAATAAGTATTGTCGATCGTATGGCTTGTTATTAGATGGTTCATGTTTATATATATATATTGAGTTCTTCATTTTAGACTGAGAGATAGGAGAATAAAACCATTGCGTTATAGGTTATTTCATTTAGACTTGATTAATATCGATTTTTGCAAATTTTAGTTAAGTATAGTGTATTGGATCCGTAACCACATGACATGATTTGAAGACATCAATCGGAAGGGCGGAAACCTAAGTTCAAGAATTTTTCACCCACTATAATTATAAAACGTTCGCCAAATAAACTAGGATTGAAGCTACATGAGGTAAACGTAGACAATAGTATATGTTCCATCCTTTTAATATTCTAGATTAATTCCAAAACTTTGGGATTAGATCCGTAACATTCTAATATAACGACGAGAAACCCTCCACTAAGTTGAACGACCATTGCGGCATATATTTTGCCAGGAACTATAATGGCAGTAGATAGAGTCCATGTTAGGGTTGAGGGGTCGCTTGTGCATCACGTGTGTTAAACTATTTTGAACTTATGAACTTGCTTTTGAACTGATAAACTGTTTTGGATCCGGTTAACTACTTACACGGACTCGCCAGCGTAATTGCTGACCCAAACTCTTTTTAAGCATGTGTTCAGGTACTGCGTTCGGATGATTATGAAGCATACAGATTATGTTCATACGTTGCAGATTAGAGGTGATGATCGCTAGATGACTTGATAGAAGATTCAGACTATAAGTGTTGCGGACTAGAGTATTAGAGACAAGCGTGGTAAAAGTACAGAACGACTAGTGGATTACACTCCTCAACTGCTTCGACGACCGCCGCGTTTCGTCCCTACATTAGATATTAGTTTATTTTATATCTTGTATTTATAATATTTGGAACTAAATAATTGTACAAATATTTAATATTAGTCTATCGTTGCTTCTGTTGTGCAAATCTGTTACCAAACTATCGTAACGTCCAGCCCCTTCTGATCGGGTTGTTACATAATTTACATTTATGTTTTCTTTATTTTTATTTTCGGGTATTTAAGATTCAAGCTTCTATTCTGAAGAAATCATGAAATAGTTTTTTTAATATTTTTTATCAACATCTGTTGTAGTATTGTATGATGTTCTGTTCATTTTTCACGGGCTTTATTATCTGTTAACAATACATATTGTATGAAGAAAGTTCTATGATATCAATGTTTTCAAAGTATTTCGTAACATCTGTTTGTTACATTACCATTCAAATTCAAATATTATTTTAAGATAGAAGAAGTTTAAATTGTATGAAAAAAGTTCTATGATATCAATGTTTTCAAAGTATTTCCTAACATCTGTTTGTTACATTACCATTCAAATTCAAATATTATTTTAGGATAGAAGAAGTTTAAAATTTAGCATAGTGTTATAAATGAGTTATATATTGTAGCATCTGGTATGAATAGTCGGAATACAAAATATCTGTTCTTGCTAAGTTTGTTTAATTTGACATGTTTTATATTCTGTTTCCGTGCATCTGTTATAGAATATAAATTTAGCAGAATATATAGCAACAGTCAATGTGCAAAACAGTCTGTTGTAAATTTCAAACTGTTTGATGAGAATCGAGCTTTTGAAGCTATTAACAGTTGTAAAAAACAATCCATATGTTATGTTCATTTTTCACCGGCTTTATTATCTGTTAACAATACATATTGTATGAACAAAGTTCTATGATATCAATGTTTTCAAATTAGTTCGTAACATCTGTTTGTTACATTACCATTCAAATTCAAATATTATTTTAAGATTGAAGAAATTTAAAATTTAGCATAGTGTTATAAATGAGTTATATTGTAGCATCTGGTATGAACAGTTGGAATACAGAATATCTGTTCTTGGTAAGTTGATTGATCTGGTATGAACAGTCTGTTGTAAATTTCAAACTGTTTGATGACAATAGACCTTTTGAAGCTATTAACAGTTGTAAAAACAATTCTCCGGGCTTTTGACATTGGTTTTTGAAACAATTAACAATCAAACTGTCACAATCAAAACGATTATTGATTTTTCCTATGGTTTAAACAAAAAATTCTTCTCATACTACCATTAACAAAAAGTTGGTCATTTAATCAGAAGATTAAATTTCAATAATTAAAGTCAAGACATGTGTTGAAACAATAATGTAGGCAACAGTTCATTCTTATGTGTTAAACAAAAAACCCTTACCATACTATCATTAACAAAAAGTTGGTCATTTAAGCATAAGATTAAATTACAATAATTAAAGTTAAGAGATAAAAAAAACGCACCCACCAACATGAACTTGATATTCTAATTCATTAACTATTGCCCATTAAAAAGATTAAACCGTAAAGTCTGTTGCATGCTCTGTTTCAACCATCATGTCCGCTACCTCCGTGTTATCATCATCTTCACCTGAGTGTGCATCATGTGGTTCTTCATCTTCATTTGCTTGGGCGTTTATTCCTTCCCACAGATCTACTTGAGCCTTCACCATCTTCTCCAGATTGACACCAAACGCTGCTTCAGTTGGGTTCAGCAGATAATTTTTTTAGAAAATCCACATCATTTGAGAAACAAATGTTTTGAGGTGTGAAGTATCATGTGTTGCCATCTTCAAACCTAATCCCGAGTTCAAAATTATCTAATAGGAACTCCCAAGAAATCACATCACGAAGTTCACAATTTCTGAACATCCTCCTAAGTTTTCTAACTAGACTGAGTGATTTTTCGTTTTCCCAACTTGCATGGGTACCAATTTTTAAATTTTTTTTTCAGAATTCATTTGCTACAGTCGGTAATTATTCCTTCAGGGGAATAGTAAATTTTCTTTTAGTTTCGTTGTCAGTGAACATCAACAACAACTTATTTTTCTCACACCACCATATGGATAATTCTTTGTTTTCTATCATTTTTTTCTCTTTAGTTTTGGGAATTGGGATTGTTAATTTAGTTGGGAAAGACAAATACGAAAAACAAAAGATATGTGCCTAGATGTGTTGCACTATTCTTCGATTTATAGGAGGTTTGTAGGGTAATGGGGGAGTGGGTTTTGGAAGTTAAATTGATATGGATTCTAACCAAATCGCTTACAGTTTTTAGAAGATATATTTTTAAATAATTATATATATTAAATAAGTACAGACGTTTGGGCGGTTTTTCAACCCATGTCTTGTCAAATTTAATGACATGATAAGATTATATTTTTTCTCTTTTTATCCATCATTTATTTATTATTTTTTATTTAGTAAAATAAATTAGAAGTTATATAAATTGAAATTATTATATATTTATATAAATAATTTCAACAGATGGTTATAATAACTTTACTGAGTTATATTAAAATATTCAGTTTACATATATTAAAATATTAGTTACAGGGAGTATATTACATGTCAATTTTTTAAAAAAAGTTTGTCATTGAAATATTATTTTTTTAAAACATAATACGTCGTCCATAAAAATTATAATTAAACGTTTTATAGATGGTGATATTTTTGTAGAATTTTTATTGTTATAAAATATATGTTCATTTTTTAAAGTTATAGAAACAATAAAATAATATTTCAAATCATTTGTAAGAACAATAGCTTTAATTGTTTAATTAATATAAAATAATAATTTTTAAATTTATCGTATCTTTCTATCTAGATCCTTCATTTGTACACTGCTCATCATAGATATTTAGGTCTGTGGCGACTGTTTGTAATTATGAATTTGAAAAGACTTGTCTAATTTAAATTTATAGTTGTTTTGTTAGATATTGATTACAATTTAACTCTTTCAAAGTCTGTTTTAAGACTCTGGTGACATCATTCTTTAGTTGAAAATTGTAATTGATGACAATTGTTTGATAACATCCGTTGACAACTTAAAAAATATTGTATAAGTTGAAATTAGAATACTTTTCTATACCAAAGTTATTATTAGGATATTGAACATAATGATAATATTCATATTAATAATTTAAATAGATGATTATAATAACTTATTTGAGTTATATGTAAATATTCAGTTTACATATATTAAAATATTAGTTATAGTGAGTATATTTCATGACATTTCTTAAAAAAGTTTGTCATGGAAATATTATTTTTTAATACATAATAAGTCATCAATAAAAACTATAATTACACGTTTTTATAGGTGGTGATATTTTTGTATAATTTTTATTGTTATAAAATATATGTTCATTTTTTAAAGTTAAAGAAGCAATAAAAGACTTCAAATCATTTGTAAGAACAATAGTTTTAATTGTTTAATTAATATAAAATAATAATATTTAAACGTGTAATTATATATTTAAATTTATCGTATCTTTCCATCTAGATCCTTCATCTGTACATTGCTCATCATAAATATTTAGGGCTGTGGCGACTATTTGTAATTATGAATTTATAGTTGGTTTGTTAAATATTGATAACAAGTTAACTTTTTCAAAGCATGTTTTAAAACTCTGGTGACATTATTTTTTAGTTGAAAGTTGTAGTTGGTCACAGTTGTTTGATAACTTCCGTTCACAACTAATGAAATATTGTATAACTTGAAATTAGACTAGGTTTCTATACCAAAGTTATTATTACGACATTGAACATAATGATAATATTTATATTAATTATTTAAATATATGATTATAATAACTTATCTAAGTTATATGTAAATATTTAGTTTACATATATTAAAATATTAGTTACAGTGAGTATATTTCATGTCATTTCTTAAAAAAGTTTGTCATGGAAATATTATTTTTTTTTAAAACATAATAAGTCGTCAATAAAAACTATAATTACACGTTTTTATAGATGGTAATATTTTTGTCATATTTTCATTGTTATAAAAATATATATTCATTTTTTAAAGTTATAGAAACAATAAAAGACTTCAAATCATTTGTAAGAACAATAGTTTTAGATGTTTAATTAATATAAAATAATAATGTTTAAATATATTGTATCTTTCCATCTAGATCCTTCATCTGTACAGTGCTCGTCATAAATATTTAGGGTTGTGGCGACTGTTTGTAATTATGAATTTATAGTTTTTTTGTTAGATATTAATTACAAGTTAACTTTTTCAAAGTCTGTTTTAAAACTCTGCTGACATTATTCTTTAGTTGAAAATTGTAATTTGTCACAGTTGTTTGATAACAACCGTTGACAAGTCATGAAATATTGTATAACATGAAATTAGATTAGGTTTCTATACCAAAGTTATTATTACGACATTGAACATAATGATAATATTCATATTAATAATTTAAATAGATGGTTATAATAACATAATTGACTTATATTTAAATATGCAGTTTACATATAATTGATTTGTATTTAATGATAATTGATGACAATTGTTTTATATAAATACAAACGATTTGAAGATATGTTCCGTAGATGTGTTATAATATTCTTCATTTTATTGCAATTTTGTAGGCAAATATCCGAATTGATTGGCAGTTGAAATGATGTGGATGGTATATATTTAAAGTATTAAATATAGATCATTTGTGGCGATATTTCAAGACAAAACTTTTAAAATTTAAAGACATTTTATGATTAGTTTTTCTTATTTAATCCATCGTTAATTTATTAATTTTTTATTTACTAAAATAAATAAGTATTTATATAAATTTCCAAGAGATAGTTTTTAACCCATATATGTTAGAAAAATATTTTAAATAACGCATGTTATTTAACATATGTTGTGAGAAAAGACATTTTGGGTGTTAGAAAGCTTTCAATGTATAATAAATTGAGAATTATGAAAAATAGTGTTCAATATTTGTTTCCATAAGGAGTAAAGTGTAAGTTTTGAGTAACCTTGTCAGAATTTGTCATTATTACTTCTACTATTAAAATATTTAATTGAATTGCAGCTATTATTTTGGGCTCTTTTTTTAAAGATATGTCTTTTCAATTTTGCTGACATATTATGATTATATTTTTTCATTTTTAATTTATATAAGATATGCTTAAATTAATTCAAACGATTTGTGGTTGTGGGCTGGAAAGTTAATGTATGAAAAATTGAGAATTATGAAAAATAGTGTTCAATAATTGTTTCCATAAGGAGTAAAGTGTAAGTTTTGAGTAACCTTGTCAGAATTTGTCATTATTACTTATACTATTAAAATATTTAATTGAATTGCAGTTATTATTTTGGGCTCTTTTTTTAAAGACATGTCTTTTCAATTTTGCTGACATATTATGATTATATTTTTTTTCTTATTTAATTTATAGAAGATATGCTTAAATTAATTCAAATGATTTGTAGTTGTGGGCTGGAAAGTTAAGGCGCTGTGGATTGTAATCAAATCGTTGTCAGTTTTAAGAAAATATGTTTTCAAACGATTTTTGTCGGTTTTTAAAATTTTGTCTTTTCAAAATTTTTGAAATGTTATCATTATAATATATATTATAATATAAATATATATTTAAGAGTTACATAAATTAAAAAGAAACGTTTTTTAAGCAATATATCTTAAACAAATACTTTAAATAAGGTCTTTTATTTAATATATGTTTCGTATATAGACATTGGACTTTAAGAGATAATTCAATATATTTGAATAAATGAAAACCCTGTCAAATATCGTTCAATATTGTTTAGTATAATGACTAAATTTTAATTCTTGAGTAGTATTTCCATAAATCGTCATTCATTTGTTAGTTATTAATTTTGTATTTTTTATCTTATTTAATTTATGTTATTTAATTTACCTTTAAGTTATTAATTTTGTATTTTTTAAAATTAATAACAAATTACATTACATAAAATGAAAGGACATAGATTTTGTTCCACATCTGTTAGACATATATTTTTGTTATAATATCTGTTATTTAATTGATTTTTTTTAAACAGACTTTTGATTTTAAGATTCATTTTTACATTTGAATAATTGAAAATATTGTAAAATACTGTCTAATGTTTATCATGTAATTAATACATTTAACATCATCAATTAGTTCATTAGCGTACCATTTTAATTTAATAAAATATATAAGAAGTTATATAAATTTAATAAAACTATTTAGCAACATCTGTTTCACAAACATTTTAAATAACATCTGTTATTTAACAGTTCTTGTGTCAACATACTTTTAACTGTTTGTAATATTATAATATTAAATTGCTGTTATTGATGAATTGTGATCATTTCGTTGTTTATTTTTATTTTTGACTGTATAATTCCTCACATTACCATCAACAATCAACCTCCTTTCTTCTGAACTCAAGATATCCAACAATTCTTTCAAAGCAGGTTTTATTTTGAAACGCTTTTTTTTTTTTTTTTACTTTATTTTTATATTTTTGAAGTTAATTACAATGTAATTATAAATTAAATCTTTACTATCAAGTATTTTTACTTAGGGAATCACTATAATAAATTGTATGTGTGTATGTATACATATCTTAAAAAAAATAAAAATACAGAAACTGTTATTATTAGTTCGTTTAATAAAAGTAGGTCTATGATGTTTCCTTATTATTTTTATTTTCACATGTTACAATTATTGATTAAAATAATTTGTTTATTAGATAAAGAAGCATGAGTTATTCGTTCTTTGAAATTCTTCACATACCAAAACTCCTACATTTGGTAAATTATTCATTATCAAATATTAAAAGTAATTTTAGATATTTAAAAATATTTGTTATGATGAAATTTTTTTGTGTTTGTTGTAGGCAATAAGTCCATCTTATGGTAGGAAATATCTGCCTAAGTCAGATGAAGATAGTCCTGTAAATATAACAGTACATGATGGTCGTTCTTGGAAACTAGATTTGGGAATCAGGGATTTAAATTGGGTTTTCTGTAATGGATGGAAATATGTAGTTGATGATTTACAGCTGACAGCAGGAAGTTTTTTGATGTTTGATCATGTTAACTATGATACCTTTAAATTGACTGCATTTCCTGTTACACCTGAAAACGCAAAGTTGTATCAATGGAAGATATTGTTAACGTCTATTCCAAGTGATGCTGAAGGAAAACATGTCGACTCTTTTTGTCATAGATGTGTTGCTTCCTCATTGAAATATCTGGTAAGTAGTTCATGTACATTATACATTATTGTCTTTGGTATTATATATATTTTTAATGTAATTCAAAATGTAGATGTTACCAAAAGGTTTTGTTGATAAGGCAATTGGACGAAAGTGGAACCAAGGCCATTTTAAGATTTTCATAAACAATTTTGTTCAGATGGAAGTTACTATTGAAAGGAAGGGAGATTCGCAGTTTTATATATAACAGAAGGATGGAAGCAGATAATTAAACTCATGAAGATAGAGGATGGTCAATTTATTGTTATGAAATATATTGATGATTTTGCTTTTAAGTTAATTGTATTTGATTTTTTGCATTGGCGACATTCACTTGAGGATGTAGAAAGTAGTGAGTCTGATAAAGTTGATAATGATGAAGATGATCCAGATGATAATGAAATTTTAAGTGATGAAGTTGGTGGAAATGATGTGGTTGGTGAAAATCCACAAGGACCAGTACCACAATATGAGTATACAGTTCCAAGCCGAAAACTCTTTGTAAGTTACTTTTATTTATGTATTGGCTATTAAGAGAAATTTATATAATATAATCTAGTTTTACATAACTAATAATTGCATGTTATTTTTGGCAATAATTTGAAAGCGTCTTCCTGCGGAGTATGCAAGGAGGCTTGGAGTTGCTGATACCATGAGAGTTAGGATTTTAAATTTGGAAGAAGAACTTATAATCATGGATTTGAGAGCAGAAAAATCCAGAACAGGTGTACGATATGCTATTAAGAATTAGCGAGTTTTCTTAGATGATAATGGAATTGTTGTTGGGGATTTATGCATATTTGCCCTCGATGAAGATAAAAATAGTTTGTTATTAATTGATGTTCAAAAGCATTGAAAATTTAAAAGGTTATTAGCAAAATAATATTTGTGTTCAAACAATATTTTGTAATTTTTGTGATGTAAGTTTGTTCGTTTACAACAGTCTTTTCCTACTTGGTAGTTTTTCAACACTTTTTGCAACAAATTTATGTTATGTCGTCTTTCATCTGATACATTATCTGTTATCAACAGATATTCTAGCCACAAAGTCATAATATAGCAGCGGTTTCAGAGTGTTGTGTAATAGATGTTTGTTACATAATTCAAATCATTTTGTGAAATTTATTCATGTTCTCAAAAGTAGTAGGAGTTCAAAAGTATAATACAAAATAGAAAACAAATACAACAATCATAACATTAAATAATTGAAGTTTACTGGCTTTTGTTCAATATAAAATATAAGAATTTTGAAATGTTAGCCTCCACCATGTCAAGAATCAGAAGTTGTCTTGATTTTATAAAACTGAAGTAGAGGGTATCTCCTTTTGTTATGCTATTATATTTTGAAAAAATAGCCTAATCCTTCAGCACATATCTCTTCGTATTCCCATTCTTCTCAGACTTGACAGGTAACAATTTTTCTTCTCTTTTTAATTTCTGAATTTTTATTGGTTTTAAATTTGTCTTCAGTTGGGCTGATTCTGCAACATCGTTTGCCAGTCGCTGCATTGATTATTTTGTTATTTCATTTGTCAGATTTTTATAGTTAATATAATACAAATCATCTTTAAAATAAAAAATAACTTATTATGATTAATATAGTACCATTATGTTTTCCCCATGTTCAACTAGAGTAAAGTTAATCACATCATTAACACTTTGATGTGAATCATGTTTCGTTTCTTTATTAAACTGTTTGGATCTCTTCAAACTTGTTTTAGGATAGTCTGTAGCTTCTCTTTTATTAGATTTGTTCATTTCTTACCTGTTCTAAATTTTGTATATGTTTTGGTTTTGGATCTTCAGGTTGTTGTTTTGGAGAATATTTAACCTTCAGTTCTGTGTCCTTTCTATAAACTGTTAATTTCCATGTACCATTGTCAATTATATTAAATATAAAAGTGTCAGTAAACTCCAAGCTAAATGCTTCTAATAGATGACCCCATCCTTCCTTCAGAATATAAGATTTTGTATGTCCCAAATTCTAGATCTGTTAGTGCTAGTGATTGTTATCACTTAGAAACACCTATTGATTAGGTGTTTTAAGTGACGAATCTTTGCAAAACTAAGATACTAGATAATCTTTGTAAAACCGACACACAAGATGAACAAAATCAGACTTCCATTAAAGATGAAACATTGATATACCATGGAATTATAACAAGTACGCACCCTATGAAATTCTTGTGCTATCAAGATGACCAAAAACCCTAACCCTAGTGAGCTGCATATGTGCTCTATATATAGGGAAGTCTGATGGGCCTACGCACTTGACTCAAGTGCGCAGGGCCTTACATTAACTGTGCAGCCCACTACAAAACCCTAGAAACTATGGGTATTTACATAATCAGCCCCTTGGCTTACCAGACACATCATAACCTACCAAAAAGTCTTTGTTCTGGTAACTGTGGTCTCAACTGAACCCAACAATACTCCCCCTAGACCACAGCTACCAGAACTTCCTCTAACGTCAGTCGATTAACGCATCACTTGTCTCCCCCACTTCACGCTCTTCCTGCACAGGGGGTTCTTGAACAATAGCAGCTGCAGGTTCTTCTTGTACAGAAGGCTCTTCAGCAATCATTTCCGGGGCAACAGCTACTTTAGGTTGAGTTTCTTGTTCAGCGACAGCTTTAGCAGGCTTTTCTTTAGCAGCTTTTTCCTTTTGTTCTTTGGCTATGTCAGCTGCGTTGATTCTGTTCACCACATCTAGCAATTCTTGTTTCAGCTTTATCGCACGATCAACAGCTCTCTGGAACAACATAGCTTCTTCAAACAGTGCATTCCCTGCTCCCACATTGATCTTTCTTGCGAACAGCATAATCAGGTCAGACAGATTAAGAATGAATACATCCACTGGATCAAAAAGTCTCATAATCTCAGCATTATCCTTTGACTTGATCACCGCTTCACCAGTCAGACTGTCATAGAACCATTTCTTGAAATCCTTCAACATTACCGGAAGCTCTTTACGTATCGGAACCATGGTTACAACTTTGGGAGGATCTATCACATAAGTAATCCTACCTTCTCCAGTAGCAGGATCATTTCTTTTCTTTGAAATTCGACACTTCGGTTTTTGTGGCTTGAAAACTGTGAAATCTCTAACACATTCTCTTTCAATCATACTTGCAAGACTGCCTCCAATGGAGTTGTGAGTAGGATTGATAAACTGTGCCTTATTGAGCTCCCTGATTTCCCAACGAGGGAGAGATTGCAAGTCATGTTGACTTCTGAAGTGCTGAATGACTCCCCCTCGACGCTTGATCACAAACAACCTCTTTGATTCATCATACTTCCACGATATAATTTTTTCTTGATGAGCTTCTTTGGTGTGGTGGATGTTTTGATGAAAAGCTGGAACAGTAACCTCTTTTCTTAGGAGCCATCTGGGCCGTTCTGGACTGATTTTGTGACCATCAGCCGTTTCATACACAGTTGCCTCTTCTTCACCAAACTCTATGAACGTCTCAGGAATCTCCTCTTCACTCACTTCGTCCACATCACTTTCTTCAGCAATCCTTTCTCTTTCTTTTTCTTCTTCTACAAACTTTCCAAAGTCAAACAGCTCATCAGATGACATTCTGGGTTCAATGTTCTGTTTTTTCTGCAGATCTTGAATCATATCAAACATCTTCATTTGCACATTGTTTTGGAACTTTATGAGGTATCTTTGATCTTTAACAATCTTTTCAAGGCTCTTATTCTTGTGTTTCAACTTTTTCAGCTTCCTTTTGAGTTCCTGAGTGTTGTGTACTGATCTTTTCAGGGTACAAATCTCTTTTGCAGCAGTTTTACCGACCTCTTTCACCAATGTTTCATACAGTTCCTGATGCACTGGTTTGGGACGTCGTGCGGCAGGAGCTGAAGAGGACGGCTCTGTTGGTTTCTTTGTTGGAGCCTTGGGGATTGGAGCCCTGACAGTGGATGGCCCCGGTCGATCCTGAACACCAAACATAGATTCAAGGATCTCCTCCTGTTCAATATCTTCCTCAGTCATGACAACTGGAGCTTCAGTCTCAGATATACCCTCTCTTCTTCTTTTCTCTGCCTTCTTCATTTTAGCAATTTTCTGCAAATCACATGCAAATTCCAATTGTTCTTGAGACTGTGATTCCCTACCTTCTGCCAACAGACCGGGCCTCTTTTTCGATACAACCTGAGAAGGAGCTTCTCCCATTTCCAACCTTTTACCTTTGGCCTTTTCTCGTGCTCTTTCTTCACCAGTTTGTGGAGCGGAGGAAGGAGCTGTTTCAGAAGGAGCTGTTTCAGGGGCAGCTTGACATCTAGCTTCTTCCATGTCTCGTTTCTTCTTCTGAATTTTGTTGTACAACTGTTTTATGAAGGGATAGCGTTGAGCTGGGTACATACTCTCATACATGGGTTCCCAGTCTGTCGTGTTACATTCAGAAAAGAATCTTCCAGCTCTGGCGAAATTGTACACTCCATCTTGAGGCAGGTTTTCGTGTTATGCATTTATCATCATTTGCACGAACCTCGGAAACATAGCAAACTTTGTGGTATCAGCTTAGGCGTTCTTAACCATGAAGTCAAAAATCATCCTAGACAAATTGAACTGTTCGTTCTTGCAAACTTTGATCATTGCACTAGACCATTCTGGACTCAGTGCATTGTATCCTCCTTTTCCGTGGCAGAGAGTCATAGTGAATGTGTGGTAGATTAGTTTCCAATCTCAAGTTAGCTCACTTTTCTTGACGTCGCTTCTTTTGTCAAAATCTCCCTTGTAATTTTCTTGAATTCTCTTAAAAGATCAGCTTTGACTAGGTGTTTGTAATTTCCCGGTTGATCTCCAAGCATTAGCACACTTCTGATTGTATCTTCTGTGATGATCACAGGTCTGTTTCTGACAGTGGCGTTGATTCATCTTACACGGTCGATAACTTCATATCTCCCAGATCTCCAGAAATCTTCAATGTGATCTATGTAGACTGGCAAATTGTGTTCCACAGCATATCCGATTCTGCTTCGACGGATCCAAGCGACAACGTCTCTGAATTTGTGATCATCTGTGTCGAGATTGATAGCCTGGTTGTGCATACCTCTACTATCCCACGGAATTGCCATCTGTTCCTGATCATGTGCACGAAACGCAAGTTAGAATTTTCGACCCTAAGCAAGTAACCAACGAATGATATCTTAGACTTATACGGACGACGGATTTAGACCATTTTAATTTATAGTTGTCTTTGATATAGTTAGATGGATTATCATGGCTTGAATGTTTTGGTTTTAAAAATGTATGATAAGTACGCAGGTTACATATGGTTTAGTGGTCCATAATCAAATGAAGTCCAATGTTAAGTGCGCAGGTCACAAGTCTAAATACGCAGTCCAATCCACAGTCTTAGGTTATCAAGTACGAAAGTCATATGAGTAAAAAAAGTCATAAGATTAAGTGCGCAGAACATTCAAAAATTGAGCATGGTAACCCTAGTGCCTTGACAGACCAAGTTGTGTGCTTCACAAGCACGCAGACACTTAAACTCTCGTTTAAGATTTTGGTACGCAGGTCAAGTACGCAAGTAATTAGGGTTTCAACAGATAGAGTGTATGAATCAAGTGCGCAGTTTCATGAAGCAAGTGCGCAGCTTCAAGAAACTAGTGCGCACTGATGAACTAAATTCCCAAATCCAACAACTGAATCCTTCAAAACAATCTCGTGAATCCTGTAAGAACAACAACGAAACCGTCAAAACCATTATCTACCTTAAAACGAAGATAATCAACAGAAAATAGAGAAGATAATGTGGATTAGCAGGTGGATTATGAGTGTTTAGTGGGTTTTTAGGGTTTAAAAGGTGAAGAACGAATGAAGATGATGATGATTTGGGGCTGATTAGGGTTTGAAACAAGAATGACTGTTATAAAGAAAGAAGTTATTGTGTTTATATATACACAGATATGGGCCTGCGCACTTAAGATAAGTGCGCAGGGCTCAGTAAGTGCGCAAAGCCCAAAACTAAGTAAAAATAGAATTTAAAGAGTAGGGGTTAACCGTTTCTCACCTTTTGCACACAAGATCATACTAACCATACCTGGCAGATCATATTTCAACTTTTCGTTGGATAGCTACAGCCCAAGAAAAACTGTCGGTATACTTGTCCACTTAAATCCATGCCTCTCGTCTTTCAACATACGTTTGGTGATGAGATTTATCATGTTTTGGTAATATTGACGGAAATTTTGTGGACCCCACTAGTGCTAGGTATAAGCCTACCAATCCTCAAGGTTTATTGAGTTATAATGATGAGAGCTTCAGGTCTATGTTTCCATAAGCAAAGAAGATGATCATCATGTCGATCAGATGATGAGAGCTTCAGGTCTATGTTTCCATAAGCAGAGAAGATGATCATCTGATCGCTTGTTGAGCTATCTATGTATGTTTGCGCGTCACTAACATTGCGCGTCTTTTGCTGCTCATTTGATTGATTTGCCCCGCATTGGTAGCTTGCACTCTTAGGTGTCTTTTGATTACATATGCACAAAATTTTCTGTCTTTTGATCTCTCAACCTATGTATGACCGGACTCAGCTTGTGCAGACCTATAACACAGTGGGAGTCCAGCTTCCCGTGTAGACTTTTACTGTTAATCACCTAGTAGCAGTTTACTCGATTTGAAGCTGAATCTACCGACACATCGTTGCTTGAAGCCGCAACATCCTCTGGATCCTATTCACATGCTGACAAAATATGATTAGTTCCTATCATTTCTTGAAAAAAAAAAATTTGTAGTTGGGATAGACCGGTTTTACTTTCTCCCCCAAAAATCTTGTTTTAAATTAAAATAAGATTTTTTTTATATTATATACAAAAGTTTTTTTTTTTTGGAAAATCACTCAAAATTTATCATCTCCATCCATGTTATCAATTGGCGGAAACAGGTTTTGTCAAACGCTTTTGTAAAGATATCTTCCTTTTGATCAGCAGTATCGATTGGCAACACATGTATGTAACCTTTGTCGTGGGCATCCCGAATGGAATGAATCCGAATTTCAATATGTTTAGTTTTAGAATGGTCAATTGGATTCTTCACGATGTCACGACAAGCATCATTGTCAATAAAAATAGGAGTTCTCATGACATTGAAACCGTAATCCAACATCTGATTTTGTATCTATAACACTTGACAGCAACAACTGGACGCGGCCGTGTATTCAGCCTGAGCAGTGGAGATAGACACTGTTGTCTGCTTCTTGCTCTGCCAAGACACAAGCCTATTTCCAAGAAATTGACAACCACCAGAGACAGATTTTCTGTCAATCCTGCAACCTGCATGATCACTATCAGAGTACGCAATTAAATCAAAATTATCACTCTTAGGATACCATAAACCAAGTTTTGGTGTTCCTTTGAGGTAGCGGAAGATTCTCTTGACTACAGTTTCATGAGATTGCTTAAGTTTTGACTGAGAACGAGCAGAGCATCCAACTGCCCACATAATGTCTGGTCTGCTAGCTGTAAGATACATCAAGGATCCAATCATGGATCGATACGTGTGGGGATTCACTGACAGTCCTTGAAGATCCGGTACAAGTGCAGTTTGAGCAACAAAAGGAGTGTTGGACGGCTTGCAGTCTGACAGGTTGTATTTTGCCAAGATGTCTCTTGTATATTTGGCTTGATGAATGAGAATTTCGTCTTCCTTCTGCTGAACCTCCAGACCTAAGAAAAATGACAATTCCCCCATCATGCTCATTTCGAACTGAGACTTCATGATGCTTTCAAATTCCCTGCATAAGTTTTCATCAGTTGAACCAAAGATAATATCATCTATGTCACACCCTCAAATTTCCACCGCGGGGTTTATACCGCGAGGCGCATGACATACCAGGATCCCATAGCCATAAGTCATATGAACAAACTCTAAATGCCCAAACCATTTAGTTCGTTTTCAAACACCAAGTATAGTTAAGCTGCGGAAGCGTAAACCAAATTTAAACCTTTTAAAACCATGCGCAAAACAACGCACCCAAATTAAAACCATATGAAGGAAAACGTAAAAGCATAATATGTAATTTAGGTGTATGCCCAAGACCCCAAATGCAGTGAAGTGTGCAGTGCTTTCTAATCGTGGCACCGGAAGCTAACTACCTGCAAAAGCATGTATATCGTGGGTCAACAAACAATGTTGGTGAGTTCACAAGGTAAAGAAAGTGAGTAAGTAAATGCGCTGGTTTCCAAAACCACGTAACCAAGTAAAAGCGTAGGTCCTCCAGACCAAAATGTTCAAGTGTTATCAGTTTAAGCGTGTCAGGGGTAGCTAACCCACTCATTGCAACTAAACAGTATTATTGGGACACCTTCAGTAATATAATAATTTGCCTCAATAACTAGTGTCTATCAACACTAGTTCCCAAATGTGGTTAGAAGTTCATGCCCGTGACCCAAGCACCTCAGGCATGAGGTTGCTGCACAACCAAATAGCGCTATCAACTAATACCCCATTCGCCTCCAGCGATTAACCCAATAATATGCAAGGACTTTCCAAATGACAGAGTGTTTAGTTCACAAAGGACCAATAAGTTTTAAACTGATCAAAACCCAATCCACACAAGGAATCGTAAACCCGACCCACACAAGGAGTCAAAACCCGACCCACACAAGGAGTCAAAGCCCGACCCACACAAGGAGTTAAAGCATCTCAAAACCCAAGATGTAACAGTAATCCCAAACCGGACTAGAAAACGTTTTGTAAGTTGTCTCATACCCGAGACGCATGCTTTTGAGAAAAAGTAGTGAAACTCACCTTAGGTTGCACGTGAATAATCTAAATTCCTCAAATAGTAATGAGCTACCGACTCCCTATTACAAATGTCACTAGGTGAGTATATGTGCATAACCAACACACCATGCAACTCGTTTGTCCAAGACTTCTAAAGTTCAAACCGTGTAGTGACACCTAATGACTCTACATGCACAAGTAAGTCCTACGTATCCCGTTGGTGATCATATTGATTATTATCAGTTTTATACCTCATACACATCTCATATAAGTATTCATACAAGTTCATGTCAAATACATACCATATAACACTCCAAATAGTCACGTAAACATCCCTTACACAATCTGCGTTTTTAGGGCAGATTGTGCCCTGTGAAAAATGAATTATTTAAAATACTTAACCAATGAATTAAAATCCAAACGTTTTACTGAATATTCATTGGTATTCATTTGATTACCCATATTTTTATTTTGTCTCAAAACCAAACACAAAAATTATTAAAATTCGTACGATACAGCTATGTCCAGAAAATTTCCACAACAGGTCAGTTTAGTAGAAAACTTTCCAAAAATTGTGTATTCACCCAAACGAGGTGAATCCACTTGGAAAAGCCAAGTTTTTCCAATTTTGACTTACTGTCCAAATTTCATAACTTAACTCTTTGTAAAACTCGAGTTATGACCGTTTAAAGTTGACCTAATTTATAACTACGAAAATCTGATATGACCTTTAATCAAATAAAATTCCAAAAACTACTCAAACGATGTCCAAATCTGATGGTTTTGCCCATTATGAAAAGCTAAGATCATGTATAATACAATTATTCAAATAAATCATCAAAACAATCAATTTAACATTACAATACAGACCCTACAAAACACCCTAATGAATCTGCCAGAAACTGAAACTTGCATCCCAAGTTATTCATAAACCCTAATTATGCATAAAATTCTCTAACACATGCATAATCCATATTATCATGATAAAGCACATATATTATCATACAAAAACCCTAATTATGATTACTAACAACAATCATCATCATCAAATCACAATGAACATTCAAGAACTCCTACTAACACATGTTATGCGATTTTATATGTATGCATGCTCTATGATTTTTAAACTTTTCAAGCATTATTAATCATCATAAAACATGTAAAAATTTTACCTTTCAATGCAAAAGTCCTCAAAGTCTAGAGATTACACCCAACTAGCTTGAAGAGATGATCAAGATTGATGTTTTTTGAAGATTGAGAGAGAGAGGGTGGGGGGTTGTTGGCTGCGCAAAAAGGGGTTAGGGGATTAGGGTTTTTTTTTTGTTTTGTTTCCTATTTATAAGAAGGCTTGGCTTGTTGCCCAAGCACTTATGTTTTAGGGCCCTTTTAGTCCACTAATTGGACCCGTTAATAATGTTTTAGCCCAATACTGGACCCAATAATATTAATCACCCTATCTTGCATAAAAACCATTGTTTTTATCATCTCATAACATATTAATCATAAGGTGCACGTAATTTGCATGGTTTACATATTAACTTTCAGTCAAGCGGTAATTCACATAAGCCTGTAATCCACATAAACATGTAACTTCACGTTCATCATAATTCAATTGTACCCATTATTATATTTTCCAGATAAATCACCAACGTTCGGGATACAGGACTCGTGTGTGTGTCAAAAAAAAAGGATTTTCCTACTTATAACATATGTTAATATCATCTAACAAATGTTAGGCCTTCTTAACTAACCCTAGTTAAGTATTTAACCACGTATGAATATGTAAGTTAACTAGAGTTCAGTAAAAGTGTTAACCTGAAAATGCGGGGTATCACATCATCCCCAAGTTGAAAAGAATTTCGTCCCGAAATTCAGCAAGTAAACAATAAAGCCAGCTAGAAAAGTGTGTGCTTGGTTCCTAGATGTCACATCATCCCCAATTTGAAAGGAATTCCGCCCCGAAATTCACTTTGAAAGAGCTGCTTTATGTTTAACGTTCGATCTATGTTCAGGTTCAGGTTCAGAAAAGAGGTGTGGGTATTTAAGCCACATTTGATCCCTGCGTTCCCACGTGTATTTCGGTCCTAGACCGGAATTCCATCGAACCTTAACAATCGGTTTGATGCTCTGCCTGAGTTTCTTGACGCCCCGCTCTCAAGAATCTCCACCGGTTCTTCTACGAACCGTAGCTGATCGTCCACCTGGATCTCCTTCAGTGGCACCACCAGTGTTGTATCCGAAAAAAATTTCTTTATATTCGATACGTGGTGTACATAGTGTAAATATTCGATACGTGATCGTCCACCTGGATCTCCTCCAGTGGCACCACCAGCTGTTGAAGTGTTGCCTTTCCATTGTGAAGATGGTCAGACTATTGTTTATGATGATGATTCTAATTTATGTGATGTTCTGAATAATCTAACATTGAAAATGTCAATATTCACAAAGTGGATGGAAACTAATAAAACCGATGATTTTGCCAGGAAATTGAAATATATAGATTCCAAATTACTATGTTTGGTCACGTAAAGATCAAAAGTGGAGTCCACGAATAAAGACTTTGCAGTCTATTGGCAGAATACATTATGTGCCTCCATCTCTTGGTGATTGTTACTACCTAAGAATTTTATTAAATCACATTACTGGAGCTACCTATTTCAATGATATAAAAACAGTTGATGGTGAAGTTTTTGAAACATTAAAAGATGCCTGTTTTGCACGAGGTTTGTTAGATGATGATAAAGAATATGTTATTGCTATTAATGAAGCAAATGATTGGTCAACTGGAGAGTTCTTGCGATCCTTTTTTGTAATGTTATTATTGTCAAATTCAATCTCTCGTCATGGTTACTTTTGGAGTCAAACCAAAGCTGTATTATGTCAAGACATTATAAAGAAGGAAAGGGAGATAACTGATATAGAAGGTAATTTCATTAGTTTCTCAAAAGTAATTAGTTTAAAATAAAAAATAATAAATAAATTTTAAATTCAATGTTACTAATACTTTTTAATATTCTTTTTTAGTGTTGAATCTTAGCCAAGAAGAAGTTGAAAACATTTGTCTGTCAAAGATTGAAACATTGTTGCTGAACAATGGAAGTTCAGTAAAAAACTTTCTAGACATGCCAAATGCTCCTGAAAATTATGTTTCGGTAGTGAATAACCGATTGATATTGAAAGAACTTTCTTATGATAGATCATCTCTATGGATTGAACATTCTGGGTATTTAAACTGTTTAACTGCTGAACAGCACAGAGTTTACAAAACTGTTATGGATGCAGTTGCAAAAGGTGAAGGAGGTGTGTTTTTTTATGGATATGGTGGCACTGGAAAACTTATCTTTGGAAGACTTTTTCAGCCGCTTTAAGGTCAAAAGGGGAAGTAGTTTTGAATGTTGCTTCCAGTGGAATTGCATCCCTTTTACTAGATGGTGGTAGAACGGCTCATTCAAGGTTTGTAATTCCAATAAACATTAATGAAGATTCTATTTGTTCAATAGAACTTAATAGTGAATTAGGTGAGTTAATCAGAATGACAAAGTTGATTATTTGGGATGAAGCACCTATGATGCATAAACATTGTTTTGAAGCTCTGGATAGAACAATGAGAGATGTATTACATTCCAGTCAATCAACTATGCAGAGCAAGCCTTTTGGAGGAAAAGTTGTTCTTTTTGGTGGTGATTTTAGACAGATTCTTCCAATTATTATTAAAGGTACCAGAAGTATGATAGTTAATACTTCTTTGAATTCTTGTTATATATGGAGACATTGTAAGGTTTTAAAACTAACTAAAAATATGAGGTTAAGGGTTGGATGCAAAGAAAAGGACTTTGAAGAGACTAAACAATTTGGAGAGTGTATTTTAAAGCTTGGGGACGGCGTACTTGGTGATCTAAATGATAGTGAGACAGATATTGACATACCAGATGATTTACTAATTCACGATCAAATTAATCCCATTTCTTCTTTGATTTCATTCACGTATCCGGATATGAATAAGTCATTATGGGATTCAAATTATTTCCAACAAAGAGCCATTCTTTCTCCAACGAATGATGTTGTTGATTCAATAAATGATGAGTTGTTGAAAGCTCTGCCAGGTGAAGAAAAAGTTTATCTTAGTTCTGATAGTTTACTTGAATGTGAACAAGAATCAGATATTAATGCAGCCATATTTTCTCTTGATGTGCTAAACAGTTTTCATTTATCTGGTTTACCTAACCATAAGTTAGTATTGAAAGTGCGAGCTCCAGTAATGTTACTTAGAAATATTGACCAGGCGAATGGATTGTGTAATGGAAAACGTTTACTGGTTACCAAACTTGGAAAAGTTGTGATTAAGGCGAAAATTATCACAGGAAGTAATATTGGTTATACTACGTTGATTTCTAGATTGAAGATGATACCTGCGGACAAGAGAATACCTGTCAAAATTTCTCGCAAACAATTTCCCATTTGTCTGTGTTTTGCAATGAGAATAAATAAAAGTCAAGGACAGTCGCTTGAACGTATTGGTTTATATCTTCCACGTCCTGTTTTTAGTCATGGACAGCTCTATGTTGCCGTTTCCAGGGTCAAAAGTAGAAAGGGTCTAAAGATTTTGATTTGTGATTCAGAGAAAAAAGTTTCTACAGTTACCACTAATGTAGTTTTCAAAGAAGTTCTTCAACTTCTTTAAATAACTAACTTTGTTATTTCTTTTTTTATTTTGTAATTTTAATTGTTTATGCTCTGTAATGAATTTAAATTTTTTTAACATTTGATGTGTAATGATTCTCTCTTTCTTTTCTATATTTCTTTATTTACGTTTTTTTGTAAACAGATCCTTGTAAAGGCCGTTTGTGTTCTGGAAATGCAGTGTTTGTTTCCTTGAAACTGTTGACAAGTCAAAAGATACTATTTAGTTTTCAATTCAATAGAGGTTCGAATACCCAAGTTAATCATTATAGTGTAAACTTACTTTATTAATTTTATTTTTACACTTACTTTATTAAATTTATATTGCTTTAATATAATTTTTATAAATTATAATTATAGTACTTATAGATATAGGTATCTAACTATCTATACAATCTATAAAAGAGGAGCAAATGGTCAATTTATTTTGCAACTTTATATCCCTTCAAGCGTTTGTAAAACAAAATATCTTTCAATACTTACAACATAATCTTATTTCCTTTAAAACTTCTTATCATCATTCTTCTTTAAAATCATTCCATTGAACCAAAAATTTATTTGGAATAAAGCTTTCAAATTAAGTTGGAATTTGTGTGTTCTGAAGATTCTTACAACCGAAGGAAAATATTATTTGTATCATTACCAGAACTAGAGCATGTCTTGTGAAATTAACAGACGTTACAAAATACAGTTTTTGTTTTAACGATAGATCGACTGTTTTATTACAAAATCCGCTGTTAAACACGGAAAGGCTTTTTTTTTCAACAAGGGTTGTAAACTCAACAGATTTTATAAAAATGCCCAAAAATAATTTGATTAATAATATTATTTTATTGTTATTGTTTGTTGCAATTGTCTTTCTTACTATTAAAAATATATAAAAAGTACAGAAATTAACTTGCAACTTTATATTTACTTTAAATCCAACTAATAAAGTTGAAAACCAAATTTAGGAATAGTTAGTGTATTCTTTCATTCACACACACACATCCTATAAAAGAGGAGAAGTTTTTAATCAAATTAAGATTAATATATTTTGTATTGACAGTACTACGTATTTAACCATGATTTATAATATAAAAAACCTAAATATCTCATTTACATATTTCTACAAATATTGTTAAATAGTACTACGTATTTGTTTTTATGTTGAAATTTCTATTTAAAAAATAAAAAAAAAGAATTTGAAAAGTTTTCTTAGTGGGAAAATAAACGAGTTAATACCGTGTGTATCCAAGATTAATAAAAGTTTATTGTTATTAATAAATTCATTATGGTTAATTCACTGCAGTTAATAGATTCATTATAGCTAATGTATATTTTTTTACTATAAAACTTGATTTTCATTTCTTTGTATAGCACACTATTCAAACATATTTTCTACATCTATATAGGTTTATCAGTCTTCTAAAAATACTAGCAACATGGATTCCAGCAGCAGTAGCCAGTGGTCTAAAATGTCAGATGTTCAAAAAATCGTTTTAGATTATTTTAAAAAAGATGAAGAATTTGAGATTCTTCAAGTTATTGAAGGTGCTACACGCCTGTTGGAACATCACATATGGAAGACCAATCTGAAATTGATACAAGTCATTGCTACCGATGTATTAAGGGAAAGATGGAATGCCTCTTCATTTCTATTGGAAAACATAAGGTCAAACGAAAAGTTCAGTGAGGACATACAAAAAATATGTATGTCCTACAGAAACTTTGTTAAAGAGAAGAACATGAGATTAAAGGAATTGTTGAGTACCACAGAATAATTATTTAAATGTATTTTATATTTTTCATGGCTGTAATTATAATGAAAATTTTATTTTATATATTATGTCTTTTATATTTAATTTTTTATTCTTATATGATGAAAAATATCGATTACAATATATCAATAGTCAATTGTTAAACTGAACAAATAATTGGTATTTAGCAAAAAAATCATTAAAAATATATGTGATGTCATTGTTAGTAAGATCTGTTTGATGCAACAACTGTTTTGAAAGAAACCGTTAAATTAACAACTGTTTGAATCAGACGTTGAATTACAAACGATCCATTGCGTCAGTATTATTAACTAATGCTTTGGTTTGTTGATGTGCCAATATAAACAGACGTTTCGAGACAGAGGTTTGGTCTGCCGACGTGTCATTGGTTAATGTGCAGCCAACCTATTGGTTGGACTTAAAGTAGGTTTTGGTCTGTCGACGGTCAGTCGGTGGTTAATGCAACAACTGTTTGAAAGAAACCGTTGAATTAACAACTGTTTGAATCAACAGTTTTTTTGCAACCAGGTGTCTTAAAAAACTTGCTTAATTGATGTAATGAACAGAGTTGTGAAACGAACAGACGTTGAATTACAAACCGTTTAGTAACAAACGATCTATTGCCTCGGTGTATTATTAACTGATGTTGTGAAATGAGCAGACGTTACAAAATACAGTTTTTCTTTTAACGATAGATGGAGTGTTTTGCAGGGTTTGGTCTGCTGACGCGTCAGTGGTTGGCGTAGGGCGGATAAGGGTTGGTTAATGTGCAGCCAATCTATTGGTTGGGCTTAAAGTAGGTTTTGATACTCCCGTGTGGAAACACACGGGATCTCACCTAGTATATATATAAGGGTTCCTGTACAAAGTATGACTTTTGTGAGAAGGGTAAGAAGCCCCCTTGTTATGACACGTGGCATTAAGTAATTAGGGCCAAATGGGCATTCACATAATTTTGTGCCATATTTATAATTTTAGAAACGATCATGCAAATTAATAACAATTATGCAGTTATTGTATTTGAGAGATTATAGGGATTTGACCTCACACTTAACAACCGATTATATCAATGTCAATTTATACATATAAATACTAGATTATACCTCGGGAGCGTCCCGGGTTGAGAAATTTAATATGACACATCAATTTTACATATGAAATAGACTGATGTATAACTCTAATATTAATATCTACTCTAAAACAAATTAACAATGTACAACTCCAATGCTAACACCTATCCTAAAGACTAAACAAATGTACAACTCTAACATACTAATATTGATACCTAACTTAAAACAACGTATAACTCTATTAACCTATTCGGCTCTGGTTGAAAAAAAAAATCATATTTACTGATTTAAACATAATTAGTGACTTGTCTATACATGATTCATGATTTACCTGAACACTTTGTGTTTTTTTCCTGTATGAACAAAACCCCACAAAAAAATTTCTCCGTTTTTTATATAGCACTATGGTACTCGTTGGAAAGATAATAAAACGCTCGTTAATTTGGTGTAATTTTTTTCTTTAAAAAATCTCGTATATTAAAGATATTAATGTTTAAAATTATGGAAGTAACATGAGGGTGAAAAATCCAATTTTGTTTTTAAATTATTTTTTTCCTAACATATCTTAATGCCACATGGGATAACACATGTCACACTTAAAGAAGAAAATGCCTCTTTAAGTGTCATGTCATTAAAATGACTTTGGTTTATTATATGTATAGATTATCTTTATTGTCCATTCTCACAGTCACAAACACATTTCATATCCTATAGACATTTTTTTATCAATAATAATGTGTGTTTTATTAAGAATCTTATGTGTCTACTACTTAACAGGAGTGTTTTACATTCAACCATGGAACAACAAACATATATGTTTGTTTCTCAGCACATATTACACAGAAACAACATTTAAAAAAAAAAAAAAAAAAACTATTTAACCTTAGACCCTTA